>CM053789.1:309251754-309584254 GCA_028749045.1 Cupressus sempervirens | reverse complement strand
GGTTGTTGGTGGGGATCGTCATCAGGTTCATTAGCTTTAAGAGAAGATACAAGAACTTCTATAAAACTAACAATTGTAGTAGTGAGAGTTCTTATGTTAGGTATACAAGTCTATAGAAAACATATATATAGAAAAAGGATACTTTCAAATAGTAATAAATACAGTGAATAATGGTTCCTATCCAAGGGTATGTGCAAGATCATGGTGTGCCAAAAAGTGGTGATCTAAAAGTTATGTGTTTTTGAAATGGCTTAAAGAATTTCAAAATCTATTCTAACTTTTTTACCTTTATAAGGCCTAGTATTTCTTTAGATAGAAACCCTACATGGTAAACTTTTAAAATCTCTCAAAAACATGTTTTTGGCCTATCCTTGTATGCTTTTTTACTTCAAACATGTCTCTGATGACTTTTTTTTCACACAAATTTGATGAAATCAAAATAATTTTTTAAGAATGTTCTTGTCTTTCCACAAATGTAATTTCTATCAAATTATGAGCTCATTAAGTAATTATTATCCCTAGTCTAATGGATTTATGCATAAATTGTTGATTGACACACTGATTGAAAAAAAAAAAAAAAATTTCAAATGGTATAACATTTTTGAAATTCAAAAGATGAGTAAGATTATATACTCCTTCTACTATAAGGAAAATAAAAGAATTTTATTTTTGTAAACTTTTCAATTAGTTAAGGTGGTAAGACACATGAGTTTTTTTATTCCAAAAATACTATAGTAGAAACATCATAGTTAATTATTTATTTGGAATAAAATAGCCAAAAATATGTGTCAGATCCCATCATAAGTCTAATACTTATATCTATAATTTTATTAAAAAATATTATCATTTCTTTTTTATTAAGGTGTTCAAACATACGCCTACTTCTTATTTTTGTCCTAAATTTTTGTATTATTGCATTAAAATTCAAAATTTTGACAAATTTGTTTTTTCTTTCTTTAGATAAGGCCTAATACTTTAGAAACTAAATAAAATTTCTTATAGATTCTTTTCTCACAAATTTTTGATTTAAACTTCAAAACAATTTTAATATTGCATGTCAATTTGGCATAACCTTGATTTGTTATTTTTTCATTACCACTTAAGGGCATAGTTTGGTTGACCATGATCCTACACATATCCCCAAACTAGTACCTTACATCAATACTGAATGATTTTTTTATACAAAGAGAATTTAAATATCATGAAAATTTGCTAATAGTTATCAAGAGAAAAATGTGTAGTTCACTTAGTAGCCAATTTCGGTGCCACTCAATTCTTTTCTCTCTCTTAGAAATTGTATTTACAAACCCCAATTTTGAGAAAACAAACAAGCCACATGTAGTTGCACTTGTTGAGCTTCTCTAAGGCCATGTGGAAATTTCTATTTGTTTGGTTGCATTTACATTAACTCAAGTTTTCTTATTTTCTTGTGTGCATTTGATTCATATATACATGTGCAAATAAAAGTTTATTGTTTACCAATGATCCCAACATGTAGGTTTTTCATGTATACACCAATAAGAACATTATTCAAAAAATTCTATCCATGCACATGGAAAGTATCAAAGATGGACAAAAATGTTAGAGATCACCCAAAGGCTTTTAAATCATATTCTATCTAGATCACCCTAATGATAGTCACTGCCAAGATCATGAACACATGTCTTCCTACTAAAACATGACAATGTAGCCAATAGATGAAGGATGGGCATAGAAACAAAGCCTAAAAGTAGATAGAAATATACCCCATCATCCAATAACTCCTCACCACCGTTACATTCCTCATCTCTTTATAGTTTTTAATATTTACCACTTTCTAATTCCTCTTTAATGTTTTCAATATTTACCTTTGTAAATTTTTTGTTTTTAAAATTACTCTAAAATGTTTGATTCCTAATATATGGTTAATTTTTAAAAAAATTAACAATCAATTAGAAGACTTTCTCAACCTCTTGAATAACATCAAATTATATAAGATATTTTTTCAATATTTCATCAAACAAATTAAAGATCATTAAACTAATTTCTTCACTATCGCAAGAGAAGGAAGGTATTAGGGCAAAAGGCTCACCAAAAAATCAATCAACCTTGTAGAGATCATACAAGGGAAGTAACACACGAGGAGACAATGCAAGAAAAGAGAAAGGAATGGGTTATTTTATTGATTCATCAAAATTTCATTACATATGATTGGTTGTGAGGCCTTCTAGGTTATATACAAGAGCAAAATTTAGATATACATCAAAATGAATCCAGCATGCAAGCTCTAAGATCCTTTTTCCATATCTCACTCCAAGCTTCTTGATATGCCTCTTGATTTCTCTAGATGTATACCAAGATCCCCTATTTATACTTGCCAAAATTTCTTACAAAATATTCTATATCATCATATGGAGAAGGATGACCACATAATGATCTACATGCATTCCAATGACCAATCCGTTAGATTAAATGGCTAACACAAATTAAATACATGAGTCGACTCTCTAAAAGAACCAATTAGATAAATTAGTGAAAGACAACATCGAATAGAAACAATAGGGTAACTGAAGTACTAAGTGAACAAAAAATGGAAGCATTTGATGATAAAGTAACTTGATCTACTATTTAGATGAAGAGAAGAACGCATCTTGTTGGAAATAACAATGGGAAAGTAAGTTCTTAGAGGTGGGGTGAATCAACACTTGAAAATTTTGCTTCTAAAATATATCATGAGCATCCATTTCATAACTTAACATATAAATTGAAATAACTTAACATGCATCACATCCATAGCATAAAGTAAATAACACATAATAGAATAAATTGGTTACCCAAAAACCCTTCCATGAGAAGCTAACTGGGGTGGGATGACATCCACAAATTTTCAATACTACAATTGTGAAGTGTGGCCAATTATGGCTACAAAGTTTTGATTATAAGCTATGATCTACCCAATTAGGGTTTTCCCTTAGTAAAGTCTTACAAATACTATTAGGTCTCACCTTGCTAAATTATTTCAACTGAAAATTAAGTAAGCACTTAGTTAAGAGATTTATAGTAGCCTATTGGGACTACTTGGTTAAGAGATTTGATCTGCATCACCTATTGAAATGATTCAACACCCGAACTTTAGTTAGTACCTTTCTGATTGCTATTAGATCTCCTCTTTATTTTTTGTATCTTGATCCTTCCAATTACATCTATCCTTTATAATCCTCTCACTACTTGTCTCACTAGTAAATTTGGACCCAATTTTCAATCAATTTTGGTTAAAATTTTGACCCAGGTTCGTCACTATTTTTCTTTTCAAAATTTTGACCAAATTGCAAGTTGGTCAAAATTTTCATGAATACATTCGTTGAATTTTTTTTATTTTGGTTGAAACAAAACATTTTGATTAATGTATTTGTCAAAATTTTGGCCAACTTGCAATTTGGTCAAAATTTTGACGAGAAAAATAGTGACGAACCTAGGTCAAAATTTTAACCAAAATTGGTTGAAAATTGGGTCCAAATTTACTAGTGCTCGATCCTAGACTAATTCTACTTTTCTTATCTCTATCATAGCCATTATAGCCACCATAAATGGCCTATAAACTCTTATCATTCATCTCCTCTCACATCCTTAAACACTCTGGGGTTTTTCCTTTCTTAAACAAACATAGGTGGAGATGGGTTAGGTTAAAATTAATGACTATTTTTTATCCTTATTGTCACCTTATCCTTCCCTTTATATGATTGGTTTCATGTATTGTATAGGAATTCATAATATGACTCCATACTTATTTCTTATAATCGTAAATCGATGATTATGTAGGCCAAAAATGGTTTACATAGGAGTTTATTCCATTACAAAAAACTATGCCAAAAAGTATTCACTCGGCATCCAAAGGCTCTGATGCTCAACCTTCACTATGCTTTGAATGTTGTAATTTGGCCTTTGTAGAACTCAAAACCTACTATTACTTGACACCTGAATAAATTGACATGTATAGACTGCTCAACACTTGGGTGACTTGGAACATACTATCTTCTCAGAAGTGATTAGTCATATTACTTGACATGTACTATCTAGAATCTTATGCTAGGCATGCTTTGATCACTCAACTTGCATTGATTTCTTGTCTCACCTTGATCACCTAACATACAATATAATTCTCCTAGATAACGATTAAATTTTTTGCAACTTCATTGTCAAAACCAAATTAGATCAACAATCTCCCCCTTTGACATGAGTGCCAAAAACACTTTTTCCTGGCATATACATCTTTATTTTGTACATAATTCAAAGAATGTATATTTTCTACTTGGATTTTATACAAAATATTCAATACTTCAAAATTTGCATTTGTGTCAAAAATTATGTCTATCTTCCATACCTTACCACTCACGCTAAGTAAGTACTTTGTCTATATTTTTTCTTCAATTACTCCTATTGAGTAGATATCTTCCTTGACAAACATTTTTCTCCAAAAAAATGATAATCCCCATTTTTTCACACTTATGTCAATTGGGTTATACACTAACAATGTGTAAAAATGTCTTGTGTAGCTCCATTATTATCTTCAATGCTACATCCCAATTTCCTATTCCTGCATCTAGGATTTGATATTGAATGTCTAACTAGGCATGAAAGACAACTAAGTCTTCATGTGTAGAAAGATGGAAATATTTCTTCAATAGTGTCTCTACCTATGCTAGTTCCTTGTGTAATACTTCCATGTGAATTGTCAACATGGATTGGATATTGATCATAGTAGAAATCTATGCTTACAGTTTGACAAGCCTACTCTAAGGTGGTAGTAACCTTTAAAAATGTAATTGACTATTAGCTAGAGATTGTTGTAGTGAGGTACCTATGACTTTTAAATCTCCCTACAATTGGTCGATAGCTCATTGAGTCTCATTAGTAAATATCTCAACGTAAACCCACAATAGTGGGTTACACTTTTTTGGAGGAAGAAATCCCTACAAAAAAGTGTGCATGAAAAAAATTGTCTGAAGAGTTTTGATAGAAACAAAAACTAAAAGTTTCTATCAAAACTTTATAGTTTCTATCGAAAAAAATTATTGCCTTAGTTTCGATTAAAACTAAAATATTATGCTAGTTTTGATCGAAACTAAGAAACTTGCGAGTGGTTAAGAAACCATGTGCAGATTTCTTATTTTCAATCGAAACTAAGAAAAATGGAGTGTCGAACCCTAAGCCATGCAACATAAAAGGGGGCCCAAAGTTTTGTCCGCTCATTATTTCGATCCAAACAAGGAAAGTGACTGGCATCCGCCCCATCAACCATCCGAAAAAGGTACGAAATACTTGTTTTTTCCCTTCTTATGTTGTTTTAGTTAAAATTTATGTGTTTTTAGTATTTAAATATATGTTTCTTTGTATATTTTATTATTTTTTATGTATGCACTTTATATATATATATATATATATATATATATATATATATATATATATATATATATATATCTGTGTGTGTATACACATGTATCATGTGTATGTAAATGCATATATATGTATGATATGTATATGCATATATATATAAATGTACATATACACATGATATGTATATTTGCACATATCACATGTGTGTATGCATATACATATATATATATACATATACATATATATACATATACATATCTATATATACATATGTGTGTATATATATATATATATATATATATATATATATATATGTATATATATATATGTGTGTGTGTGTGTGTGTGTGTGTGTGTGTGTGTGTATGTATGTATATATCCTAATGCTATCACTCACCATAATTCCAACCATAACACTAAATCATTTTCCTAGTCGAAACATTAATTTTAACCATATCCTAAAACCTAAACCTAATCTAGGTAACTATAACTATATCTCTAAGCTAAGGATGACCCTATATATAACTATATCTTCAACCAAAAATCTAATGTTAACATTAGGTATGAAACAAATCCTAACCTCAACTCTAGACCCTTACAATAATATTTATCCTTTAACCCTTAGGCTTACCTTAACTATAAATAAACTCATATACATTATGAATTTTAGATGTGTTAGATTGAGAGTTTTGAGCTTATTACCATGATGTTTGATCTTTTCTCAACTTATCATATATTTATAGATAGATATAGACATTTTCATGATAAACATTACATGTACTATGAATTTTGGCTTCATTAATAAGTATGATTACATTAAGATGTCCTCTTGATTCATTCATCACCACTATATTTTTAATATATTTGATATGAAATAAAATTCTATGAAATAATAGATAATATATTAATATTACTTTCTTTTATTTCTTTAATATGTATCTTGTGCATTTTGTATGTCTTATTAGATGAGCCAATGACGTGCTTGCCTCTTTGGATACTTATTGATTGAGAGGGAGTTCAAATTTATGAAATGATAGCATTACATTAATTTTTGAGATTATATATACCACATTACACCAATTTCATTACTCTTGTCATATTATCTTGTTAGTCTTCCTCACACTAGATTGGATGATCTTTTACATCATTAAAGATTTTGGGTTCAAGCATAAAGTTTCTTTGTGGTAGGGTGGAAATGTAGTCTGTCAATATTCTCATTCTTATTTTGTTGAGTGAAAAAAGAATCTAGAGGTCCTATCTAGATGGTCTTCTTTGATAAATTTTGATTTCAATGTATTCAAACCATTGATCTGTTATATAAATATGTATATATGCATACTTATGTTAGCCTAGTTGAAGGCTCCTATAGTATTCTTTATGTAGAATGTGATTCAATTTATCTCTTGTTTGGTCTATTTTTCACTTGTAAAAATTGATGTATTTGATAAGATAGTCAAAATCTTCTAACAATTTGTTAACTATTGTATTCAACACGATGGTTGATTTTTTTTATTGATTATTGATGTATTGTATCTTATTTGAATATGTAGTGTATAATTGATTTTACTTAATTGTTCTTATTTATTGTTGACTTGCAACTTTGACTTGTGTTTGTGTTGGAATTTTAAATCTTGTGTCATGTTAGATCTTACAGTGGGACAAGTAAATGATTGGGTCTTTCCTCCTAGTACCATCCTTGCTCAAGTATTTTATGCCACTCTACTCATATGTGAGATAGGTGGATGACTACTTGTCACTTTTCTCTTATTATAGTTCTTACTTAGACATTTGATCTCACTATGAGTCTAATGATGCATGGAGTAAGTAGATGATCTAGGATCCCTTCTTCTTTCTATTATTGTTATTTCCAAGGCCTGCTATATCACTCTAGATCCCATGATGTATAGAGAAAGTAGATGACCAAACTCTCCTCCTTCAATTATTATTGTTTCTTAGGCCTCTAATGTCATTGCGGATCTCTTAATGCACAAAGCAAGTAGATGATACAACCACCTACTCCAATTATAGTTATTTCTTAGGCCCATAATGTCACTCTAGACTCCATGGTGTATGAAGTAAGTGAGTGATATGATAATCTCCTCTCATTATTATTCTCACTTGATCTTGATGTTATTTTTTATCTTGTTGATAAATGAGGCAAGTTGGGAAACATGACTCCCTCCTTCTTCAACTAGTATTCTTGTTGTAGTCTTAACCTTTTCTCTCTTTGTATTGTTCTAAATCCTTCTCTATTTAGATTTTAAAGATATTTTTTCATCCGTATTATCTAAATATATAATATTATTTTTTAATAAAGTTTATTTAAGTACACTCTAACTATTTTACCTAATCTAAATTCTAAAACTAGCCATAACCATGACCTTTAAAAAAATCTCTAACACTAATTCTAACTTCAACTATAAGCTTTACTCCAATTTTAATCATAACTGAAATTCTAACCCTAATTTTTAAAAACCCTAATCTAATTATTTCTCTAACCTAAGATGATGCTAAAATTAACTATATATCACTAATCCAAACCCTTACCATGGTGTAAAACCTTAACCATAAAGCCTACTATTGACCCTAGCCATAACCCAAACATAAAACCTAGGTATGTCATTTTAACCCAAACCCTATTCATGACCAATCATGATGTAAACCCTAACCTTAACCTCAAATAATATTTTCAAACTATATCTAAACCTCAACCCAACCAAATTCTAATTCTCTCCTTAACTAAGAGATAATATAAACACTAATCATAACCCTATCCCTAATCAAAGCATTAACTTTAACCTTACATAGTGCATTATATGAATCCTAACACTGGCCTATATTATAGCCTTAACCATAAACCTTGACCTTAACTACAATCTTAATCATAACCAAAGTTATGCTAACAATTATCCTAAGAAAAGTATTTCTATAACGTAAGAATAATTGTAAACCTAACTATATCACTAATACAAAACTTAACCCAAACCTTAATCATGATGTTAAACCTGACCTTGACCCTAAAGCTTAATATTAGTAGTAACAGTTATGCTAGCCATCCCCAAACCACAAACCTAACTATATTTTTATTCCAACTTTTAACTCTAATTTGCTAACCATGATTTAAACAACCACACCATAACCTCAATGCAAAACCCTAAACCTAAACTTTATCCTATATATATATATATATATATATATATATATATATATATATATATATATATGCATATACACATAATATGTATATTTGTACATATCATGTGTGTGTGTTAATATATGTGCACATAAACTTGTCAAGTGTAATGTAGGTCCACGAAGTAAATATGCATATATATGTATATATAGATATATGCATATACACATGATAGATATATGTATATATAGATATAGAAATTGTAGCAGCTATCATATCTATTCTGAGTGATGAGGTTGGTTAGTATTTGATGTCTTGTTAGCATTCCAGATCATCTTCCTATGCTTCATCTTTAGGAGACTTGTATAGTGCAGCAGACACCCCTTCAGTGGCTAGCTTAGAGGGTCTCACTGGAGTGTTGGTACAAGGTACTATGATTGGACTGGTTGAGGATCTATTAGATACATATAGATTTGTATCAGAGCATCTTGGCATACCCATATTAGATGTTTGAGATCATGTTCATGGTAGTACTAGGACACATCCTCGGCCATATTCCTCTCATTGATCAGGAATTGGTCATGGTGGTAGTACACATGATGATCCACCTACTAACCACTCTTTTTCTCCAGAGAGACATATACATACCACAAACCCTTTAGCCAATGTTAGAGGGGAGGCTCAGAGTTTAGATGTGGGCCTTAATGATGTTGATTTGAGCTTATTGACCATAGGATGGATGGACTTGTTGACATGTGTTGAGTCTACTTCTATGCCATCTCATCTACATAGTCCACTTGGCTGATCATTATTAGGATGTGTACCAGTCACCAGTCATGGGGCTCACATAGATGTAGAGATGGACCTTGATGCGACGTAGTGAAATCAAGATGCATTAGTGGACATGATCGATGAAAGGCAGTTTGAGTATTATCAGATGCCACCATCTATACAGGTAAATTTTTTTTTGTTCATGTTAAAATTTCAATCAATTGAAACTAATTTAATTTACACATGTGCATGCATGAACATGTATGTATATCATGCATGTATATTTGTAATCATAGAGAAATTTTAACTTGATGTATTGTACGTGCAAATGTACAATGTAGGGGGACATGCCTCTTTTTACTCTAACTTTGATGTCAGATCATGTACGTTGTCAAGACTCATTGGATGATGTCAATAGTGGAGAGCTAATGTTTATTTATGTTTTGATTATGTGTACATGTATTTCAATATCACTTTCTCTTGATTAAATGTATCTATGTATTGATATCACTTTCTCTTGAATTTATACATAGGGCTCAACACATCCTAGTGAGCACCTTGATAGTTAGTATTCAAACCACGTTGTGAGGAGGCGTGGCAATGATAGTCTTGTACCCAATGATCTATATTTTTTTTAATCTAGATGATTTGTTCTAGTCTTTCATCCAAAGAGACATTCATATATTAGATAGACACTCTATATACACACATGCATGTTATATTTATATTTGATTTGATATAGATGTACCTAGATTTGCATGTCTACATGTGTGCATGCTATTTATATTTGATATTATCTTCTAATAGATCTCTAGATAGATACATGTTTTTGTTATTTGTTCTCGAGATGATTTATACATATTACATTATGGTTTGGAATCTAATACATTATAGATCTAGATCTAGTATATTATAAATTGTTTCTAGAAGATATGTAAGTAATTTATTTAGATATGTACACATGTGATATATTGATTATATATATATAGTTCATTAATTTAAATTTTTGGTAATATATCATGAATTAAATGTTCAAGTATCAGGTAATTAGTTGTACATTTTTCCTAACTTGAGTAAATCTATAGAACTTGTCCCTTTTATTTGTAGAAATATCCTAGAATTTTATCCCCTTAAGCCCAATGTTCTAATTCAAGTCCAACTTAAAACATGTATATGTTCAAAATTTTGTTAAACAAATCGCAATTTGAACTTGAAAGCTCACGTGTCAAGTAATTAGTTAAATTGAAAGCTCACATATCCTAAAATTGAAAGCACATGTCCTAATTAGTTAAATTGAAAGTGTACATGTGTTCTAAAATTGACAAGTTAAATGAAATAAAAAGTTCAATATAATATAAATTTAAATGAATTCAAGACATTGAGTTAAAAATGAAAGAGTAAAAGTTCAATTTAGAAAATTAGTTATTCCACCAAATTTCAAATTGATCAAATGATTGTTCAACCAAATTTCAAATTGTTCTTGAGTTACATTTCAAATTTTAATCATAGTGATATTTTAGTTTGTACACATATCCTAGAATTTTATCCCCTTAAGCCCAATGTTCTAATTCAAGTCCAACTTAAAACATGTACATGTTCAAAATTTAGTTAAACAAATCGCAATTTGAGCTTGAAAGTTCACATGTCCTAAAATTTAAAGCTAGCATGTCAAGTAATGAGTTAAATCAAAAGCTCACATGTCCTAACATTGAAAGCACATGTCCTAATTAGTTAAATTGAAAGCGTAAATGTGTCCTAAAATTGACAAGTGAAGTGAAATAGAAAGTTTAATATAATTAATTTTACAGACTCCTAATTTCATCTCCTTAAGACAAGTGGTGTTCAAATTTCTTTCCCTCAAGGTGCACATGTCAGGTAATTAGTGTACGCACATACATATAAGTTCATAATTTCTATAATTAGTTACTTTATGACAATTTGAATTTAAGAAATTGAGTTAAAAATGAAAGAGTAAAAGTTCAATTTAGAAAATTAGTTATTCCACCAAATTTCAAATTGATCAAATGATTGTTCAACCAAATTTCAAATAGTTTGAACCAAATTTCAAATTGTTCTTGAATTACATTTGAAATTAGGAGTTGTTTCTATCTCATATCAAGTGGATCAGCTTGTTCTTGGATAACATTTAATATTTTCTCATGATCATCAATATGGAGCCTCCACTTACGTATTCCAAGTCCTTTGACTGGATGAAGAGTTAGACCAGCGGCAATAACATGGTTACTATATTGATATACCTTATTGTTAGGTTGATAATCGATGAAATGAATACCATTTTTAAGTACCTTTCTTTGCTTCAAATATGTTTCCTATACAACAACAGAACCTGCACATGTACACATTTAAAAAATACATCAATCTTGAATTTAAGTCAAAGAATTTGAATTCATAAAAAACATAGATACTTGACATACATGTACATAATTCAACTATATACTAACCTGTGGGAAAAATAATTTCGTCACTTATTTCAGTCTTTGTTAGCTTCTCTCTTTCCATGGTGCAATGTAATAAATAATAGTTAACACCTTCTACATTTTTTGATTCTGCCATGACTGCAAAAACATTTCCTACACAAACTTATATATGTCAAAATTTTGGATACATGTCATGTACATAAGTACATATATATAATAAAAATTAACCAAAATTATAAAAAAATTATACATGTACATGATCTAGGTATATATATAGTTCATACATACCAACTCTGATCAATCCTAAAATATGGTTATAATCACTAGAAATCAATGGAATATCATCATAGTTTTCATCCTCAAACTCATTTGTATTAATAACATATAGTGGCACGAAAGTCCATGAACCCATATATCCACATTCTTGATTAATGCAACCATCATAGTTTTCATCAATACAAGCAGGACAAAACCATGAGTATTCTCTTGTGTACAATGACCACACATTACTATTTGTACTCATAAATGAATGCAAAGATCATGTCTTCTCTACCCTCTTGCATGCATGCATTGATCTTCTATCAACACTTGAATGTACACAAGGTCTATAATTTAGTTAGAGATCATCTAAGGTAACATATTAAATATAAATTTAAGATTCAATTTAAAAATATGAACAAATTAATTTATATATACCTAATACCTCCCAAAACACTTTAAATGGTGTGACTCGATCTGCTTGTGATGATGTGTTATTTATATTTGTTGGCACCGAAAAATGTGTTTTGCACCACTCAACCACATCATGAGAATTATTAATGTGATATCCTTTATAGTCCATTTGATACTTTCTTAAATCACATTTGATACATGCTCCTACACCATCATGCTTACCCTTTCCATGTCTACTCTCAAAAAAACTCCAAATGTGTGGTATATTAAGGTATCGATGATATCTACATAATGCATAAAATGGTCTAGCTGATTTAAATTGTGTTGTATATCCATCTGACCGTACAAAATGTTTTTCTATTTTAATGTTTTTATATTTCAAATATTCAAAAAATGTCTTAAAAAAATGTTCCACAAAATGTGTGTCATGTTCTTTGTCATCACTAATGTAAAAGTGATACTCTTTTTTAATGACTCATGCTTGATCTGTACTTTCCACACCATCCATATTAATTTGTGCATGTCAATAATAAACTTGAACCATAATAGTAATCTCCTTTGTATAGTAGTATTATGCTTGAAGTTGTTTTTGAGATACAAAAGAGTAATTCTCTGCAAAGTCAACAACAAATAGAATTTTTGCGAGTGGGAAAGTTTCTCTTAGTTTATGAAATTGTTCTGCTTGCCACTTAGCAAAAAATGCATGGCATATATATGGTTGAATCAATTTACAAAAATTTGACATAAATTCTCTAGCCAATATCTCATCGTCTACATATTCTAACCTTGTTGATTCTTTTCCAGCTTTTGGTTTAGACTGTATGTACTTATATCTCTTACATTTTACCATCCTTGTCATATTAGTATCTTCTTCTCTCAAAGGAAATTTAGTCAAGCTACCACATGTTTCACAAGTTCCTCTTATGCAATCTATTTCACCTATTGCACAATCATTTGGTTTGTCACATAAGGTTGATGTTATGAATTGACTCGGTCATTTAGGAAAAGTATTTTGAGAAGTTTTGCCACTTTCTTCTATCATATTTCGAAACCCTTCATAGTACAGATCAAATTCAACATGATATCAACAACAACATGTTTCAAAAGATTTATTTATCTTCACAAAATAGGGCTTGAATCTTTTAAACATTTATTGTCCAATCTTTATGTTAGGATTTAAATTACAAAATGAGAGATACAATTCATGTTGAGTGACATCCAACCAATGTTTTGCATGTTGAATACATTCCTTAGGCCCAATCCTTTGCTTGATGATATCTCTTCTATTTGGTGAAGGATGATTATTATCAATCCAAAATTGAATAACTAAGTTCTTAACTATTTCCCCAATCCTATCAGATCAAGGAGAACTACACAATAGTGCCCAATTGCCTTCTAATGTACTATCATTCAAACTGTTTCTCCTTTTTAGATAATGTAGTATTGTCTTCTAACTATACCCAAAATCAAATGATAATGAAGAGATCTATCTATTTTGGGATGTTTTCTTATTTAAAATAGATGTCAGTATCACTCTTCGTACAATGGATTTATCTGTAGATCTAATTTTTTTCCCAATGGAATGTAACCCTTCCTTAACACTTTCAACAATATCATTTTCTAGTTCAGAAGTCCTCCTCTTTTTTATACTTGTATCTATACCAAATAGTCTAAGTGGCTCTTTTAATTCATCTCTAAGAAGTGAAATTGATAATAGTTGAGTTTTCTCTATTGTTGCTAGATTCTTAAATTGTGCAATTATGTCTTTAGACTTTTTATTCAATTTCCTCTTCGTAGTATGTGTAGATTGATTAGCATATTCTCTCAATTTTTCCACATCCATTTCAATTAAATGATCTATGTTTCTATGATTAATTTTTCTCTACAATCTTTGAGCTAGATTAACATTCTCATTTGTTGTTTGATCTCGGGCTGCACAAGAAAAAATGAAACAAAGTCTTAAGATACAATCTCTTTAGGGAAAATATATACATACATATATACATGTTTAACTTGAGTGAAATATTGTGTACTTGATTAAATTATCTAACCTTCAGATGGCCCTTCTTCAATATCCATTGCTTCATCTTCAATTTCCTCATGTCCAACATTTTCATCATCTACTAGAGTTGCACGTGGACCATATAACAAATAAAATCAAGTAAGTTTATAAAGGGAAATATTGCTCACTAAATTTAAAAATTAAAGATATAAAGTTTGATAGAGACCTAGAAATCTAGAGAGATCTATATTATTTACTTGCAAGAGATGCACATGTACCTGTTTGAACTGGAGATGAACCTTCTCCAATGTTGGTAGGTTGTCCTGGTTGACTACATCCTAGATAAATTTATTTATTTAAATTTAATCATAATCTAATAAACCTTAATGGACTATAAATTATTAACATAATTGAATAAAAAATTCTTGTGCTAAATAAATTCATAATTTAAATTTATTCATAATGTAATATTTACCCTAAGGACTAAATATTGACATAATTGAATAAACCCTAATGGCCTAAATATGAACATAATTTTAAATAAACTTTTAATATTAAGTTAATAGTAATGGTAATTTAAGATAAATATCATATTCCTAATTGGATTTAAGCCCTAATCCTAACTAAATAAACTAATTAAATACATTGGAAAAAAGATTGTGCATGTGTACCTGATCTAAGATAGTATCTTGCTAGCATTTTTTGATGATTTTCATCTTCTTGTTCCTTAGTTCTTCTTCATGCATATTTACTTGCTCTTTTATCTTTATTGCCCATCTCGTAAATTCTTCCTCCAAAAATCAAAAATAGGTTTAAGTTTGTCAAATATTTCTTTCTTCCCAATTCAAAAGCCAATAACTTGATTTCACATAAATGTAGATTGAAAAAAATGAAACTCATATTTATATTATTATTTTTTCTTTAAAAAAATAATTTTATTAGCCTACTAGGGAAAAACCCCTAGGGGCCAACTAGAGAAACACCCCTAGGGGCAGACTAGGCAAGATCCCACACTTTCTCTCTCTAGTTTCAATCGAAACTACCATAGTACTTTTGATCAAAAATAGAAAGTAGTTTGTTAACCTCACAGTTCAACCACCCATAGTTTCGATAGAAACTAAGTAATTTAGTTTCTATCGAAAGTTTGAAAAGAAATTTCGATAGAAACTAAGTTTCTATCAAAACTAGCTAGATAGAAGGTTACATGAATAGTTTGAATTTTTTTCAATGATTTCCTTTCTTTGGAGCTGAATTACAAGGTTCAAATGGAGCAGTGAACACCTAAAATTTTGTATGACTTAAGTACTATAAACTAGCTTTCTAATGACTATGAATTTGGTGCTTTTCAAAAATTTTAGGTATATATTTTTTAGCATGAATTGAATATAGGTTTATTATAAAAAAATAAACTGAGATATTTGATGCTCATGGAAAAATAGTAAATAAAAAGAATTAAAAATTGAAAAATAAGTACGGTCTCCGTATTTGAGTCACCTTTCAATCAATTTTTTTTTTGAAATTGGGTAAATATATAATAAGTTACATGTGTCAAAAGCCATGTATGTCTAAATTAGTGCTATGCCAACTTTAAACTACAATAAAATATGAAATACTAATGATAAAGATATAAGACAAACTCTACGGTTTAGGTATGGATGTTAAAAAACTAAATTTGAAAGAATCATGTTGATAACTATTGTAGAAAAAAAGTAATGTGTGTCAAAAATAGTGTCACTCTTTAAAAATTAGGTTTTTGATATCATACCAATTTTTGTAGGAGAAAAAATAATTCAATAAATTCAATTAAAAATAAATTAAAATAAATATATTTAGAATCTAGACAAAAAATCTTAAAAGACTCTAGTTTACTTCATCTTCAAATTCCTAACCGTTAAATGGGAATTTGCATTTGAAAGTGAATGTTTTCTTGAAAATTTAGAGTTTAGCATTAGTTTAGGAAAAAAAGTGTAACCCACTATTGTGGGCTCACTTGCAATTGGATTTGGTATCCCAATCTATATAGGTTTGAACAACAGTAAATTGCTCAAATTTATTTTGTATTAGGTATCAAAACTTGTTGATTGCATACCCCCTTACACCTTTGACTTCATAGTATGTATTAGAATTCAAATACATAATTCATAACTGATATCAAGTTGGTTAGGGTAGTTACATGACAAATTGTAACATTTTACAAAAAAATATTAAATTGCCAAAAAGTTGTCAGCAACTTTTCTTGTAAAATGCAATTTTTGGACTAAGATTTCCTAGGACTTAACCACTTGGTCATTTGAAAAAGGACCTATATAAGGTTTAATGACTCAAAATAAACTTATAGAGTCAATTATTAACCAAAACATCAAAAAAAAAAATCTTTAGGACTAAGGCAACTTAGGCTTATCTAGCACCTCAAGTTCCTTAACCTTACAAATAAGGATCAATTTATTATAATAAGAAAAAATATGTTTAAATGAGGTGGATCATCATCCCTTGTATTCCATAATGAATCTCCTTACATTTGTTGAGATGACCTATGATGTCACCTAGGTGCCCTACACCAAAGCACCTAATTTTACTAAGAAGAAGAGAAAATAATAGAAATAGGTAGTGGAGAAACTAAAGAAGACTATGAAGCAGTCACAACAAAATCTAGTGATACCTTTAACTAGGTCAAGAACTAGGGAAACCACTACAAAGGAAAAAGACATTGCAAATCCTAAATGAAAAAGAGCTAATATCACAAGAGGGTTGAGCCAGCTTGCTAAAAAGAATTTGAAGAGATTGAGGAAGAAGTACAAGCTAGGAGAAGATTCAAATGAGGAAAAGACAAAGTGTGATGACTTGAGTCAGTTCAAAGTGGTAAGACACGATCCCTCTTCTGACATTTATAACTTGTGTAAAAATATTAAGACCAACGCAAATTTTTTATTTTTCACACATATTGATTTTTATATTTTAGGAAGTCTAGAGAAAAATAATATAGAGGAGGCCATATATGATGTGATGGTAAATTTTAAGACCATTCCCCTAGAGATTTTCAAATAATTACCAAAGAGTTTGTATGAAAGAGTTGAGAAAAAGGGGACGTTCAGTTTGAATATTGAAAATAAAATTAGTGAAGGGTATGTGTAGGATCATGGTGTGCCAAAAAGTGGCAATCTAAAAAAAATGTAGATCTGAAATACCTCAAAGCATTTCAAAATCTATTCCAATTTTTACCCACCCATATTAATACCAAATCAAAGAACTAATACCTTTATAAGGCCTAGTATATCTTTGGACACCAACCCTACATGATCAACTTTAAAAATGTCCCAAAAATGTGTTTTTGACCTATTCTTGTGTTTTTTTTTCTTCAAACATATATTTGACAACATTTTTCCATCCAAATTTGATGAAACAAAAATGGTTCCTTAAGAATGTTATTAGTTTTCCATATATGTAATTTTTCTATCAAATAATGAGTTTAGTATGTAATTATTACTTATTTTATAATGGAGTTATGTATAAAGTGTTGATTCACACACTAGTTGAAAAAAACTATAACTTTCAAATGGTACAACATTTGTCAAATTAAAAAGATGCATCACATTCTATGCTTCTTCTACTATAAGGTAAAAAAAAGAAAAAATAATTTTTACAAAGTTTTGAATTAGTTAAGGTGGTTAGACACGAGAGTTTTTTAAATTTTAAAAATAGTATAGTAGAAAATTTATAATTAATTAATTATTTAGAATAAAATATCCCAAAAGTATGTATCACATCCAAGAATGAGTCTACTTCTTATCTCTATAATCTTATTGAAAAATATTATCATTTGATCTTGATTAAGGAGGTTAGACATATGTCTACTTCTTAGTTTTGTCCTCGTCATTTTTTACCATTGCATTAAAATTAAAAAATTTAACCAATCAATATTTTTAATTTATTTTTAGATAACACCTAGTAGTTTAGAACCTAAATTCAATCTCCTAGAGAATATTTTTTCTCAACTATCTAGTAGAAAGTTCATAAAAAGTTCAAAATTGTATGTCAAATTGACATAACCCTAATTTTTTAATTTTCCATTGCCACCTAAGGGTATAGTTTGGTTGACTATGATCCTTCACATACCCAAAAACTACTTTAGCCCAAGTGTTGTCTAAATTCAATAAGAAGATGAGTGTTAAGGCAATGGAGAAGCTCAAAGGGAAGTTTTCTCCCAAATACTAAGAATCCCATATTTTAAGGAAGAAAATAGAAAATATGGTAACCAAGAGTACATCAATTTGGAAATCTACTAATAGGTTATCCACTAAAGAAATAACCAAAAAAGGTGAGAAAGAAGTTTTAGATTTTGAAAAAGAGAACGTAGTCAAGGAAGGTACCATGGAGGGAGTTGAAGAAACAATAGAGGAAGCCACAACTGGAGGAGAACAATAGGATGTATAGGATATACATATGTCAAGTGGTAGTCCCCCACATGATGACCAAGATAGTCAACAAGTCTTAGTGAGCATCAAGGATGTTCCTTATACTACATCACATTATGTTAATCCTTTGACTGAGCATGATTTGAAGAAAATAAAACAAGACCCTACCAATGAATAAATTTTATGTAGTAATCTGATATTGGTGAGAGTGGATAAGATACAAAAGGCACAATTTTATTCTACAAGGGAGGAGAAACAAGACACATCAAATGTGCCCCCACAATCTACATAGGTAAAGGAAAAGGAATCACAATATCTACATAGGGATCAAAGTGTAAACCTTGAATAGGAAGATGTTACAAGAAAGACACCATCTTCAATGCTAACCACTGTCATTCAGATGAAAGAGGTAAAAGTACAACCTATGTACAAGTCTATCATTTTTAAGCCTAAATAGTTTAGGTTTACTAGCTATAGTGATTGTTAACAAGAATGAAACAACATAGAAAAAGGGTAAGGAAGAAAGTCTGATGCGACAGCATCTTGACCCTTCATAAATTATGATGAATTTCATAATATTGTAATATTTAAATCATTTAGATTTTCCTATAACCATGTTGAAGAAAGGGTTAAAATGCTTAACTTTTCATTGTGATGTATTAAAAACAAGCAAAAAACTACATTTGCATTGTAATGGGAGTGCTTAAAGAAGCATTGAAAAATGTACATGGTTTAAAAGAATGTGTTGGGTTGCTTAAAAAGGTGGTTGGGAAGTTTCAAACAACCAAAACCACGTAAAAATAATTATATTGGTCATTCCAAATATAGAGGGATGAAGGAGAAGAAGAATATATCATTTTCAAGCAATTGGATTTCAAGAACTTGACATTTTGATTGGTTTTAACTATTTTAGTGTTGGTTTGAAGTCTTGTACGGCCATGTACAGCTTATAACCCTTGTATTTTCTATATATTTGAAGAGTAGAAAGAATAATCTTCTCTTTTTTTTTGGTTTGGAACAATTTTGTTAAGTTTTGAAGAAGTTATGCTAGTTTTGGTAAAAGTGGATATTTGCAGATCTAAGGATGCCCAACTACAGTTGGATTTAAATATTTATTATGGACAAATTTGGATTAAAAAAAACTCTAGTTTTATTCATTGGAAATATATAAAAATAAGCTTAGATTTCCAATTTTTTTGATTCATTTTCATTCAAATATGTGTCAGTTATGTTCATTTTAGTGAAGATTCATTTTTAAGGATTTGTTTTGAAGTTATAGGTAATGATTGGTGCTTGTAGAACAATTTATGAATTGGAAAATTTAATGTCTTCTATATTAAAAAACTTGACTTATATAGAATTTTTTAAAATTTGGTTTTGTTTCATTTGGATTCATTTTGTGAAAGTTATTTGACACCCAAGGAAGGGTTATTGGTTTTACTTCAGATTTATGACAGAGAAAATGGGTCTACATGCAGAGACTATTACGTGTAATGGATTGATTATTTTTGGGTTATCTTTGGATATGTGTTATTATTATTAAGTTGGAACAAATAATCCAAAGTTTTTCTGAAAAAAAATATCAAGATTTAAAGTTATGAATAATGTACTCAGGTATAGAAGTCAGGATATGCAAATGAAGAAGGGTTGATGATTTTGTGTTGGAAAATGTTTTATTTTTATTAATGAGTTATCTAAGAATGAAATTTATTTCATGGATGTTTAAGGGATACTCAAGTATTCAAACATTTTTTATACTCCATTTATTCCATTTACATTAGATTGGTATGAGAGCTAGCGAAAGATCTAGTGTTTTTGTGGGTAGAGATATAACTAGTGGTATGTGGATCCATCATAGCTGCAAGAAGGATGTATTTGCAATTTCATATGTGAAGATCTCAAGCTGGGATATTGGTATTGTCTCCATTAGAGATACATCTAGAGTATGATGTTGAGAGCAACCACTGAGCGAGAGTGGGAAGTGCATCACCGAACTAAGTTTGTTGTTGGGTCAGATGACAATAAGGTGGTATGAAGAAGCAACATGAAGCATGATGGCTAGGAACAAGTCTTTACTCCATTGATGAGAGTTATTTAAAAATGATAGAGTATACAGTAGAAGCATGGACCTCATGATAAAGACAAGGAAGTGAATGATTTGTTTGTAGAACTCTCCACTACACATTTCCATGGGACATGGAAATCTTTTAAGTCTGGGAGTATGATGCATGAGCATCTTGACCCTTCATACATTATCATGAATTTTATAATATGGTAATATTTAAGTCATTTAAATTTTCCTATAACCATGTTGAAGAAAGGGTTCAAATTCTTAACTTTGCATTGTGATGTATTAAAAACTAGCAAAAAAATACATTTGCATTGTAATGGGAGTGCTTAAAGAAGAATTGAAAAATGTACAAGCGTTAAAAAAATGTGTTGGCTTGGTTAAAAAGGTAGTTGGGAAGTTGTAAACCACCACAACCACTTAAAAATCATTTTATTGGTCATTCCAAATAGAGAGGGATAAAGAAGAAGAAGAATAGATAATTTTGAAGCAATTGGATTTCAAGAACTTGACATTTTGACTGGTTTTAACTATTTTAGTATTGGCTCTAGGTCTTGTATAGCCATGTAAAGTCTAGAACCCTTTTATTTTATATATATTTAAGAGAAGAATGAATAATATTCTCTCTCTTTTTTTTTTGGAACAATTTTGTTAAGTTTTGAAGAAGTTATGCTAGTTTTGGCAAAAGTGGTTATTTGTAGATCTGAGGATGCCCAACTATAGTCAGATTTAAATGTTTCATATGCACACATTTGGATGAAAAAAAAACTATAGTTGTATTCATTGGTAATATATAAAAAAAAAAATTTATTTCAAATTGGTTTAAGTCATTTTTATTTAGATATGTGTCAGTTATGTTCATTTTAATGAAGATAGGTTTTTAAGGATTTGTTTTGAACTTACTGGCAATGATTGGTGCTTGTAGAACAATTTATGAATTGGAAAATTTAATGGCTTGAATATTCAGAAATTAAACTCATATAGGGTTTAGAGAAAATTGTTTTGGTTTCATTTGGAGTTGTTTTGAGAAAGTTATTTAATGCCCAAGGAAGGGTTACTGGTTTTACTTCATATTTATGACAGAGAAAATGGGTCTACATGCAGAGACTATTACATGTAATGGATTGATTATTTTTTGATCAGATTTGGATATGTGTTATTATTATTAAGTTGAAACAAATAATATAAAGGGTTTTGAAGGAAAATATTAAGATTGAAAGTTATGAATAATGTACTTGGGTATAGAAGTGACGATATGCAAATGAAGAAGGGTTGATGATTTTGTGTTGGAAAATGTTTTATTTTGCCTAATGATTTTTCTAAGAATGAAATTTATTTCATGGATGTTTAAGGGATACTCAATTATCCCAACATTTTTTATACTCCATTTATTCCATTTACATCAAAGTCCTATATCTATTCCACCATTATAGGGTGAAGTTCAATAGGAAGGAGAAAAGATGAAAGAGGATAAGTTGACTATTGCATCTGAGGAGAAAATTTCCATACTATTGACACTAGTTACTTTTTCAATCTCTACATATCCTATCAATATTCAAGCTCTTTAATGGTGGACTACACAGCATACTCCACTAAAAATATCAAGGCCAAGTTCCAACACACCCAAGAATGTTGATTTTATATCATTTGAGGATGTAAGCTTATATGAGGTAATTGAGCTACCAAAATTTGATTTGAATACAATCACTATTGAAGAAATGAGAATTCTCCAAGGAACTCTACAAATGAAGAAGAGGAAAAAAATATTAATGCGAGAATTTAAGAAAAGGCAAGTTTTGCATGAAATCAAAGACATATTCATTAATGCTTTTAGCCTCCTAGAAATAAATGAAGATAAGCCTATTATAGAGAAACTTGTCATCATTGTCGACAAGATTAAGGATGAAGACCTGATTTGAAAGTGTTTTGATTCTATTATCAATTTATTTGATTTCATTGTGATTGGTCTTTTTTGAAGAAAGTTAGAGCTTTTTCCTTCCAAGTAGGTTTACAAGCCGTTAAATTGAGGGTTCAAAGCAAGATGTCATCTTAACCTACATTTTTAGAGTTTGTTTTCAATGGCTTTCTATGATTTTAAAGGTTAGGGAATGTAATTTAAGATTCCTAAGTTATATATTTTTCTCAAGTGATCCAACCAGTAAATGAATGTGCCCTAGACTAAAATTGCTATGGTTTTAGTCATAAAAGGTCAATTTTATGGACAAGGCTTGGAATAAAGCTATGAAAGTTTGCAAGTGATCATTTCTTGGTGGAAAAGGTTAGAAAAGACATCCTATAGCAAAAAAGTAGACCTAGGTACCCATCCTTTCTTATTTCCAAGTAATCCAGGCTTGATTTGGCCAATTAGGCCTTTGAGGCTTGCATAGGTTCACGGGTGGTGGAGTAGGTTGGAGAGTCGGTGCTTTGGGGACTTGTGTAAATTCGAAAAGGGTATCCAAAACCCTTTTTTTTTCTATGTCTAGTGGAGAAAAACCAATTTACTATCATGAAACCTCAAAAAAGGGCTACAAGGAGAATTAGGCCCATTGAGAGAAAATTTACAAAGTAGGAGTTATGGCAGTCAAATAGTTACTAAAGCCTCATCCTTGAATGTTACTTGAATGTTCCTAGGGGTGATTTTGACCCAAGGAATAGATGGGAGTCCATTTCTTAGTTTTAGCCTATGTTACCATTATTGATCTCTAGAGTTGCTAATAGGGAAAGAAGTCTTGAAAACTCGGCTAGTTGTGTAGAAGGTTGGCATTATGCTAAAACCTATTGGGAGAAGTATTTAAGGACTCTATATGGTTGAGAAAGGTAAAGTTACATTGTGTTCTATAGTTGGGGTTGTAGCAAGCTTTTGGTGTGAGTACTCTACATCAAGTGGTATTAGAGCCACTTAGAATCTAATTGCAAGAACAAGATGGTAGAAGGAGAAGACATTCCTTAAGAATAACCAACATTGAGTAGGAAAATATTGTAAGAGAAGGGTAAGTGAACCAAGCTGTGGTGCCAAAAGAGGGGTATAAGTGGACACCTTGTTTTTGAAATTAGCAATTTTTTTGAACTTCAACAAGAATTTGAAGATAGTTATGCTCAAAATTTTAAGATATGACAAAAACACAAGTAGTAGTCCTTTGAATCTAGTTTCTAAACTACTAATTTTTTACAAAATGGTTTAGTTTTAGTTCCTCAAAAAAGGGGGCCACAGAAAGTGGTATTGTTTATTCCAAGAAAACATAAAATAGTACAAAGTGTGCCCCCCATAAAATTTTAACTTTTTTTTTGAAATTTTTTAATCGCACTAGTCAAAAGTTACCTAAAACTATGTAGTTTATCCTAGATTGTTTTGGTAATTTTATAATGTGTGTTTTTTTAATGAATTTTTAATTAGACACATCCCAAAAATGTGAAATATCTGTGTGCTCCCCCTAGAAATGATTGAAAACTAATCTAAAATCAAAAAAAAAATTTCTAAAGTGTGTAGAATGGAGTCTAGTTTCTAAAAAACTAAGTTGTTAAAAAATTTGATGAATGAGCTAAAATCTACAGCCCAATTAGCACATGGTGGTTTTTCACAAAAAATGGACATACATTCAAAAGAAATTATAGTTGAAAGGCTTGAAATAGTTCAAATAAAAGACAAATTATATGGTTATATAGCTAACACAGAGACCTACAATGTCATCTAACCTAATTTTATCAATGCTCAACCATGAGGAAACTTGAAGGAGAGCATACAAGAAAAATCAATCAATTTTTGTATGTTTGTAGCAAAATATGTCTTAGACTAGTTTACAAACTCTAAACCTTTGGGTTAGATCCCCATGGAAAAACCAAGCCTTAATCTTGGTAGAATGCAAATTTTTGAATAGCATGTGTGCGCTATAGTGTGCACACACTATTCAAAGCTTTTTAAATTTGAGTCTTAATAGCACATGCACACTTAAGTGCATACGTGCTATTGAGACCTAATCAGTGCATAGAGAGGGAAGGAGAGAGAGAGAGAGAGAGAGAGTAATGGGAGAGGGGGAAGAGAGAGAGTAAGGGTGGAAGAGAGAGTATGGGATGGGAGAGAGAGGAAGTGTGAGAGATATAGTAGAGGTGGCAAACAGAGAGTACAAAATGGGAGAGAGAGTAGACAATAGTAGAGAGAGAGAGAGAGAGAGAGAGAGAGAGAGAGAGAGAGAGAGAGAGAGGATGGGAGTGTGTGTGAAAGGGAGTAGGGCATGGGAGAGAGTGTGAGAGTGTGAGCGAGTAGGGGTGGCAAAGAGAGAAAGTAGGGGATGGAAGAGTGGGGAGAGAGAGTAGGGCATGGAAGAGAGTGTGAGAGTGTGAGAGAGAGTAGGTGTGGTAGAGAGAGAAATTAGGGGATGGGAGAGTGGGGAGAGAGAGTAGGGGATGAGAGAGAGTGGAAGTGTGTGAGAGAGATTAGGGTGGTAGAGAGAGAGAGTACATGATGGGAGAGAGAGATTGAGAGTAGGGGATGGGGGAGAGAGGGAGAGTAGGTGGTGAGAGATAGAGTGGGAGAGGGAGAGTGAGAGAGAGAGAGTAGGGGATGGGAAAGGGGAAAGAGAGAGGGGGGGATAGGAGTGTGTGTGTGTGTGTGTGTGTGTGTGTGTGTGTGTGTGTGTGTGAGAGAGAGAGAGAGAGAGAGTAGCGTGAGAGAGAGTAGGCATTGGAAGAGGGAGTGGGAGAGGGAGAGAGAGGGGGGATGGGAGTGTGTGTAAGAGAGTAGGGCATGGGAGAGAGTGTGAGAGAGAGTAAGGGTGGAAAAGAGAGAGAGTAGGGGATGGGAGAGAGAGTGAGAGAGAGTAGGGGTGGGAAAGAGAGAGAGTAGGGAATGGGAGAGAGAGTGAGACTAGGGGATAGGGGAGAGAGAGAGAGAGAGAGAGAGAGAGTAAAGAGGGACAGAGAGAGAGTGAGAGAGAGAGAGAGAGAGTAGGTGGTGGGAGAGGGAATGGGAGAGAGGGAGAGAGGGGAGGATGGGAGTGTGTGTGAGAAATCTAAAGAGTAGGGGATGGGGGGGGAGAGAGAGAGAGAGGGGGGGGGGGGGAGATGGGAGTGTGTCTATTAAAGAGAGAGTAGGGAATGGGAGAGGGGAGAGAGCTAGAGTAGTGGATGGGAGAGAGAGTGTGAGATAGAGTAAGTGGTGGGAGAGGGAGTGGGAGAGGGAGAGAGAGAGGGGGGATGGGAGTGTGTGTAAGAGAGAGTAGGGGATGGGAGAGAGAGTAGGGGGTGGTAGAGAGAAAATATGTTATGGGAGATAGAGAGAGAGAGAGAGAGAGAGAGAGAGAGAGAGAGAGAGAGAGAGAGTAGGAGATGGGAGAGAGAGATAGTGAAAAATAGAGTAGGGGTGGTAGAAAGAGTAGGGATGAGAGAGAGAGAGTGAGAGTAGGGGATAGGGGGGAGAGAGAGAGAGAGAGGGTGGGGGAGCAAGAGAGAGAGAGAGGAGGATGAGAGTGTATGAGTGAGAGAGAAAGAGTAGGAAATGGAAGAGGGGAGAGAGAGTAGAAGATGAGAGAGGAGAGAGATGGGGGATGGGAGTGTGTGTGTGTGTGTGTGTGTGTGTGTGTGTGAAAGAAAGAGAGGGTAGTGGATGGGAGAGGGGAGAGAGAGTAGGGGATGAGAGAAAGTAGATGGTGGGAGAGGGAGTGGGAGAGGGGGGATAGGAATGTGTCTAAGAGAGAGAGTAGGGGATGGGATAGTGTGAGAATGTAATTGAGTGTAGGGGGTGGTAGAGAGAGAGTAGAAAGGGAGAGAGTGAGAGTGAGAGAGTGAGAGAGAGAGAGAGTAGGAAGTGGGAGAGGGAGAGCAAGTGAGAGAGTAAGGGATGGGAGAGGAGAGAAAGAGAAAGAGAGGGGGGATGGGTGTGTGTGTGTGGGAAAGATAGAGAGTAGGAGAGGGGAGAGGGGAGAGAGAGAGAGTAGGGGATGGGAGAGAGATTAGGTGGTGGGAGAGGGAGAGGGAGAGGGAGGGAGAGAGGGGATGGGAGTATGTGTAAGAGAGAAAGTAGGGGATGAGAGAGAGTGTGAGAGTATGAGAGAGAGTAGGAGTGACAAAGGTAGAGATGGCAGGTGGTGGGAGAGGGAGAGAGAGGGGGGGATGGAACTATGTGTGAGAGAGATCTAGAGAGAATGCAATGGGAGAGGAGAGAGAGAGAGGGGGTATCGGAGAGTATGTGTGTGAAAGAGAGTAGGAGATGGGAGAGGGGAGAGACAGAGAGTAGCTCGAGAGAGAGAGAGAGTAGGGGATGGGAGAGAGAAAGTAGGTGGTGGGAGAGGGAGTGTGAGAGGGGGAGAGATATAGGGGGGATGGAAATGTGTGTAAGAGAGAGAGTAGGGAGTGGCAGATGGAGAGTATAGGATGGGAGAGAGAGTAGCCTGAGAGAGAGAGAGAGGGAGTAGCAGATGGGAGAGAGAGAGTGAGAGAGATAGAGTAGGTGGTGGGAGAGACAGTGGGTGAGGGAGAGATAGAGAGAGAGGGGGATGGGAGTGTGTGTAAGAGAGAGAGAGAGAGTAGGGGATGGAAAAGAGAGAATGGGATGGGAGAGAGAGTGTGAGAGTAGTGGATGGGAGAGAGAGATTAGGTGGTATGAGGGAGAGAGAGAGGTGGGATGGGATTATGTGTAAGAGAGAGAGAGAGAGTAGGTGATGAGAGAGGGGAGAGAGTGAGAGAGAGTATAGGGGATTGGAGAGGAGAGAGTGAGAGAGAGTAGGGATAGGAAAGAGAGAGTGAGAGAGAGTAGGTGGTGGGAGAGGGAGTAGGAGAGGGAGAGTGAGAGAGAATAGGATATAGGATAGGAGAAAGAGAGTGAGAGTGAATAGGGGATGGGAGAGGGGAGAGAGAGAGTAGTGGATGGGAGAGGAGAGAGAAAGAGTAGGGAGAGAGAGAGTAGGGGATGGGGGATGGTAGCATAGGGAGATATTTATTTTCACATAGTGTGTATGCACTATAGTGTGTACACGCTTTATAGTGTGTATGCATGCATTATAGTGCATACGCACTATATGAAAACACCAACAAATGATCATAGAGCAAGTTTAAGTCCCTATTAATCCATATTCTACTTTTTGTCTATTGTGTATTCTATTGTTCCAATAGAAAACATAGGTTTGAAGCTATTGGAGGGTACCAAACACTATTTGAAGGATTTTTGAAGATTGTTTCATTATATTTGAAGCTAGAAAACAACAAATTAAATAATTGGATACACTATTTCAAGGCTTTCTAAATATTCTTTCTATAGAAGAGGTTAGTGTAGTCCTTTTTAAATATTCTATGTTGTTAGATAGAGACAAATTTGATTATAATTTGACATGTTGTTTAATATATAGTGAATTCATTGAAATATGTATCTTTGAAGGAATTTTTATTTGGAAATGGTTAGAAATTTGGCAATTTGTTTAATATATATGGTGTATTCATTGAAATAATTGTAATTTTTATATGTATTTGAATGATTTTCAATTTACAAATTGCAAGTAATTCAGATGTTTGAATAATTTGAAATCTAGAAATCATCATCATGCCAAGGAAGAAACCAAAAAATAAAAAAAAGGAAGAGAGGGAGATAGATTTGGAAATTAAATGAGATAAAATGAAACTACTATGTGAACAAAGAAAATTGCAAAGCAATAACGAAGAATTGAATTTTGAAGAGGAACAAGAACTACTGATACAAAGAAACAAAGAGGATGAATTGGAAATACAAAGAGAAAGAATGAGATTGTTACACTCAAGAAGACAATTGAATTGTGAAGCTACACCATATTCCAATGTTGGAGTGATATCATCCTCTCATGTTGAAGAGATGCTAATTTGTAGATTTGACAATGTACACATTCCATCATGTCATGTTGAAGGCACAACATTAACATATCAATTAGGTGATATTCCATCTTTTGCATCTTATTGCCAGGGCACATCATCTTCAGTTCAAGGTATGCAAAACACTCAACCTTATGTTGATGTTCAAAATATTGAGGGAATGAAAGAGATTATAACACCTTCTAAAATTCATTTTAGAAGACCAAAATATTTGATTGATATTGATACTAACATTTTGAAATCAATGTCTAACAAGGTTAGCAAGCATATTTATCAAAGAAAAGTTAATTGTATGTGGAGATTATTCTTTGAAGAATTAGATATTATAGATCAATGCAAATTATTTGTTGAAATGATGAAGAATTTGAAATTTAGGCCTATCATGAAGATTCTTGGGCTAAGAACAATGGATGATTCAAATGAAAAAAGTATTGTATAGAATATAATGAGTGCTTATGACAAAGTGGGTTCTAAATCATGCACCAAAGATAGTAATATCACAAGACAAGTACTTACATTGATAATATTAAGCACACAAATGAAGAAAGCTTGACTCATGAGAAAGAAAAGAATAACATTGAAAATTGGCAGAGGTACTCTAAGAAGAGCCATGATAAGGCATGAGAGATTGGAAGATCCAACAAAAAGTGAGTTATGGAAATTTAGGGGTAGACTACCATGAAATGATAAAGAAATTAGTGATGCTTTGGAATCACTGATCAAATATTTTTGGAAAAATAACACACGTGTTTCCCCTAATCAAAGATATGTTGTAAGAAGGAAGATTAGTAGCCAAAATCACAACCCACATGCGAAACATTTTTTGGACTCAACTTAGACATAATTTTTTGCAAAATTTATTGGTGTGTATCCTCAAATTCAAATAAGTTAAAGATTTTTTTAGATGGGTAAACCATTTTGTGTGAAGATCAATCACACACACACAACTTTTTGTAGCATACATATTGAATTTTCTAACCATTTTGATGTTTTAGGCATATATGTGTGTTTTTGCATTCTAAGTTTGTTTTGAAAGATTGTGATATGAATGAGCCACCAAGATCTTCAAAGGAATTCATTTCCAATATTTTATGTGAAATAGGGGACGAAGAATTTTTTTACAAGTCATCATGCTTGGATGGTAGATGGTTATTTTGTCGTTCTTTGCAACTTTTATCAACTTGTGAACATATGTATAGTACACATGCAATTGGAAATTAAATAGTAGATTAAGAAAAATATAAGACACTGACATATGATCTAAAAGATGGAAAATAGGGTAAAAGATTTGATTTACTCATTAAAAAGATTCCAGTGTATGATTTCATGAAAATTTTTTTTGAAAATATTATTTATGAGTATGCAAGGCATACACATAGAGCTCGATGGTTGGGTTTGGAATTCAAATGTGCAAGGATACATTTACATTGGATACCATTGTTTTCAATTATAGACTTCATAGAGAACTATAGACTACAACCACAAAATCAGGTGTAAGAAAATTATTATACTTCTCCACAGGTTTCCATATTTGTTCATATAACATTCATGCATTCACCTACAAGTATAGAGGATGACAAGAATATTTTGAGGGAGTACCATTTTTACATCAGCAATGATTGATTAGATTCTATGGAGTTTGTACATGACTATTTTCAACTATTTTATGGAGATTTTGATAAAAAGGGCATACCATATCATCAGCATATTATTTGGTTAGACAATTGCGCATCTCAATTCAAGAATGCACAAATGTTCTATTAGTTGAACAGGATGCACAGGTTGTGTAGAATTCAATATATGTGGAATTTCATAGAGGCTAGTCATGGAAAGGGAGAGAACAATGGTGCAAGCTCATGCATCAAAAGAGCCTTAGCTCTTGAATAACTAAAGTATAAAGATGGAGCAATATTGATAGATGTGAAATCCATCATCCAGTGGTGTAATGCTACAATGGGTCCAGGTAAGGAAGGTGAGTCTATGGTTCATAGATTTTTTTGATTGATAGATAATACTAACATTGCACCATGTGAGGATTTTTTCACACTAATACAATCAAGTGATTTGCACTCTTTTAGAAGCTCTAATTTAAGTTCATGGAGTATCCACACACAAAAAATGGCATGCTATTGTCCATCATGTACAGAGAAAAATTGTGATGAATGTGAGTTGACTAAATGGGTAGACAAATGGGATATATGATTTTTGGACCCAATCGACACCTATCATCCCCCACAAGCACTGGAAATGGTAGAGATGGATTTGTCTATTGACTTTAACTACTTGTTTGATCTAGTGCAACCTATTAATATATATATATATATATATATAATTTCAATATGTAGCTTTATAACTTTTACCTAAGTATTTTCTAAATTAATAACCGCATTTTGTACATTTATCACTATAGGCCATGTTTTTGTTGTTATTGCACTTGAAGACAATGAAGAAGGGGAAAAAATTATTTGAATCATTGTGTCCAAGCCAAAAACAAATTAGATCACTCGGTTATAGATATTAAAGGTTTAAAGTACCATATTAGTGCAATGGTTGTAATCGACACATGGCTTAAATGATATTTTATGAAGAACCCTAACTTTTGGTTATTCAAGGATTGGAAAATAGAGAGAAAGATTCTTCATTATTCAAACCTTGTTGTCACATAAAATGTCCACTTGATAAAATATGGTTGAGAACCACATAATAAGACTCTTTGGAAAGTTTGTGAGTCAGACCACAAGGCAATACTTGAGACATTAAAATGTAGAGTAGGTCGAGTTAGTTCATTAGATTGAATAGGGAGAGAGGAGAGAGAGAAAGAGTGGTGTGAGTTCATCTTGAATCATTTATGCAAGTAGCAAGGTACTGAAAATGGAGGTTGGGAGAGTACAACACACAAGAACACCTAAGAAAACTTTGAAAGCCCAAACAAGGCCCAAAACCCCACTCCACCTTGATAACAATAATGGCCTAACATATGAAACCTACTCTAGACATGGAACCATGAAAGTAGAATTAAGGCATGTTGTTTTTACATCTATAGGGGCATATGGATAGAATTTGAATGCCTCAAACTGAGAAAAAGTCATACTTCCTTCATTAACCTCTTTGATTCCTAGTAGCTCAAGAAGCAAGGTTATCGCTTGCAACTTAGTAAATTTTGAATGGAAGCAAAAACTACCCACCAAGACACCTCCTACTCCTTATATACTATTAGATTCCAAAGTGCTAACATTGCATACACAAAAATGTTGCATTAATCTTTGGGGATAGAAATTAAGGCTAAAGGGCTCATTAGGCTACTATTGCAAAGGAAGTACTATTTAGACACATGCCAGAACCACCAAATGGTGTAGGGGTACCTTGAAACATAGGGCCCTCACCTTCTCAATTTTTTTGTGTTGTGCTACTATAGAGATTTTGTAAGTAGTAATAAGTGGTGTAGGGCACCAAGACAAAGAAATGCAATAGGTCCATGTATTAGTCATTTGAATAAGGTTTTTGTAACAAGACCATATGTAAGGTCAATTGGATCCTTGGTGTCATTATAAGACAGGATACCAAATTGAACCAAAGGTCAAATTTGAAGAATTTGAGTTATTTTGTATGTAATAAGGAGTTTTTAGGGTGTTAGATAGATTTAAATGCCTTGGGGTCTTTCAGCAAAGTTACATGTCTAGGAGGTTATTAAAGAAAAAATGTCAATGTTGTCATGCAAAAACAAAAGAATAATGATAACTTTTCCTGCTAAATAATTAAAAAGATAGTTGAATGTGGAAATAACCAATTTAATGATGGTTATGACCATTGGAGGCAAGGAATAAATTTTTAAAATGTTGTACATGGAGAGGATAACATAGTTGTACATACTATTGAATATATACATGAATAAAACTCTAATTTTCTATCTTTTTCTCTATTTTTCTAAGTTGTGTGGACATGTACAAATTGGTGAAGGAGATCAACTATCATGGTTGGATAGCTTGATGAACTAGGTCTCATTTTCATTTTGTTTGAAGGTTATATATTATCATTTGCTTAAATTATTGCAATTTTTGTGAAGGTTGCTTATTTGGACCTAAATTCAAGGGTTTTGGCAAACATGTGCCTCTAACTTGCAAACCCATAGTTGGAATTTAATTCCTCTTTAGGGGATGCAATTTATGGGAGTGTACTTTGATATGGTAGAGTTTTAGACTAGGAGGAATTGGTTTGATATTTTTACCAGCCGACCCTAGGCTGAACATCCCTATTTGTTCAGCCATAATTTGAAGAAGAAGTGGCATTTAGGCTTTCAAAGTGATTATCTAAACCTAGGTGAAGGGTGAAATGAATTTTTAGGAAGGAGAGGAAGTGTACCATGGGGTTGAGTTGATTCTATGAACCCATCTTCAAGCACTTCCTTTGGAAAACCAGACTGATTAGGCCTATTAGGTTTGTGGACTAAAGTGGAGTTTGGGTATGTTGGAATGGAGTCAACCCTTGATCCTTTGGAGTCTTCAATAACTAGGAAAAGTGTATTTAAAAATGTGATAATTTGGCATTTTCCTTTGTAAATTTTGTAAGTTTGCTAGCAAAAACTAAATTTTGACCTACTAGGATTTCTAGGCCTACATTAGGGATATTGATCCTTTGAAGGTTTTGGGGCCTTGAAAGTGCATGTACCTAGTGGTTTAGTCCTAGAAATGCCAAATAAAGTCTAAGTTTGAATTCTTGAAACATTTTTACTTTTTTTTTCTTAATTGGCCTAGTTGAGGGCAAGTGTCCCTAAAGCCATATTTTGATCCAAGTTTGCCAAGAGCCCTAGGAAATGGGAAGGACCTTAGGAGTGTGGAGTCCACTTGGATAAGTAAAGATCATCATTTGGCAAAGGCTAGTAACCAAGACACTATCTTGAAGTGGGTTTGGATACCCTTAGAGGTCTAAGAACCAAGTTCCAAATGTAGGTTGTGTGCTCTGTATCAATAAAGGTCATTAGACCTAGGTGTGATAGCTAGGGTGTAGAAAGTCACAATGTCTTTGGAAAAGTCACTAATTGGCTTAAAAGTCAAGGAATGCCTTGCCATAGGGCAATGAGAAACTTAAGAGATAAGTCTCTAGCTTAGGGAAGGGTCCCTAGAATGGAATTGCTAAGGGATAGACCATTTAACAAGTTGGAAGTGTTAGAAATAGCAAACAAGAAAAATTTATAAAAGTTTCTATCTTGCATTTTTTGCCAAAATGCTGATTTTGCAAGAAATGGTGGATTTTTCCTTTTAAAACTTGAAGAAGGCTGACACAAGTCCTAATATGGAAGGGAAACACCTAAGAAAACATATAAATACCTTCCTAACCCTAAAATAGGCATAAGGAATTGTCATTTGTATGGACAAGTGTTCTAGCATGACATTTGAAAGTCAAAATGATTGATCTTCTAAGTATTAAGATGTTTTTGGCATTGTCCTTAGTTGTTGTACCTAATGGAATCATAGATAGGGTTAGTTAGAATTTTTTTTCTTTAGGAATTCAAGTTCCTTGACATCAATTACAAGTCATAAACATGCATTAAAAAAATGCAATTGAGTCTCACAAACTTGATTGCATGTTTTCTCATGTCCAAGTGGTTGGTAGGGCTTAAGACCCAACCAATAAGCCATCCTTCAAGTCTTTATTAATTTATTGAAATCTCATTAAGCATCTTCATATGTCATTAGGTTAAGTTTAACATCCCTACAATCTAGTCTTGAAGACCTAATTGCATATCACCCTCTTAACACAATCATAGTTAAGTATTTGAGACTTGACTACATATCAACATGTATGTTCCTAGTGAAGAGCACCAAGGAACTTGGTTCATATTTTGTGTTCATGGTTTTCTTTACCTAATTAGTCTAGAATAAATAAACCTTGGATGAGAAGTCCATGGTTGTTAAAGAAAGGCACCATTTTGTATGCTTAACACACTTTATGCAATTTATAAGAAAAAGTTGCTCATTAGGAAAATTCAAGATTTTTAATATTTTTTGGTCAAGAAATCCTAGGACTAAGACACTTTTAGTTGGTTTTAAATATGTTGAACCTTTCCCAAGTCCTAGAATTGGAATCAAGTGAAAAATGTAAAAAATGCACTTTTAGTGCAGAGTTGCAATGTTGAAAGTTGTAAAAGTTGTTCAAAATTGCAACTTAGTAGAAAAAGGGTTATAACTATTAAAATATTGGTTCTAACCATTAAAATATAAATAGGAGATATATACCTCATTTGTGAGGTCTGGAGGGCATTAATATATAGACTGGAAGAAGTTGCAAAGAAAGAAATTCAATTTTTACTATTGTTTGCATGTTGCATGAAATGTAAAGACTTTCAAACCAAATGTGATGGATTTTTGAGATAGAGCTTCTAATCATCATTCTTTTTCTTCTAGTCTCATTGTTCTACATGTTTTTAAACTCAAGTTATTGCATTTTTAGTGAAACTAGGTTTTTAAGATAGCATTTTGGTGCACACAGCAAAAACAGGCCTCTTACTGCAATTTCCTTGGTTGAAATTTCATGGACACTTGGGAAATGGTAGTTAGTAGAGTTCCTTTTAAGATTCTAGGGTTTCAAGACTGGAGGATGTGTTTTGTTACTTTTCCAATCAAGCCCTAGGTCAAGTACCATGACGGATTTGACCTCTTTTAGTGTGTTGATTTGTGAATGGCAAGAGTTTGGGAATTGGTAAAGGGTCGAGCATTTGGAAATAAGTTATTTTAGTGTTGCCAAAAAATTTAGAGCATTGAGTTCATTTCCATGACCCTGTTTCCTAGTGGTTTCTTGGTAAACCATTCATATACTTGACTAGGACATGTTTGGGAACTGACAATCTCCATTTAAAGATGACAATGACCTTTTTTTTTTTCTATTAAGATAATTATTATATTTTGATGGAAACTTTGAGGTATCATGCCCAGCTTGAGTATCTTGGCTTCCCAAGTCTTGTAAATGCAAAGTTGCAATGTTGCTCAAAAAGTTGCTTGAGCAACTTTTCCAATTTTTAAGAGAAAGTTGCAAATGGAAGTTTGGAAAGTTGTAAATATCCATGCTTGGGTATATGAGCATGAAAAACATTTTTTTGAAGTTTAGAAGGTTTCTAGTTAGATTTGCATTTTAAAGAAACTTTTACAACTTTTGCAATTTTGCACAAAAAGTGCAAATAATGCAAAGTTCATTAGATTTCACTTTTAGGACTTGGAAAAGGTTCCAAACTATTAAAAAACAACTAAAAACACCTAATCCTAGGCTATCTTGACCAAAAATTGAAAAAGACCCAATTTGGCCTAACTAGCAACTTTTGCTCATATCTTTCACAAAGTGGCCTAGGCATACATATCTTGCTCATATCTCTCTCAGTGTTCATCGTGAGATCAAACTATATGTTCCATTAGCACTAGGTGGCCAAGTAAACCCTATCCCTAAGATCATCTAGTCTCATTGAGCACTCAAACATTCTCAGGCACACCGAACTGAAATGTCCCTAAGTGTCACTAAATGCCATAGGGGAGTGATTTTTGATAGGCCATATCTCTGAGCTTGTGAAAGCTATGGATATGATTCTAGGTGCTATAGGACCATGTTGTGGAGACCTAAAATAACCTCTCTTTCCTTTTGGAGATCTTACTCCATATTCATTTTGCGACACCATCTTAGGTGATGAAACTCATAGTGTTGGTTAGTACAAAGTTGCCAGCTGCCAAATCTACCTCACCATTCATCATGGGATTGAACTGCCTATTTTGTTAGCTCTAGGTGGCTAGGTAAATCCTATCCCCAAGCTCTTTTAATTCTTTTGAGTGCTCAAATTCTCTCGAACACACCGAATTGAAACATCCCTAAGGGTCACTAAATGCCATAGGGCAGTGATCTTTGACGGGACATATCTTGGAGCTCATGTGAGGTATGGATGCAATTCTAGGTGCTATAGGACCATGTTTCAGATACCTACAATAAAATCTCTCTCTTTTTGGAGATCTGACCCCATTTTGATTTTATGATGCCATATTGGGTGATGATGAAACTCATAGTGTTGGTGAGTACAAGGTTGCCAACTGCCAAATCTCCCTCACTGGTCATCATGGGATTGAACTATCTATTTCATTAGCTCTGAGTGGTTAGGTAAACCCTAGCCCCAAGCTTATCCCATCCCATTGAGTTCTTGAACATTCTTGGGCATGCTGAACCAAAATGTCCCTAGGGGTCACTAAATGCCACAAGGTAGTGATCTTTGATAGGGCATATCTTGGAGCTCGTACAAGGTATGGATGCAATTTTAGGTGCTATAGGACTATGTTGTGGAGACCTACAATAACCTCTGTCACTTTTAGATATATTAACCCATTTTCATTTTGTGATGCCATGTCAAATGATATTGAAACTCATAGTGTTGACTAGTACAAAGCTGTGAACTACCAAATCTCCCTCACCATTCATTGTAGGATCATGTGTCTATTCTATTAGCTCTGGGTGGTTGAGTAAACCATAGGACCAAGCTCATCCCATCCTTTTGAGCCCTCAAACATTCTCGAGTACACTAAACCAAAATTTCCCTAAGGGTCACTAAATACCATAGGGCAATGATCTTTGATGGGACATATCTCAAAGATCATGTGAGGTATGGATATAATTCTAGGTGCTATAGGACCATGTTGCAGAGACCTACAATAACCTCTTACTTTTTGGAGATCTTACTCCATTTTGATTTTGTGATGCCATCTCAGATGATGCTAAAACTCATAGTGTTGGCTTGTATAAAGTTGCCAACTACCAAATCTCCCTTACCATTCATCATGGGATAAAATTTTCTATTTCATTAGCTCTGAGTGGTTGGGAAAACCTAGCCAAAAGCTTTTCCTATCCTATTGGGTGCTCAAACATTCTCAAGCATGCTGAACTGAAATATCCATAAGGGTCACCAAATGCCATAGGGCAGTTATCTCTGATGGAGCATATCTTGGAGCTCATGTGAGGTATCAATGTGATTCTAGGTGCTATAGGACTGTGTTGTAGAGATCTATAATAACTTATCTCTCTTTTTGGAGATCTTACTCTATTTTGATTTTGCAATGCCATCTTGTGTGATGCTAAAAATTGTACTGTTGACCAATACAAAGCTGCCAACTACCAAATCTCCTTCATTATTTGTCATGAGATCAAAGTGTCTATTTTTTTAGCTCCAGGTGGCTGGGTAAACCCTAGCCCCAAGCTCATCCCATCCCTTTGAGTGCTCAAACATTCTTGGGCACATCGAACCAAAATATCCCTAAGGGTAGTAAATGCCATAGAGCAGCAATCTTTGATGGGCCATATCTTAGAGCTCATATGAGGTATGGATGTGATTATAGGTGCTATAGGACCATTCTCAAGAGATCTACAATAACCTCTCTTACTCTTTGGTGATATTACTCTATTTTTATTTTGTGATGCCATCTCAGGTGATGTTGAAACTTGTAGTGTTGGCAAGTACAAAGTTTCCAACTACCAAATCTTTCTCACCTTTCGTCGTGGGATTGAACTGTCTATTTTTTTAGCTCTAGCTGGCTAGGTAAACACTATCCCCAAGCTTGTCTCATCTCATTGAGAACTTTAAACATTCTTGGGCATGCTGAACTAAATCATCCCCATGAGTCACTAAATGCCATAGGGTAGTCATCTTTGACTGTGGCAACTAGATTTGTCATCTCATCTAATGATGGAGAATCATGATAGAAGGTAAAAGGGTGATCATACACATCATTTTGAACATGTTTTTTTTTTATGGTAATAAGGTAATCCTTTTTTGTAAGGTTAAGGAACTTGAGGTCACCTATAAACCCAAATTGCCTTAGTCCTAACAATTTTCCTTTCTCTATTGTTTTTGTTAATAAGTAGACTCAATAACTATTTTGAGAGTCATTACACCTTATATAGCTACATGTTATCACTAAATGGAGTTAGTGGAAGATGTTAATGATCTTCTTGGTTTCCTTAATATTCATTTCATGGGTTTGAAACATAACCACTTCCCTCTATGTAGAGCTATCCGAAAATCAACAAATTACATGTTATTGCAAAGAAAATATAGTTATAGGATGTTGGAAGATTGTTTCCACTCATAGGATGTTGAAGAATCTCTTGGAGGGATGGAATAGATGATAGAATAAAGTTTGTGAGATAGTTATTAGGTGTTCCTTGAAGTGGCTATGATGTTAGTTTGAAGCAATAAGTTGATTATGATCCATTTCTCAAATTTCCTCATTTTTCCCTTATTGCTTCCGAAGTCTTGAATAAGGAAAGTGATCAAGTAGTTTTGTGATTTTGGTTATAATTTTTTTCGATATTGTAACCAAGTTGGAAAGAGTCTTTGAAGACACTTACAAAGGTGGGAAAGGTAGTTTTCCTTAAAAGTGGTCTTGCTGGAAATCCACTAGCTTTTGGTGTGAGTACTCTACATCATGTTGGATGCAATTTACATTGAAATGAAATACATGAAATATAATTAAAATGTGAAAAATATAAATAAGATATATGTTATGATAACCAATAATTTCATACATGAACAAACATATAATATACAAGGTTGCACAGGGATGGGGGTACTTGGGGTACTTAGGGTACAGGTATAGGTATGGGTACAACTATTCTTTATAATAGGGGATGGGGTTAGTTGGTTATGTCAAACATTATTTTTAATTATACTTTTATATTTATAGAAAACTTGAATTTATGAGTCATGAAAATATTTTCAAATCAAGAACAGTGATAAAGTTTGCAAATGTAATGTATTGTTCTTAGTTTTAGATTTGTTATATGTTTATAATAATAATTTATTATAAATTTTTAGATGCATAACATAGAAGGAAAACTTTAAACATGAACAAGAAGATCATAAATCATATGAAAATGACATTTTAAAAATGATAAATTTATGGGTCTAACATTAATAAATTTTATTGTTGATGAATATTGTATCAAAGTTTCAAATTGATTAGGTATTGAATTAATCTTGATAAACAAATAACAGAGAAGGAAAAATTTAAACACGAACAAGATCATAAATCATATGACAATGACATATTGGTAATGATAAACTTATGCTTGAATAGTGATAAAGTTTATTGTTAATCAATATTCTATCAAAGTTTTAAATTGATTAGGTATTGAATTAAGCTTGATAAACAATGAGTTGATACACAAACAAAAAACTAAAAAAAAATCAAAAATCTCAATCAAGGTCCTTAGATATGATGCTCTCCATCAAGTACTAGGTACTTGGGATATGTGTACTCGGTACTTGGTTACATGGGTACAAGTGCCAGGGGTGTGGGTACAAGTATCCATGCAACCTCATAATATATTATGATAACCAATAATGTCATACATGAATGAACATATAATATAAAATGATTACCAATAATGTCATACATTAACAAACACATAATATATTATGATAACCAGTAATGTCATACGTGAACAAACATATCATATATTAACCAATAGTGTCATAAGTCTAATAATTTCATGCATCAAATATATACCATACATCAAATATAGAATGTCATAGATACATAAAATGTATATCAAATATGTCCACTGACATAAAATACAACATATATGCCCACTTATACCTATACATGTGTGTCTATCAACTATATCTTCTCCTTCCCATGAGGGGAAGGGAACAAATCCTTAAAGGTTTTTGGTCATTGTATAGAGAGAGATGATGGGGATGATGGGGTCTTCCTCACATGCTCACTCATCCTCTTGTTTAGGTTGTTCTCTAACTCAAGCTGATACAAACAAATTAGATATGAATCAATAATTATTATACATTAAAATCAAATATATGTACACACAAAATTAATTATTTTCTTACTATCATAAAATACTCACTCTATACATCCACCTCAAAGGCTCATAGACAATCAAGTGTAACAAGGCCCTACAACAATTCAATCAATATAATAAATTATAAATAACATTAGAAATTTTGATAGTAACTATTATAAACAACAAATAAAACCAAGAAAATTCTTTCATACCTCAATTAATGGCTCTGAACCAGCCATTGCTATAGCAACCTCATGATCAATGGACTATCAGAGATGAGGAGGAGTCTTAGATGTCAAGAGTTGCATTCCATACAATACAAATTACATGTAACATGAAACGTGAAAAAAAAAAATCAAATGAATTAAATTAACATGAAACAAATGTACCTCTATGAAGCTCATATCACGCTTAGGGTTAGAGTCCATAGTGAATGTCGATGGTCTAGTAGAGAATTGATGCACATGTATAATTTTTTTTGATCAATCCTTCATATGATTACTTAATAAATATATCTATTAATTTAAATGATTAAATTGATACATACCTCTGGATTCATCAACGAGACAAAAAATAATGTTGGGGGATGTCTACTAGGGCTACCAACACTCTTACCCTAAATTTTGAACAATTTCAATACATGCTAATTAATTAGTCATTCACTATACATACGAAATGTGATCAAATTAGTTTATTAATATTGTAATTTACCTGTGTCTCAATGCCAAATGTCTCATTTAGGAATTGATCAGTGACTAGCCCATCATCCATACCACCTCTAGCATGAATGCAAAATGTGCATAAGGATCCACATGATGTGCACATGTGACCGCAAAACACAGAAGGCTCCTCCTCATCTAATGGACTCGTGTAATGAATGAGGTTCTTAGTCAAAGCATTAATAGTCCCTAGAGTGCTAGCCTCTACATGTTCCTTCAAAATTGAATGAAAAATCACATGTTCACCTTGTGGCATGACAATAGGTGCCCTAACTACATTAGGGTCATTACCTACCCCTAGCCTCTCAAATGATGACCCCCCACCTCTACCCTGAGATTATAATATATCAAAATAATTGGGGATATCCTGAAGGACAAATTCACAATACAAATTCTTTAAGAAATATATATGAACATCATGATTATTGTAGATAGGGGAATCAAAGACTATCCACCATTTATCCCAAAAATTATTTCTAATACCATCATGTATGCAACAATAGATGGGGGACCTTTTAGTTGTCTCTCTAACAGTATTTTATTCACTAGGATTTTTAAGTAATGCACAAATTCCACCTTTAGCTATTTTTTTTTTTTTTTATGTCTTTATATGATAATTTGTTTGCATAATATCTTCTTTGTTCAGCCATCTTAACATGCCAATTATCCAACTAACCACTAACAAAAACTACATGAGTCATAATGGACTCGAGGGAGGATGCCAATTGTGCTCTCATTGGATTGGTTTGACCACAAGCTTTCAACCTACCAATGAGTGCTTCTAATTCATTTTTTCCTCTTTTTATTTCATTCATTGTGTTGTCTTGTGTGCCAGGAGGAGGTTTTCCAATCAGTGTAGGTTGTGGAATTTCATGTTCTTGCTGTGGAGGGTTTTGATTCTCATCTTGTGGAGGGTTTTGGTTTTGATTTTTTTGTGGATTTGGTAGTTCATTATCCAAATTTCTTCATAAGAAACCAATTTCAATCCAAATAAATAAAAAAAATTAAAGAAAAATTGAAAAAACCTACAAAACAATGCAAAAATATATAAAACAATGCAAAATCAAGAGTAGAAAACATATGATGTGATCTTGATCTCAAACTTCGGTGATGAGGAGGAATTTTGAGGATTTGAGTGGTGAAATTAATCAATTCCTTCAACTTGTGTATGTGATATGAGGAGGAAACCCTTAAAAAAGGAAGTGAAAATGAAATGGGCTGTGGGCTTGCAAGCCATTTATAAAATTTACAAATTTTCTAAAGTATGTATGCACTATAGCACATACATGCTTTAGAAACTAAAAAAAAAAGAGGGGTATCATGTTTTTTGCACCCCAACTTGGTGCACACACCCAGAATGAATGGCTAATAGTAGGAAAATTAGAGAAGAAAACAAGGTAATGAAGAGAGAACTTGACAATTTGAAGGGGCAAGTAAGAAGAGGAGAGCATGAACAGTATAAGGAAGAAGAAGTAGAATAGGGAGGAAACTTGTCTAACATGCCTAAAGACCATAGGATCATGGTAACAACCCTCCATAGGGTAGGAAGAGAAGACAAGGGAGACTTACCCATGTTTAATGGGAAGTTGGAACTAGAAGCATGCATGGAATGGCTAGAAGCCCTTAAGAATGATTTTGAAGCTAAGGAGATACCTAATAATTTGAGATTTAAAGTGATAAAATATAAGTTGAAAGATCCAACCCTAAGTTGGTGGAAATTTCTCTAAAATGAAAGAGTATAGGAAGAGAAGTATCCCATTTCTACATGGAAAAGAATGATGACATAACTCGTGAATTAGTTTATACCTAACGATTATGATGTTCCAAAAGAAACTATATAATATCAAGCAAAAGGACATGGATGTAAGTACCTACACTCAATAATTTCATACCTTAACTCTTAGGTCTAAATTGTATGAAAATGAGAAACAAAAGCTAGCAAGGTACATTAATGGGCTTAAGTATAATATTCAAGATGAGTTAACTTTGGTGTTAGTGGAATTAATCTACAAATGCTACTAATTTTCCCTCAAGGTTGAGGAAAAAAGAAGAAGGAAAAGTACCCTAGACAATAAGGAGAATCTAGTAGCAGTCAACAGGTTGAGAATGACACTAGCAATATAGGTTTATTTAGGGGAAGGAGACCTAGTCCTAGAGGTAGATTTGGAGGTAGAGGAATAAGTATTTTTATTGGAAGGTTTTTCTCATTCAACCTAGTTGGACATAAATCCTTTAGGTGTTCACAAAAGATAGGTGCAACCAACTAAGGTGAAAGGAGAATTGAGTTGCTTCAAGATGAAGATTGCAAAAGTACCACCTGATTCCATACTACTACATCTTCTTCGAAGCATGCAAGCCTAGAGACAAGAGAAAGATTTATTTTTAATCTAGGTCATTTTTTATGCCACTTAATCAAGAACACTTTCAAAGGAAATCAATTTTCAAGACACCCTACTGTTATAAATAGTGATTAAAGAGAGGGGGTGTGAATCAATAATCTACAAAATTTAGTCACCAACCAGATATTAGTACTTACTTTAAACCATGCATAAAAAAGAAATAAAATAATGTAGAATAGTAATAGTAACAACACACAAAGATAACTCATCACCCCATATTTTGTTAACTAGGGAAACCCTAGCCAAGGGAAAACCCCAATGGGGATGATACCCACTAGAATACTAATATATATGTTCCTTGTTAGAGGATGGACCCTATTAGGATTCAATGAGAAAATTTAGTATAACTAGTCCCTATTAGGAGACTTTGAATCCTTGTTAGGAGATTCCAACCTTGTAAGGAGTTGTAGTATAATGTATGCAATAAGAGCCTACTACCCAAACATTCAATTTCAACTACAAGAAGAACTCACTTCTCAAACAAGTAATTTACTATTATTTTCTTCCTTGTCTAATCTTAGATCTTTCACTCGATCTTGGATCACTAGATAAAACTTCACATATATCACTTTTGCAAAACTTCACTCATTCACTTTCACAAAAGTCCACTCATTTCATAACTCATAATTACATAATCATACAAGCACACTTCTTATTGCAAGAAGTCCTTTACATAAATATCATGCCTTTACATAAGATATTGCTGAGTCAGCTAAGACCACAATTCACTTTTCCAAGTTAGAGTAAATATCTAGGATGTGGGCCCTATTTGGACAAGTAGTTGTTTTGCAATTAAAACAATTCTTTCCTTTAATTCCATTATCCTACTTAATCAAAACATGATTAACTATATTCCATATAGTTTGTACAAACTTTTGAGGTTATAAACATTACAACCAACATGTATACTATCTCCATGGAACTTCTCTTGACATAATATGATGTCTGCAACATGTTATAAATAAAACAATACACTATTGTAAACCAAATTCTATACTTAGTCAATTTTCTAATAGCCAAATAGTAAGTATCTTTATTTTTGAGGTTTCCTATCAACATGTACATCATGTTTCTCTATTAATGAAAACAATTATATATCATGATTAGCCCATTTTCAACAATCTCCCCCTTTGGCATTGGTGGCAACAAAATAGGGAAAATTGGCTAAGTGACAAAAAAAAGAGTAAATACCACCTTACATCTAATAGTTAAGTCTTTACATGTGCTCCCCTTACAATATACTTTACACTTTACCAATCTCCATATGTATCTCTCGCCTTTCTATCTTTCCCAACAATGATAGTTATACAATTTTCACATGAATCTCTCTCCCTTTGACATAAATGAAAAAGGTCAAAATGTCAATATTCAGTCCAAAACTATCAAAAAAATGCTAAAATTATTGTTTTCCCTTATGCTGATATAATCTTCATACAATCATCAAAAATATTCTTCAAGCCATTTATACCTTTGTTCCATGTCTCTTTGGTAGACTCTGCTGATGTGAGAATTGCACATAATGCATATGATGCAATCTCAACTGCATTGATATTTGAATACAAAAAGTTTGTGTATGTAACCTTGGCCTTGACACATTATTCTAGGTGCTTCTCAACAAATAATAGCTTTAGAGCAATGGACTCTCCAAAATCAGATGTTCTCCTTAATATCTTCTCTTTCCAAAGTTCTAGTTTCTTGATATTTTTGTGAACACTAGCAACTTGACTCTCAATATCAACAAATTTGCTAGATGGGTGCTAGATTAAGCTAGATAAAGTCTCTAGCTCATTCATCTTTTCCTCTATCTAATTGTCCAAATTATTAGTTAGTTTGTATGATAAGGTACACTATACAAAGATTTCCCTTCTTGTTGACATTTTTGAAGTTCTTTTATGCATGTATCAAGATTAACTAAGTCATTCTTGATGTTCTAGCAGATGGTGCTAAATAGGTTAGCATCATAGGAAATTTGAGCCTTTTCCTCTACAACATTTAGCAAATTAGTAAACTCTTCATCAAAAGACTTTAGCACTGCCTATGCTCTTAGTTTGGCATCTAACTTAGTATGTTGGACTATCAAAGTATTGTGCAATTTGTCAATCACTTCCATTAGTGATCTCTACAAACTCTTAACTATCTTATTCTTTATTAAAAGTTCGGATAAGGGAAAAATCAAATCAAACTAATCATCACCATCAGTAGCCAAACTAGCAAGAGATAGTGGAGTAGATGAACTAGATAGTTTATTCCATCAACCATCTATTTCTTTGCTGCTTCCTTAGCTTTCCTCTCTTCCTCTTCTTTCCTTTCCTTTTCCTCTCTTTCTTTCTTCTATTTTGATCTTTTCCTTTATTCCTCCTCTATTATCTTTTTATTTACTTCTTCAGCAATCCTTCTCTTATCTTTATCTTCCTTTCTTTTTCTATCTTCCTCAAGCAATTGTTGCTTGGCTTCATCTATCTTCTATTTTTCAACTTCTATTAGCCTCTTCTCTTCCTCAATTTGTTTCAACTTTTTCTCAACATCTTCGATGTCTAGTACATTTGGTTTGGATCCACCAAATGGATTGGTTTCATCAATTTTGAGAGTAACATTGGTTTGATCAATCTTCATAGTGTCACTACTGACTAACACTTATGAGTTTCTAGTAGTTGGAGGAGGTGCTACCTATGACTCTGAAAAAATCTTACTAATAATAGCTATAGTCTCCTTTCTCAACTTATCCTTCTCACCAACCATAAATAAGAGTGGACTCAAATTATTCCTTAGGTATGGTGTGAGGTTATTCAACATTCTGTTAATCTCATCTTCATCATCAGTATTGAATATTGTCCTTAGCATATACTTCTAAAATTTCAAGTCTTGTTCTCTTGTTGGAGTCTTCTTTTCTATGAGTCTCTCATAGACTTTCTAGTTCACTACTCCTTTGATATCCTTCATACTTAGATCATGTTAGAAATGGAAAAAGAAATCTGTAAATAAGCAATACCAGGAAAGAATCTAAGTGAGTAAATGCATGAAAAGATATTACCATAACATAGGAGAGAGAAAGCTTCAAGCTCCAACACCATGAGACAAGATATTTGAAAAGGGGAAAGCAAAGAAAACCCCTTGTGACATTATGAATGAGGCATGAAAAGCCTAAGAAGAGAGAGAGAGAGAGAGAGAGAGATAGAGAGCAATGCTCATACAATAATTGAGAAGAGGAAGAAACCTCATTGTTGTTGAATGAGAGAGGAGGGTCATCTCTTAAATAAAGATGAGAGAGAGGAGTTGGAATGTAACTCTCATGTCTATGAATGCCAACATTCATAAGTGTGTGAGGCCAAGTGTGAGATTGCTCTTAAGGAGGAATAATCTAAAATTAGAAATTACAATATATATTTGTCCTCATATATTCCACTAGATGACAAAATAAGATGTAGTGGAAAAAGGACAAAAAAGAAATATATTAGGATACCTTGGCTTATATCCTAATATATTACAACAATAAAGAAAGGAAGTCTAACCTTGGTTTATAAACACACCAAGGAAAGATTACAACTTCTAACACCCCACTTTAATCTTTACTTGGGGTAATTACATCAAAGGGTATTAAACCCATATTTTTTACAAAAATCTGCAACTTAATCTTCAATATGAAGTAATTTGATTGTCTTCAAGCCATATGGTACATTTGTAGAGCCAAGAGAAGCACATGAGTCCTTTGAATTTGATCAAGTGGAAGCATAGACACCTCTTCATATGCGGAAAACGAAGAAGGTTCCTTGATGGATCACCTGAAAAAAAAGAGAACAACAATACAAATATCCACAAGTAGAATGCCATCATATATGCAAATTTGAAATCCTTTTGAATAAGGATAATAAAAATCTCATAGAGAAACAATGAGTAAAACATGTTACCACAAAACAATGGAGATAACTTGATATCAAAATAAAGTATATGCTCAAAAAATTTTCAACAAGGACAAATTGAGTAAAAATAAATGAATGTGTTCATCAACATGCAATGGAGTTAACATGATATCTAAAATAAGTCATAAGCTCAAAAATGAGCATAATATGGGTCAAAATGACCAATCTTTATGCAATAAGTCTCTCATGAAAGAAACATACTAATGCACTAATGACCATAGACAAGGCCAACTAATGAAATTTGCATCAACATTGCGTCAATCACATGGATATAGACAGTCCATTAATGAGTCATCCCACTACAAGTGAATGGGTCGCAACTCCATCACCTACATGATCCATGATCTAGGCAATAAAGAATGCAGAACATTATCACATTGTATATTTATCAAAGGAATATAAGAGAGACAATAATAAATAAGTAGAACATGTGCCTCAAACACTAAATAATTCAAGTTACAGTTTTGCAAGAATTATAGCCGAAGTGGACCAAAGGAAGGGTTTATGAGAAGTAACAACATATTGCCTTCAAATAAGAAATTCAATTATGTGAATTTGGAGGGGAAAACTCCAATAATAACATCCTCTTCATTGAGGAGCAAAAATGGAACAATATGGAGGGAAACTCCAGAAATATCAACTTTCAAAGTGGAACCAATAGAACCAAATGGAGGGAAACTCCATAAAGATATTATCCTATCAAAGTGGAATAGATAGGAATCCAATGGAGGGAAACTCCATATAAAATGAGTGCATACCAATATAGGATGGAGGGATACTCCATGGGCTAGATAAGGAAACTATGTATCAGTTATACTGAGGGGACCTACATAGTTAACCTTTAAAAAATATTAAGCTCCCTATGCAACTCAAAAAATATCATATAAATCATGTATATCAATGGTATAAAACCATAAAGTGCCAACATGGGCATAGAACGATGCTATAAAAGCATAAAACTACAACCATGTGCAGATAGATCAATAAAATCAAATCATTAAATAATGAAGGCAATAGTGTAAGATTACTCATAATCCAATTAAGTAAAATGATTTAAGGAAGATCAACTAAATATATATATCAGGTATAAAACTCCATTGAATGTAAACATGAGTATTTAATTGATTTTGCAAAGGTATATATTAATTTTTAAATATTATAGTCATAAATTATATATTTATCTGGGCATATATGTGGGCCCCCATATATACTCAAATAAATATACGAAAATAGATTGGTTAAAGAAAATAATCACCTTTCCATACTTAATATTTTGGAAAGTCACAATTTATAAAAAATCACAATATTTACCTTGGTTCAAAAATATAACCTCAAAGTAATAAGAACATAAATTCATGGGGCAAGAAAAGATCTCCCCATTTTTCTCATACTATACCTTCAAGATTGGAAGTGATTCAAAAAGAATTTTTTTTGGAAATAAGACATTAAGAAAGATATAACTAAAAAAACTTAGTAATTAATGATAGAGGTTAGATCTGGCAGATAAGAATATACTAAAATAGAGTTTAAAAACTTTTCTAAAAATTTTTTGAATAAAAGCTTGTAATGAGTAAGAGAGATTTAAAATAGAATATTGCACTTGTCTGACAATGAATGATTTGATGCCAAAAATAGGTTGAAAAGAGGCAATAATAAAAGTAAATGATGCCTCTGTCAAGAGCTAAAAAAAGAACAAGAATTTTGCATGCTAAAAAAAGGTTACTAGGAATAGTAGAGATATGTCATAGCATACTGACAAAAGGTGAGTGAGCAGCAATCAGTCTAATTCTGCTTTTAAAAATTCTCACCATAATTCTAACCATAACAAGAAATCATCCAAAAAAACCTGAAAATAAAAGACCAGCAACTGCAGATTGAGGGAAAAAAAAATCATATGAGGCTATACTAGGAAAAGGAAAAGTACTTCCTGTGTGCATGTTATTAACCCAAGCGGAGGCATCAGATCCCAACCCACAATCAGATCTAGTGGAAACCCCCTGATTCACAGGTGGATTATTAAGTGCCCCCACAAACCATTGCTTGTGGGTAGCAGCGGGAACAACCTAGTCCATTCTTTCTCTGTTTCCACAGCCTCAGTTTCATTTGATTTCAAGTGCTTTGCAATATTCTCAGAGAGTGGGTCATCGGGATTTGGTGTACTCAACAATGCTTGTATGCTCAGAAGAACAGTTCAAATTTGAAGAGTAGGACTCCACTTATCCTTCAAAATATCCAGACATATGCGACCAAGCTTGTCAATGTTGGGGTGGTAAATCTTTGTCAGAAAGTGAACCTTTGGTGCTGCCATTGGATACTCTTCAGGAAAAATAATTCCAACTTGAAATAGCCCCCTTCATATGGGGACTGAGCAAGGCCAAGAATCATCACATTGAAATATCGTAAATTATCCTCGGATGCAGAGGCACTTATACAAGGTGCTGGCTCTGTGAGAAAACGCTGTGTTTCCTTTATGATTCTACGAGGCAGATTATTGTTTGACATATCTGCACAGGATTGTTAGTATGTATGCAAGTAGGGCCTGACATTCCATAATAATTTTGTCCCTGGAATTGAGCACAAGGCCTTCCCACAAATTTTTGATTCAAAACAGATGTTTGGTAAAACTGGGCTCTCAGCAAAGAATTAGCACTACGCCCATTTCCTTGGTTACTAGTTTTCCACTCTTGTTTTATTACCTAATTTAAACCAGGAATAACTCTAGGAGTCATATCACTTGGCACTGGAAGCTTTTGTCTTGATGGCATGACTTCACTTAAGTTCCCCATGGTAGTACCCATTGCACTAACAGATGAGAGAAAGAGATCATTTCTTGGGCCAGGATTTTACGAGTTTGGTCCTGCAAAAGTGTTGACAGGGGAGATAGGAACATCCATTGTCTTACAATCACTGTTGGAAACTCTTAAGAGGTTTTCTCTGTAATTTGGAATGGAGGAACTTGCAGTACCAAGAGAACTACCAACTAACCTACTATTTTGCATATTCACAAAATCCACGCACGCCATCATAGAGGCTACCATGGATCAAACCCCAAATGCTTGCTATTCTCTCAATTGCAATCTAAAATCTACACCCAAATGCCCAACTCCAAATGGAAAAAAGAACACTCTTTAGACCATTGAGGAGGCCAATGTGTGGGGCTCTGGCCAGCAGTAAAATTAAAAAAAAATGTGAAAAAAAAATGGTCAACGTGAATGCTTTGACTGCCATTATGAGAAATATAAAAAAAATATCATAATGAATTAGATATAATGTATGTATTAATATAAAAATATAGTAGATATTATGGTACATGGCAATCTAGGAAGCCGTGAGAATTTTTAAAAAAATGCAATGACAAATGCCATGCTCATACAAAAAAAAGGAGGATAGGCAAGACAGATATCAATAGAGCACAATATCAAGAGAGAATAGAGTGGCTTAAAAGAAAAACCCTTTGGCGGCAAGCCTTCCAAAGGGGGTTAGATGAAAACTAAAAGAAAATAAGAAGTAACCCACACAAATTAGAGCAAACGGAAGTTAATCAGGTTTGGCGGTAAACCAGCCAAACCCAAAAAAAAAAAAAAAAAAAATTCTTCCAACTTAAGAAGATTAAAGAAGAAATTATTGAAATCTCTCTCAAGAGTCTCCTTCGAATCGTACCTTCATGCAAACACTCAAAACAAAGATTAAACTGCTCTGATACCATGTTAGAAATGGAAAAAGAAATCTGTAAATAAGCAATACCAGGAAAGAATCTAAGTGAGTAAATGCATGAAAATATATTACCATAAAATAGGAGAGAGAAAGCTTCAAGCTCCAATTCCATGAGACAAGATATTTGGAAAGGGGAAAGCAAATAAAACCCCTTGTGACATTATGACTGAGGCATGAAAAGCCTAAGAAGAGAGAGAGAGAGAGAGATAGAGAGCAATGCTCATACAATAATTGAGAAGAGGAAGAAACCTCATTGTTGTTGAATGAGAGAGGAGGGTCATCTCTTAAATAGAGATGAGAGAGAGGAGTTGGAATGTAACTCCCATGTCTATGAATGCCACCATTCATAAGTGTGTGAGGCCAAGTGTGAGATTCCTCTTAAGGAGGAATAATCTAAAATTAGAAATTACAATATATATTTGTCCTCATATATTCCACTAGATGACAAAATAAGATGTAGTGGAAAAAGGACAAAAAAGAAATATATTAGGATACCTTGGTTTATATCCTAATATATTACAACAATAAAGAAAGGAAGTCTAACCTTGGTTTATAAGCACACCAAGGAAAGATTACAACTTCTAACAGATCATTTGCAATGATATGTATCATAGTAGATAAATTGATTTGATCTTTCTCAAAATTATTGTATAAATCATTAAACTTGTTCAGTTGAACAAATTTTCCATGATTTTCAATTGTTGTCTTTATCTTCTAAATCTTCGACTTCCGTGATTGTTGAACTTTTCTTGTTACTTGTTTAGGTGGAGTCGCCTTTTCAACTTGCTTGGTTTCCTATTCCTCAACCTCTTCATCATCACTAGATTCAATTGTCAACAATGCTTTCTCCCTCTTTCTAGGTTCTATAGCCATATTTTTGACTCTCTTAGTCTTTGTTGACACTCCTTAAACCAATCGCTTTGATTTTCTCTTCTGTTCACAAGGCTAAACATCAGATACTACCACATAAGGAATGCTCTATCCTGAAGTTGTCTTAGCTACTAAAATTGACAAGGTTTGTCTATTCAATACACCTTTCTGCATTATCTATCTCACAACCTTATATTCACTTACTATGATTCTAGCCTCAAATAATGCCTTCTTCATGATTAAATCAACCTTCTTATGAGATGTCGTCTCCAAGGTTTCTTGATGAGTATGCTATGTAATCTCATCATATGTGCCAAACCTATACTCAGCTTCAACTTTCTTTGAATTCAACAACAATTCAATGTAGCTAATGACAACATCATCACTCAACTCATAGCTCAAAGGATCAAAAAATGTTCCCCAATCTTCTATTGCTTGAATTTATGTATAGTATGTATCAACTAGAATACATATGTTCTCATTAAACCTATCCACAATTATAGGTGAAATCTTAAATATTTGTTTCATCTCATTTTGGAATGTCCTCATAATAAAATAACCACTATCCAATACCTTTTCTATAGGGTGCATTCCACATACCTCTATAATCTTCTCCATAGTGCATCTATCACTACTCATTATATTTTTTATGGACAAGTAAGGAAATCTCTTCAGCACATGAAAGAATCTACGATTTATTAGTGACTAGAATCTAAATACATTATTATTTGTTCTTTTAATCTTTTCAAGGTTTTCCAAGAATCACATCCTCAATATTTCACTCAAATTAACTTTCTTTTTCTCCACATATATCTTTTAAGCTACATAAATAAATCTTACTAAAAATTTATCTATCTTAGAACTTGCACAAATTGAATAAGTAATAATTTTGCTAAGAAATCTCACATCAACTTGCTTGATGGAGCTGATTACCATGGCTTTTCGATTGTATACTACCTTAGTGTAACTTTCTACTTTCTTCTTAACCATCTTTTCACCTATGGGTACACTACCTTGTTTTCTAAGACCAATTACCTCATGAATTAGGTTGGCAAAAATGTCTACTACATTGTCGTACATCCACAATTTTCTCTCATGTATCTTACTCAATATGATTTGAGGCCATTCATCTATATCTAGCACATAGTAGAAATGATACTTAAACAAATCAAATTCTTTAAGTGATCAAATCCAAGCTTCATAGTCATGTCATGGTTAAAGACTAGTTTCATATCCTTATTCATATATTCATTGCTAGTCAACTCAAACTCGCAATTCAAATAATTTTCTATGTCTTCAAGGTAAACTAAATTGTTTAAAGTAATAGACAATGCAAAGTTAGGGATTCCATCATTATGTTTTATGGAAACTACCTTGAGCTTAGGTCTATCATCATTCTCAACACTGTGAACAACTTACATATCCATGACCTTTATCTACAATATCTTTTATCAAACAAATTTTACAGAAAAATTATAAAATATTGCCTGCTACTTGGGTCCTATGTGGGGACTTCAATATGGTTGAAGTGGCCTCTGACAAAGATGGCATTCTACCTTTCTGTTGGACAGTTGGGGAAAGAGAAGCCTAGTTTTACATGCAAAATAAATTGAGCCTCTTTTATCCCAATACAAATTGCCGCCATGGTAGTGGGGCCTAGCACACTTGGTCCAATTTTTGAGCCGGTCCTGGCCACATTTTGAAATCTCTTGATCGTGCTATGATCTCAGTGCAATTTTTTTCTCCCTTTCTGAAGATCGTGATTTACCTGTCATTCCACTGACAGATGTGACATTGTTAGACCACTATCCCATTTATTTTGACATTTCTTAGCAAACAGCTATACCCAAGGTGGCCAAGTCTCAATTTTTCCTCAACACGTCTATGTTATTGCATGATTCCACCATCTCCCACATCCAATGTGTCTGGAATTTGGAGCCACGTTCGTATTCCCATCGAGGTTGGATTCAATGGTGGAATGATGCCATTACCAAAACTGCTCAATTTTTACACATCTACGGGCATCAACTGGCAATCTTCAAAAAACGGTCTTATGAAGCCAACACCCTAGCCCTCAAAAAAGCCTCTGAAGCACTCACCTTCAACCCCTTTGATGTGGATTTACAAATTAAACTTGCCAAGCTTCGCCATGATAAGAAAATTGCTGATATCTATGCTACCTGAGGAGCCCAAATCAAAGCCTGTCTCCACTAGTTGGAGGTTGGTGACAAATCCTTGAAGGAGTTCTTCTAGGATCTTTGAGCCCATCATACTAATGTTGGGATTAAAAAGATAAAATAGGGAACTGATGTTCTTTCCAATCTGCCCGACATCCTGCAAGCATTTGTTCTTCACTATGAGAACGTCTTTGCTTCACAAGGAAATTTGGTTGCTCAGGAGGAGGCTCTCAGAAAGTGTATCGTTGTTACTCCAAACCGCCTCGCGATTGAGCAACACACTTTCTGTGAGCAAATTCTTTCCCTCTGAGACCTTAAAGAGGTAGTTTACTCGATGGTGGATGAAAAATCTCCTAGGTGTGATGGATTTTTCTGTGAATTTTACAAACATCTTTGGGAGCAAATTGGTCCTGATCTGTACAAAGTCTATCTTGAAGCATATCATTCTAAAAGCTTAGGAGTGATCATAAATAAAGGAAATATTAAATTCATACCTAAAGCTAGTGATCCTAAGGACATATGCAACTAGAGGCCCATCACCCTCTTGAATGTGTCTTATAAGATCATTGCTAAGGTGCTCTCTCTCAAAATCTGCCATATGCTGCCTTTAATTGTGCGGCCTGAACAAACTAGCTTCATCAAATCTTGATATATTCTTGACAACATCATTGCTATCTGGGAAGGTATGGAATGGGCTCATAAGTCCAAGTAGCAAGCTATCTTTTTAAAGATAGATTTTGCTAAAGCCTATGATCGCATTGAATGGCCTTTCATTTTGGCTATGCTTTAGGCTCTAGGTTTTGGTCCCAATTTCCTTCAGTCCGTGGAGATGCTCTTTGGTGACGCTAATGCTTGCATCACCATCAATAATTCACAATTTGAGACTTTTAGATTTTTCACTCCATTAGGCAAGGTTGTCCGCTCGCTCTAGCGCTTTATGTCCTTCTCGCTGAAGGTTTTGGTTATTTACTTGCTCACTCTATGTCTTCAGGACTGGTCCATGGCATTTCCTTGCCTGATTCTTCCTCCCAGTTAGTCAATGGTCATTTTTCTAATGATTCTTTTCTTACTCTTCTTGAAGATGAAGAAAACATAAAAAATGCTTTAAATTGTCTCGACACTTTTAGTCAAGCCTCTGGCTCTACCATTCAATGGCATAAAATGCTTTGTTATCGCCAGTCTTTCTTGCCAGCTCCACCTTGGCTCAGCCAGTTTCAATGGAAATGGGTTTCTCATGGAGAAATCTTCTGCTTTCTTGGCATTCCCTTTGCTTTCGAGGCTTCCCCTATGGAACTTTGGAATGTTGTGCTTGCAAAGATTAGCAAAAAGCTTGATTATTGGATCACTAAGCCACTTTCTCTTGCTGGTAAATTCTAGATTTGTTCTAAGATTTTAGCTGCCACCCATGTGTACTATTCTTCCTGTTGGTCTCCCTCGAAAGCTTCCTATCTCAAACCAGAACATTTTTTCAGAGATTTTCTTTGGGCCTCTGGTTCTGACATCATGGTTTTCATAGAGTTTCTTGGGATTTTTGTTGTCGCCCAAGGGAATCTGGGGGTCTCGGCCTACTTTCCACTCGAAAGCAGGGCCTTGCCCTCTGTGCTAAATGGATTATCAAAGCTATTTCTAGAGATGAAGCTTGAAAGATACTGGTAAGGCATTGCATTTCTTTCAATTTTCCTATTAACACACCAACGTGGAAGGGGATTTGTTTTCAGACCCTTCTCACTATGCATGAACCAGTGGTCATACAGGGCTCTTTTGTTATAAAGAGCATCTAGAAAGCCTAGGAAGCTATTAAACCTTGGATTTTTTTGGCTGGTGATGAGTTTCACAATGGGCTATCCTTAAATCAACAAAACATTTGGTGGTCTCCCCTATTTTTCATCCAGGGTACTCCTCTTGCCAAGACTCAAGGTGCCAGTGCTCCACGTTTCTTTAAACATGGCATCCGCAATACCAAGGATTTTTTTTGAAGAGTCACAATGAATTTTAGGTCATGGGAGGATATGCAAGTTTAGTATTGCCTTGTCAGTGCCGATCGCCAGACTTATGACCTTCTGTTGTCTTCCATCCCTCTGCACTTATTTCATAAAGTGGGCATTCAGTCTGTTCATCCTTGGTGGCATGATTAGAAGTGGTATCCTGCCACTCCATTTACTAATTATAAGCCCAATATGGGGTACAAATGGCTTTTGCCCCACCTTCCAATGGTGGAAATGCTTAATCAAAAGTGGCATTTGCAATCTTCTCATTCTCAATGGAGAAAATGTTACGACACCATTTCGAGTGCCATTATAGAACCTAAGATTGCCCACTTTGCTTAGTGCCTTGCCTTCCAAGGTCTTCCCCTGGGGCCTCGGCTCAAGAACATTGGGGTTCCTAATCCTACATGCCCCTTCTGTGGTCAACCTGAGTCCTTTTTGCATATTTTTTGGTTTTGCAAGTGTGCTCAAAATTATTGGCACTGGATTCATGAATTTTTCAAGCCTTTCAGGCTCGAATCTTTTTCCTAGCACATGATCTTGCTGGGTGATTCCCCCAGAATTCCTTGAAAGTTCTCCTAGATTTGGCATACCTTCAGGATGGAAATTTTTTTTCTCTTTGGAAAGATAGGAATGCAATTTTATTGACTCACAATTTTTTGGATGTTAACATTGCAATGTACACTAAGGCATGCATTTGTAACAATGTCATTATGCAGACATAAGTACAAGCTAATAAATTTTCCCTGGAAGTTGCGCACTTATACGAACTATTAAATCATTAGGGCAATGCTCCATGCACCATTACTAGAGTGCCTCTAAATACCTCTGCCGTTGTCTCTTCGTCTCATGGTCGTCATTCCTGACTCTAGTCCTTTGGATCCCATTCGCACATGCCGTGCTCCCAGGGTCCCCACCACTGCTAGCAGTGGACATGGTGGTTGGAGGTGCCGCTTCACTTCCCCACCGCGTGGTGGTTTTGGCTAGTCTCTAGCTCCTCCCCCTGGGCAGGCTTTTGGCTGATCCCTAGCTCCTCCCCTTGGACGAGTGCACTCTGGAAAGTTTCCTTGGCTGGCCTTGGCAATTTTTCCTCTATGGCCAGACAAGAAGGATGCGGAGACTGCGAATACCCCAGATCTTGCTGATGTTGCTGACGGCTAGACTATTCCTAGTCTGCCCCACAATCCCACTATTGCTGATGTTTTTATTTTGATGAATAGTGAATAGTTTCTGGCTGAGGTCATGTTGTTAATTCTGGCTTCGACTGTGTGAACTCATTTGTGGGGTGATCTTGTATCCCTCGGCCCCTTTTTTGTGAATTGTAAACTTAGTAAATTTTATTATTTGAAAAGGACTATTCATCAAAAAAAAAAAAAGGGTTTTCTATGAAATCACTCTAACAAGTCACTTATAGATGCTCTTCACTTAGAATGTGTTCAGAATGAAGTAAAACTCAATTTTGTACTCCATTTATCCATCAACTTCAAAATTGCATTAATTGTGTACTTTGCCAATATGAAAAGGTTATTATTTACATTTTTCAATTAGATAACTTCTCAAACTCATCTATCTAATCTTTTTAAGTCATCCAAGGTTTACTATAGCCTCCTTCCATCATGAAAAACATCTTGAAGACTACACATCATGAATTTTTTTGCAAAAATATACTTTTCATCTTATTTTCTAGAATCAACTTATTTCCAATTACTCTGATTTCATCATAACTTGTTTAGGTACCATCTAAACATGGCTGAATACACCTTTTCCCAACTTTTCTACCTCTAATTCAGTCTCTAGCTAAAGTTCTCAAATTTGGATGTTGTGAACAAGCTTAATTCAACTTGATTGAATCAAACTTGACAATTGACTTCAATCTTCGTGTCTCATCATCTAACTTTTCTTTTGAGATATATGTTCCTTTCACAAATACTTTGTTAATTTCTTCTTGAAGTTCACTCATAATGTTTCTTTCTTCTTCATTGTTAGATCTGGAGTTCCTTTCATGGTTCCTTCTATCATTCCTTCTATTTTTGAAGTTTCTTCCATTGTTTCTGTTCATTTTGTAGTACTTCATAGTGTGTATAAAATTATTACATAACTGACATATAGATTCTCCAATTCTAGGATTTGTCTAATCATCAGGTGCATGACAATTTTGAGCAATGTGTCCTAAGTTGTTACACTTATAACACATGATCTATCTCCTATCATCATAAGATCTTGTTTCTCTTGATGTTCTTCTAGCTATACAGTTAGTATTTATAGACATTCTACTATTTCTTTTATCATTATCATACTTATGTTTCATACAATCATTTGCATTATGATCCATACCATGACAATTATGACAATAAAAGTCCTTAACATGATTAAATGACTTATTAGTACAATCTCTTTTCATATGATCTATTTTCATATGGTTCATCCAAGATTTTAAATTCATTGATTTACTCAATTTCTTTAGGTTTCTTTGAAGACTGACCTGATTCAATTTTATCATCAGATTTTTTTTTCTTTCAGATCTCATCTAATCTTAAGTTTCTTTGTTGACATGTTAATTAGATAACCAAGACCAATCTTGTCATAAGAAGGTTATTGTATAGACATAGAATCATCAAATTTTTCTCTATTAGAATAAAGTTTCTCAAGTTGATCTTTGCACTATGTCAGGGGTAAGTGCACCAAGTTGTGGTGCCAAAAGAGGGGAATAAGTGGACACCTTTTTCCTGAAATCAGTAATTTATGGACTTCAACAAGAATTTGAAGATAGTTACGCTCAAAATTTTAAGATATGACAAAAAAAAAAGTCATAGTCCTTTGAATCTACATTCTAAACTACTATTTTTTTTCAAAATGGTTTAGTTTTAGGTCCTCAAAAAAGGGGGCCATAGAAAGTGGTACTATTTATTATTAAAAAATATAACATAGTTCAAAGTGTGGCGGCCCTAAAATTTTAACTTTTTTTTTGAAAATATTTAATCGCTCTGGTAAAAAGTTACCTAACACTATGTAGTTTATCCAAAAAAATTTGGGTAATTTTATAATGTGTATTTTTTTTTAATGAATTTTTTAATCAGACACATCCCAAAAATGTGAAATATCTATGTGCTCCCCCTAGAAATGATTGAAAACTAACCTAAAATAAAAAATTATTTTCAAAGTGTGTAGAATGGATTCTAGTTTCTAAAAAACTAAGTTGTTACAAAATTTGATGAACGAGCTAAAATCTAGAGCCCAATTAGTACATGTTGGTTTTTGACAAAAAATGGACATACATTCAAAAGAAATTATAGATGAAAGGCTTGAAATAGTTCAAATAAAAAATAAATTACATGGTTGTGTAGCTAACACAGAGGCGTACAATTTCATGTAACCTGGTTTTATCGATGCTCAACCACAAGGAAACTAAAAGGAGAGCACACAAGAAAAATCAATCATTTTTTGTATGTTTGCAACAGAACACATCTCAGACTAGTTTATAGACTCCAAAGCTTTGGGTTGGATCCCCAAGGCAAAGACAAACATTAGGCTTGGTAGAATGTAAAGCTTTAAATAGCGCATGTGCCATATAGTACATGCATGCTATAGCAAGTACGCACTTTGTAATTTTTTTTTTAAAAAACGTGTGCACGTGCTTTAATTCATACAAACTATAGCATGTATGCACTATGGCTTGGCACACCCAAGCCATAGTGCATGCACGCTTTGAAAAACTAGGATGAAAAAAAAGGTGTCATCTTTTTGGCACCAAAACTTGGTGCACTTACCCTTAATTCACCTTTCATGATATTATTGTACTTATAAAGTTCTTCATGATCTTTCAATGTTTCAAGCTTAGATGTTTTCTTTGACAAACTTGCTTTCAGATCTACATTTTTAGTCTTCAAATTAGATTCAACTTTTCTAGGATCATTTCTCAAAGTGAACATTAGATTTGTAATCTTCAATTCATGTTTCAATATCCTGCACTCTGTCCTCAACTTTGAATACTCATCATTAGTAGCTCCAGATTCAGTAGATTCAGGTTTTGATTTTAGATGTTCAATCTTTTCCTTTAACTAAACAATGTATACTTAGGAGTCTTCATATCTATCCCTCATCTTGTCTCTTTCTTTTGTAAGGAGATCAATTTTTTCAAGAGCTTCTTCGAGCTTCTTCATCAACTATTCCATATCCATAGGGACCTTACTTAATTTTTTAAGCCCCTTCAAAGTAATTTTGCTCTAATACTAATTGTTAGAAATAGAGATTATTGAGAGGGGGGTGAATTAGTAATATACAAAACATTAGTTGAAAAATGGATATTATTACTTACTTTAAACCATGCATAACAAAGAAATAAAGTAATGTAGAATAGTAATAGTAAAAATACACAAAGATAACTCATGACACCATATTTTGTTAACTATGGAAACCTTGGCTATGAGAAAACCCTAGTGGGGATGATACCTACTAGATAATATACTAATATATATGTTCCTTGTTAGAGGATGGACCTTGTTAGGACTTAATGAGAAAATTCAGTATAACTAGTCCTTGTTAGGAGACTTTGAATCCTTGTTAAGAGATTCCAACCTTGTTAGGAGTTGTAGTATAATGTATGCAAGAAGAGCCCACTACCCAAACATGCAATTTCAACTACAAGAAGAGCTCACTTCTCAAACAAGTAATTTACTATTATTTTCCTTCCTTATCTAATCTTTGATCTTCAACTTGATCTTAGATCACTAGAAAAAACTTCGCATTTATCACTTTCACAAAAGTTCACTCATTTCGCAACTCACAATTAAATAATCATACAACCACACTTCTTATTTCCAGAAGTCCTTTGCATAAATACCATACCTTTACATAAAATACTGCTAAGTTGTCTAAGACCACAATTCACTTTTCCAAGTTAGAGTAAACATCTATGATGTCAGCCCTAATTGGACAAGTAATTGTTTTGCAATCCAAACAATTCTTTCCTTCAATGTTGTGTCCTACTTCATCAAAACATGATTAACTCTATTTTATATAGTTCATACAAACTTCTGAGGTTATGCACGTCATCACTAACATGTCTACAAAGAATCCCACACCCTAATCCTAATAAGGTTTTTTGGCTAAGTAAGGAGCAACAAACCTTAGTAAATGAGCAGTGCTATGTTGAGTCTCAGATTGGAGAATATAAGGATAAAGTACTATGTGAGATTGTGGATATGGATTCTTGTCATCTCCTCCTTAGTAGGCCTTGGAAATATGATACAAATGCACAACATGAAGTAAATACCAATGTATATATACCTTGACCAAATATGGAGAAACCTACACTATGACACCATTTATAAGTGAAACTAAGGAGAAGAGTGTACCTAGTACAATTATGCTAGTAGTTGAGAAGGAGTTCTTAAAAGAATTAAAAGAAGACAAAATGCCATGATTTTTTTCTTTAGTAAAACCTAAGGATGATACACATAGGAAGGAGAAGAAAATGCAAGATACTTTGAGGAGAGTTGGTCCTATACAAGTTATAGACCTATTGGATCAATATAAGGGAATAATTTCTTATTAGACCGTAGATACCATATCATCTAAAAGGAATATAAGCCATTCCATATACCTCATTCCTAGCTCTACACTAGCCAATAAGGTTGCATACAAATTAACTCTAGAAAAAAATGTTGAAGTAGCAAGACAAATGCAGGGATTGTTAGAGAAAGGATTCATAATTAAGAGAATTAGCCCTTGTGTTGTTCTAGTAGTACTAGCTCCTAACGAGGAAGGTACATGGAGGCTATATATGGACTCTAGATCCATCAATAGAATAACTATTAGGTATAGGTTTCAAATGCCTGGAATAGAAGATCTTATGGATTTCTTGGTAAATGAAAGGTACTACTCCAAGATTGATTTGAAGAGTGACTACCACAAAATCAAAGTTTGAGAGGGGGGATGAGTGAATAATTCCCTTTAAGACCAGTGAGAGAATTTTTGAAATTTTTTTTATGCCTTTTGGCCTTTCCAATGCTCCAAGCACCTTTATGAGATTGATGAATGAAGTCCTTAAACCTTTCGTAAGAATTTTTCTTAGGCCAAAATTTTCCCAAGAACTAAAGAACTCAACACAAGCACATAGTGGACCAAAATAGACAGAGGATGATCAAAATGATGATATTCATTCAATAACTGGTTGAGAGTACACTAGGAGTGCTTGAATATAAAGGCCTTAGGAGAGCTTCTAGAATGCATAGAATTCAGCATCATGATATTTCATACAACCAGGCACATGTCTACCATATACAAGTTATCCTCCATTAAGCACAGGATTAAGTGCGATGATGTAAGGATAAGCCAACAATAGTGTAGCATGCAAATAAGTGGTGTAGACAACATGTGCTAAATAAGGAGAATGATGCATACTCCTTTGATGTAGACACCATGTGCATAATTAGAGTTGCGTAACTCAATGAGAGTACACAAACTCCTAAGTGTCTCACTTAAAATAATAGTAAAATAATAGAAAATAATTAAATAATGCATTAACTTAAGTAAAACTTAAGTAAGTGTAATAAGTAAATACTTATTTACACCAACACCCCCCCTTAAGTGAAACTTAGGGGAATGTCCTTAAGCTTATAAAATCTAAGATGAAATTTAATATGGGTCCTGGCTACTAGGCCATATTGGTACCCATGTACATAATGATATGCAATCTCTCATAAAGAGGGGAGAGAGGGAAAACCTCGTGGGAAAAACCTTCCCCCAAAAAGAGAGATAAATAGGGATGCATGGATGGATGGAGTATTCAGGACCCCCCCATTATGACATACATCCAATATATACATAAGAGAATGATGAGAAGAGGAAGAGAGATAGGATAGGCTCCCCCCCCAAAGAAGAATGTCAAACAGTGAATGCTACAATGAAGAAGCTAATCAAAGACTGCAGAATGGTATTCCTCCCCTTAGGAAGAAACAATGCCAAGGGTACAAATGAGATGCTTTCGTTGTGTGTGGAAAGAATCCCATGGATGAGTGATGTCTCTGAAACTTTCACAACAGGCTGAAGAACTTGTTCCAAAGAACTGTTTGTCTCTACAACTGATGAAGAACCTTGCTGCAATTGTTGATCATAAGTATCCAAAATCACTTCAACCTGGGAGGATTGATCATGTAGAGAATGAACAAGAGAGTCTAGAACCCTCATGACAACTAAAGAAGGTAATTCTACATCGAGAAGAAGAGGCAGATCATCTATACTGTCCCCCAAATCTGTCACTGAACCTATATCTTGAAGACTGTATGTACCTTGCTATTATGGACCTATCACTGTGGTGATGTATGCATGCAAACTGAACTAATGAAGTGACCTCTCACTATATCTATCGATAGAACTCTACATGTTTGAAGCTGTTGAAGCACTATCGCTGAAATCAGTATTAGTTTTGACACTATATGATGTGTGAAGAGGAGTAGAGGACAAGCTTGGAGAACTTTCCCCAAAATGTACATCCTTCTCCACAAAAATTTGCTGTGTCTCTAGATCTAGAAGTCTATATACCTTCACACTGTCTTCATAACCAATGAAGGTACAAGGCCAAGATGACTGTTCCTTGCATCCCCTAGAAGATCTCTTTGCCAATACAAGACAATTGAAGACTCTAAAGTGTGTTACAATAGGTTTTTTGCTGCACCATGCCTCAAAAGGAGTTTTTCCATCTAAGGCTGGATGAGGAGAAAAATTAAGAATGTGAGTGGCACAAGAAATTTCTTTGACTTCTAATGATGGATCTAGAGACTTGGCACATGTGAATCATGCAACTTGCCATAGACTTAAGAGTTCTAATCCTCAAAGCTGCAATATCTATCTTATGTGGACTGAATGCTGAAGGAGTCTGAAAATCAATGCCCTCATGTCTACAAAAGTCCCTAAGTCTTCTATTCACATCCATATTTCCATTATCCATGTGGAGTACTTTGATGGCTTTCCTAGATTTCCATTCAACATAAGCCTTGAAGGCTAGAAATTTGTCCAACACTTCATTCTTGTTATGAAGAAAGTAGACCCAAGTGAACTTGGAAAAGTCATCAACAAAGGTAAGTATATAGCGACCCTAGTTGAATGCAAAAGGACCTGCTAATACCATGTGAACCATCTAAAGAACACCTGTTGCTCTTGAAGACTTACCTCTTTGTAACTTCCCCTCTGGATGCATATCCACTGAATCTATTGAACACTCACCCTTAGAAAAGTTGATTTGAGGTAGACCTTTCACCATGTGGTATGTGCAAAGTTGCTAAAGGTAGCGATAGTCAAGATGACCATACGGCTCATGCCATAATTGAACATTTGAATTAGATTGAGATAACAAGGCCTTTGAGGGAGACTTGGGTACAAAATGAGAGAAAAAGTATTACCTCTTGTTATCATTCACTTGCCCCACTACAACCAAGGAATTATCTTTAAGATTGTGCACTTTTACTAAGTTAGGAAGGAACTCTATGTCCATCTCCAAGGTGAGAGATTTGGTAGATTGAAAGGAGATTTGAACTTAGGTTTGGAACATAGAGAACCTCTTGAAACTCTCCATTTTCCATTTTCACATTTCCTTTTCCTTCAACTTCCATTTTACTATCATTCCCCATGAAGATGTGCAGTACCTTTGAGTGATTCAATGAAGAAAATTCCTCCTTTGAAGAACCCATGTGATATGAGGTACCTAAGTCAAATATCCAATCTTTTGAAGAGTTTTCATTTGCCATGAATGCTTGCCCTTTGCCCTTATAATCTGAAGATGATCCTTTATCCTTATAAGCATTAGGCAATCAAACATTATGTTTCTTCATGATGTTGGTCAACTCATCAATCTTTTTGAGATAACACTCATGCTCTTCATGACCTATTTTCTTGCAATAAGAACACTTCTTCTTCTCCTTATTGTTGTCCCCTTTCTTGTTGGAATTCAAGGACTTGCCTTGTTGATTGGATTGTGGTGTTGTCTTTTCTGCATCCTTTGATTTATCTTTCTTCCACTTCTTCTTACCCTTTCCTTTATTTGAAGATTGTCCAGCTAAATGTTGAGAACCCTCATTGGCCACCAATGCTTTGGACTGAGGTGATTTAAGAATCCCCATTGATTTCAACTTCTTGTTTTCATCATCCAATAGTTTTGCATATTCATCAAAAGTGACTTTCTTGTAGGCATACCCTAAGGTAGTCTTTGAGGTGTTAAAAGAACATACAAATGTGGAATATTCTGATGGTAGCTTGTTATGGATGAGATAGATCACTCTGTCATCTTTGATAGAACTCCCACAATCAGTAAGCTTTGTCCTTACTTCATTCACCTTGATGATGAAGTCCTATATGGAGTCATACGACTTAGGATCTAAGGAAACAAGCTCATCCTCAATTTTAAATACATCCTCTTCAGACACTTTACCATAAAGGCTTTCAAGGGTATCCCAAGCTTCCTTGGATGTAGTACATTTCTTAATTTCATACATGATCTTATCATCTACCCCCAAACATATATCACCTAGGGCTTTTCTATTCATTGCTACCCAATTTGAAATATCACTTTCAAAAACATTATCACCTGCTAGTTTAGGAAGAGTACCATCTACATATTGTCAAACTCCATTATGCATTAAGTGATACACCATTTTGATTGACCATGAAGCATAGTTATTAGGAGTTAATTTAGGAAACTTAAAGTTTCCCATAATGTAGAAAATGAAAGAAAAGTGCAAAAAAGAGAGAACACAACACCAAGAACACCCCCCCTTTTCACTAAATCAAGAAACCCCCCCAAAATAGATGCTTTGGGCACTTTATTAGTAGTGCAATTACAATGGGCCACTTTCCAATTTTGGCCTATGTGGACTTTTATTTTTTCTTGTTACAACCTCTTAATGGAGTACAAATCTAAAACTTTACAATGTGCTACAATTCTAAAGCATTACAAAGAAAAGAAAGGCACTATTGCTAAAAGTGACAATTTTATCCACACAACACTATAATTCGATGCTTGATCTAGAAAGTAGACTAAAAAAATGCACTTTCAAAAAAAATGGAACCTATTTTCGACTCCAGATGTGCTTGTACGGAGCATTTGAAGTTGCAAAATGCAGGATCATGCAAGTATAGTCACTAAAACATGTAATTTCTGACCAATCCTTGAACCAAAACTAGAAACTAGCTGCACCACTAAAAAATTTAGGAAATTCTACCCAATTTCACAAAAAATTGCACTTGATTTGGAGTTCGGATGTGTGAGTTATGGGCTCCCGAAGTTAGACTACAAAAACCAAAATCAATTTGGAGAGGGGTTGCATCAGTGAATCATGGGATTAAATTTGACGGTCAAATGACCATTGAAGTATTTCTAATTTTCCCAAAAATGACATCCAAAAAGGCATCAAATTTAAGACACTAAAATGATGACGTTAGTGAAAATGAGGCTAGTGATGATGTTAGCAGAGGATGTGGTGCCACTAGACTGTATGGATTATACGGAATGGTACACATGGTGCACACATGGTAGGGTGATAGGATTCGATGTGGAATTTATTTGGCAAGTTGATAGGGATGCCTTTTGACTCAGACCATGCGTCTATCTAGTCATTGTCTAACTGTACGTTGCTGTCGTGTTGCTGACTATAATCAATGCATGGTCTATGACCTACTGCTTGGATGAGTTACCCTTCACCTCATGTCAAGTTTCACTATAGGTTAAGGGTGTTATACGTGTTTTAGGGAGAAGTTGCAAAAATAAATGTAGTTGATGTGCCAGAATCTTAACAATTGCCATTATATTCCTTGCACTTACCAAAGGATGGGATTTCGCTTGCTAATTTTCTCAATGTTTGTCCCACATGCATGGGGTGTGCTCTTTAACCGCAGTGTAAAACTCAGAGCCAGTGGAAACAACTACAAAGGTCATCGATGACTTTGTTATTGAGGCGAGAAATGTGTGAATGACCATCAAGAATGGATGAAGTGTCAGGTTTCGCAGGAAAGTTGGTGAGGTCGACATATGTATGAGCTCGCAGATTAATTGTCAAGGGGCCCTTAGATTATAGTTAAAAGCCATGCAAATAAAATAATCCCCAACAAATAATAGAGAGCCGAACCAGGGTGTCACAGCTTGGTTCGGCTAAAAATATTTTCTCTGACTGAGTAATAAATAAATTTGAAAATAAATTCAAAAATTGCCCAAAATTACAGAGATGAAATTTAATTCAGATCTAAAAATCCAATGAAATAGATCTGAAAATGATCATACCCAAATTGCAAATTGGGGCCTCTAGGTTTCGATTTGCAAAAAAAATTTGCCTCACGATTAGCTTTAGTCAAAGATAGGCAAATTAATAGTTGATCTTCACTGAATCGATGCTCTAGATGCAATGGTGAGGTCAAATCTAGTTCTAGATGCTCCCAATTTCTATGGATCCTCTAGAATCATGTTGAGGTGTTGAAGCATGAATAGTCTTAAATGGCTACGTGATGAGAATATCCCTCAGCTCTAATACCATATAAGAATTTGGCTTAGGCCAAATTTGACCCAAGAACTAAAGAACTCAACACAAGCACAAAATAGACCAAAATAGATAGAGTATGATTAGAATGATGATATTCATTCAATAACTTGTTGACAGTACACTAGGAGTGCCTAAATATAAAGGCCTTAGGAGAGCTTCTAGAATGCATAGAAGTCAGCATCATGATATGTCATACAACTAGGCACATGTCCACTAGATATGGGTTATCCTCCATTAAGCACAAGATTGAGTGTGGTGATGTGAGGATAAGCCTACAATGGTGTAGCACACAAATCAGTGGTGTAGACAACATGTGCTAAATAAGGAGTGTGGATAACTATGTTTTCAACATGAGAACTCAATGAATGATGCATACTCCTATGTTGTAGAAACCATGTGCATAATTAGAGTTGCATAACTCAATGAGAGTACACAAACTCCTAAGTGTCTCACCTAAAATAATAATAAAATAATAGAAAATAATTAAATAATGCATTAACCTAAGTAAAACTTAAGTAAGTGTGATAAGTAAATACTTATTTACACCAATGCCTTTCATAAACATTTTTAGTGTTGTATATATAGATGATATCTTGATTTTTAGCAACAATAAGAATGAAGAAATAACACATCTTGATATGGTCTTCAGGAGGCTACATGAGGAGCAGTTGAAGATTAACTTCAAAAAGTGTGTGTTTTTGTAGGAAGAACTTGTGTTTCTTGGGTTTTTTTTTTAATCTCCAAAGGAAACCTAAATATGGATCCTTCTAAAGTTGAAGCTATATTGAATTGGTATACTCCAAAGTCTCCTGCTGAGGTAAAGATTTTTCATGATCTTGCTATCTTTTTATAGGAAGTTTGTAAAAAATTCTAGTGGGATAAGCACACCTATGATTGATACTATTAAGTAGGGGAAGGAAATGTAAACTTTCATGGACTAAAGATGTAGATTAGTTACTTGAATGCTGTAAAACAAGCATATTTGACTTGATTTTAACAAGGTTTTTACTATTGAGTTTGATGCAAGTAAGAGGGCAATAGTTGTGTCTTGAGTCAAGATGGTAGACCTGTTGCCTTTTTTAGTGAGAAGATTAATGAGGCAAAAAATATTACTCTACAATTTATGATTTATAACTCTATGTTATGGTTCAGTCACTTAGAAAGTGGAGACACTACTTGTTACCTAAAGAATTTATTGTGTATACCAACAACCAAGATTTTAGTTTTCTAAATAGACAAGAGAAGTTAAATCAAATAAATGTAAAATGGATGGAGTAATTGCATTCATATACCTTCTCCATCAAGCACAAGAAGGGAGTGGCTAACAAGGTGGTTGATGCCTTGATTAGAAGAAACCTAGCCATTCAAGAATTCCAAATGGAAAGTGTTAGTTTTTCTACCTTGAAAGATATGTATCATCTTGATAAAGATTTTCATGAAGCTTACCTAGATTTTTTGGAGTTAGGGGATAGATACCATACTAAATTTTTAGATTATATCATTCAAGATGGCCTTTTTTTCAAAGGAAGTCAACTCTTTATATCTCATTGTTCTATGAGGAGAAACATCATCAGAGAGAATCATTGTGGAAGCCTAGCTAGTCACTTCGGTCTTGACAAGACATTGGAATTGGTAACAAGATTTTTCTTTTTTTCTAAAATGAAATTAGATGTTAGGATATTTGTACAAACTTGTTTGATTTATCAGAGGGCTAAAGGGACAAGTTATATTCAAGGTTCAAATGTATACTCTAGTACCCATACCAACTAAGCCTTGGGATTTCATCAACATGGACTTTGTTTTGGGTCTACCAAGGACCAAGTTTGGTTATGATAGTATATATGTATTTGTGCAAAAATTTTCCAAAATGACACACTTGTTGCCTTGCAAGTCAACTTATGATGCTTCTAATATAGCAGGCCTTATCTTTAAAGAGGTTGTAAGACTTCATGGATTTCCTCTTTCAATTGTGTCAGATACAGATCTAAATTTTATGGGAAACTTTTGGAAAACCTTATGGAAGAGACTAGGAAAAAATCTTTCCATGGCATATTCCTATCATCCCCAAAAAGATGGGAAAACTAAGGTTATTAATAGGTCACTATGAAACCTTGGTAGATGTCTTACTAAGGACTATGGTGTTGCATGAGATATTGTTTTACCTCATGTAGAGTTCTCCTACAATGATTCCATTAATAGAAGTACATCCCTAAGTAATTTTTAGATTTTCTTATGACTCTCATCATAGGGGATTATTTGCGCTTAGGTCAATAGAAAAGATATGTCCAAGGAGTTCCATTCCTGATGACTTTGAAGAGCTCATAGGAGATATTCATCACCAAGTGAAAGAAAGGTTGCAGTAGAGTTCACAAAAATATAAGAAAGAAATAGATGTAAGGAGAAGGAAACTACATTTTAATGTCGTAGATATGGTTATGGTCCATCCGAAGAAGGAGAGACTTCCTAGGGGAAAGTACACTGAGTTACATGTGAAGAAGGTTGATCAATTTCAAATTCTCAAATAATGTGAACCCAATGCATATAAAATTGGCTTACCTATTGACATAGCTCTCTCTCTCCTATATTTAATGTCTCAAAAAAAAAAAAAAATATATATATATATATATATATATATATATATATATGTACATACAAAAGTATGTCAGCCCAAGCATTAAATGCATACTAGAAAAGAGGATCATCAAATAAAATAGGAGGCATACATACTATGATTTCTTGGTTAAATGGAAAGGAAAACCTTTAAAGGAGGCTACTTGGATGAGTTCAAAGGATATTGAGAAGACTGGACTAAAGATTTTAGACATTCCCACTCAAGGGCCTTGACTCTCTTTTGGCTGGAGGAGTATGGTGCAAGGCACCTTGGTGACATCATAGGTCATCTCAACAAATTGAAGGAGATTTATGATGGAAAAAAAGGGATGATTATCCACCTCATCCAAACATTTTAATTTTACTTAATGTAATAAATTGATAATTATTTACATGGTCAAGGAACTTCAGGTTCCATATAAGCCTAAATTACCTTAGTCCTAAGGATTTTTTATTTTTAATGTTTTGGTTAATAAATTAAATCTAGAAGTTTTTTTTGAGTCATTACACATTATTTATGTCCTAAGTGTTGCAAATGATAAAGTGGTTAAGTCCTAGGAATTGTTAGTGCAAAAATTGTATTTTGCAAGAAAAGTTGTTGACAAGCTTTTGTCAATATTGACATTTTTTTGCAAAATGTTACAACTAGTTATCAGTTGGGAATGATGTATAAATAGATTCTAATACCATCTGTGAATTTATATGTGGAATCAGGTGTATTTTTAGTAATTTTTGATACCTAATACATGGATTTTTTGAGCAATTTACTATTGCATAGACTTGTATAGATTGGGAGACCAAATCCAATTGGATATTTTGAAAGTGTTTTAAGTTTAGTTTCCTTTCCATTTGATTTTATTATGATTCATTTTTTTTGAAGCAAGTGAGAGAATTTTTTTTTCAATTAAGTTTACAAATGCTTAAATTGAGGGTTTCAAGCAATATGTGGCCCTAACCTACATTTCTACAATTGGCTTTCAATGGCCTTCTAGGATTTGCAAGGTTAGTGCATGTAATTTAAGATTCCTAAGTTGTATATTTTTTCTTAGTGATAAAAGTGGTAAATGAACATGCCCTAAGCCGAAATTGTTATGTTTATAGTCATAAAAAGGTTGATTTTATGGATAGGGCTTGGAATAAAGCTATGTAGGTTGGAAAATGATCATTTCTTGGTGGAAAAAGTTAGGTAAGACCACCTAAAACAAAAAAATTAGTCCTATGTATCCATCCTTTCTCATTTCCAAGTCATCTAGGATTGATTTGGCTAATTAGGCCTGTGAGACTTGAGAATTGCATAGGGTCATGGGTGGTGGAGTAGGTTGGAGATTTGGTGCTTTAGGGATTTGTGTAACTTCCAAAATGGTATCTTAAAACCTAGTTTTTTTGCTATGTATAGTGGATAAAAACCAAGTTACTATCTGAAAACCTCAAAAAAGGGCTATAAGAATAATTAGGCCTATTAAGAGAAAATGAGTAAAGTAGGAGTTGTGAAAGTCAAACAGTTACTGAAGTCTCATCCTTGAATTTTCCTTGAAAGTTCCTACGGGTGAGTTTCACCAAAGGAATAGGTGGGAGTCCATTTCTTAGGTTTTTCCCATTTTACCATTGTTGATCCCTAGAGTTACTAATAGAGAAAGAATCCTTGAAAACTTGAAGAGTTTTGTGGTGTTGGAATTATGTTATATTTGTCATTAGTGACAACAATTATTCAATTCTATATAGTTACCGAGCTCATCATTCATTCTATAGTGTTTTCTGAGCAATCCAATGATAACCAAGTTTCACAATTCATAATGAGCATTCTAGAAGCTACCGAGTGAATATAGAAAGTGTGTAGTCTAGCAGTTATCACTGACCAGATAGTGGTCACCAAGCTTCATAATTTCTACCAAGTCATTAGTTTTTGTGACAAGAAGCCAGTGTCTACCGAGTGATGGGATAAGAAGTGTTTACCGAGTGCAAGCAAGTTAAAAAAAGTATTCAGTATGTACCAAGTAACATTATATATACTGAGTCTTCGATGGTCACCGAGTTCAAACTTATGTTCTGTGATTAGTATGGACCATGCCTCTACTTGTACTAAGTGCATCATGATGCTAAGTAATGCAGTGGACATTGAGTATCAAAAATTCACCAAGTCAGCTTACAGAACCTGAGTTTCTACTATTTGGCAAACTTAGTAATATTTTGTTTACTTCTAATTTAGTCAACCTTGTAACTGTAAATATTGGAATGGTATATATATGTGATGGATTGTATCATACAAATTTATCATGGATATGTAATGTTTTGAGAAGAATGAATGTGAAATAATAGTAGAGAAGAGTATTTAGCAAGGTTTATAAGAAGCAGTAAAGTTATATCTATCACAAGAGGTGATCTATACTTCAAGGATTTAATTAGCAATCAAGTTGTAAGTTAGATCTACTATTTCATCCTAACAACTAAATTAGTTTTTAAATCCTTTAAAAGGGTAGACTTAACAGTCTTTCTTTAAATCTCTTAATAGAGTGCATGGGTGAACCCATAATAGTGGGTTACACTTTTTTGCCTAAACTGAAACTGAACTCTGAATTTTTAAGAAAACATTCACTTTCAAATGCAAATTCTCGTTTAATGGTTAGGAATTTGAAGATGAAGTAAACTAGAGTCTTTTAGGATTTTGTGTCTAGATTATAAGTCTTTTAAAAAAAAATTTAAAAAAAATATGATTTTATTGAATTATTTTTTCTCCTACAAAAATCGGTATGATATCAAAGACCTGATTTTTAAAGAGTGACACTGTTTTTGACACAAATAACTTTTTTTCTACAATAGATATCAATGTGATTCTTTCGAATTTAATTTGTTAACATCCATACCTAAACTGTAGAGTTTGTCTTATATCTTTATCATTAGTATTTCATATTTTATTTTAGTTTAAAGTTGGCATAACACTAATTTAGACATATGTGTCTTTTGATACATGTAACTTATTATATATTTACCCAATTTTTAAAACATAAAATTTGATTGAAAGGTGATTCAAATACGGAGACTGTACTTATTTTTCAAAAAATTTATATTTATATTTACTATTTTTCCATGAGCGTTGAATATCTTAGTTTATTTTTTACAATAAACCTATATTTAATTCATGTTAAAAAATATATACCTAAAAAATTCAAAAAGCACCAAATTCATAGTCATTAGAAAGCTAGTTCAGAGTACTTCAATAATGTACAATTTCAAGTCTTTAGTACTCCATTTGAACCTAGTAATTCACCTCCGAAGAAAGGAAGTCATTGAAAAAACTTCAAACTACTCATGGGGGCTTCTAACTAGCTAGTTTCGATAGAAACTTAGTTTCTATTGAAACTATTTTACAAACTTTTGATAGAAACAAAATTTTTTAGTTTCTATCGAAACTATTGGTGATTTAACCATGTAGTTAGCAAACTGCTTACATATTTTCGATCAAAACTATCCACCTAGTTTCGATTGAAACTAGGAAAGTGGGATAACCCCTTAGAAGCTGACCATAGGGGTGTTTTTCTAGTCGGTTCCTTAAGGGTTTTTCCCTAGTCGACTAATAAAGAGGTTTTTAAAAAAAAAAAAATTTGTATATAAATATGAGTTTCATTTTTTACAATTTTCATTTATGTGAAATCAATTTATTGGCTTTTGAATTGGGTAGAAAGAAATATTTGACAAACTTCAACCTATTTTTGAATTTTGGAGGAAGAATTTACGACATGGGCAATAAAGATAAAAGAGCAAGTAAATATGCATGAAGAAGAACTAAGGAACAAGAAGATGAAAATTGTCAAAAAATGCTAGCAAGATACTATCTTAGATCAAGTACACATGCACAATCTTTTTTCCAATGTATTTAATTAGTTTATTTAGTTAGGATTAGGGTTTAAATCCAATTAGGAATATCATATTTATCTTAAATTAGAATTAATAGATTAACTTAATATTAAGATTTTATTTGAAATTATGTTCATATTTAGGCCATTAGGGTTTATTCAATTATGTCCATATTAGTCCTTAGGGTAAATATTACATTATGAATAAATTTAAATTATGAATTTATTTAGCATGGGAATTACCTTGTTTATTCAATTATGTTAATAATTTATAGTCCATTAAGGTTTATTAGATTATGATTTAAATTAAATAAATGAATTTATTTAGGACGTAGTCAACTAGGACAACCTACCGACATTAGAGAAGGTTCATCCCAAGTTCAAATAGGTACATGTGCATCTCTTGCAAGTATGTAATATAGATCTCTCTAGAATTCTTGGTCTCTAGATCAAACTTTATATCTTTAATTTTTAAATTTAGTGAGGGATATTTCCCCTTGTAAACTTACTTGATTTTATTTGTTATATCGTGCACGTGCAATTCTAGTAGATGATGAAAATGTTGGACATGAGGAAATTGAAGATGAAGCAATGGATATTGAAGAAGAACCATCTGAAGGTTAGATAATTTAATCAAGTATATAATATTTCACACAAGTTAAAAATGTATATATGTATACATATATGTCCCTTAAAGAGATTGTATCTTAAGACTTTGTTTCATTTTTTCTTGCGGAGCCCGAGATCAAACAACAAATGAGAATATTAATTTAGCTCAAAGATTGAAGAGAAAAATTAATCATAGAAACATAAATCATTTAATTGAAATTGATGTGGAAACATTGAGAGAATATGCTAATCAACGTACACATACTACGAAGAGGAAATTGAATAAAAAGTCTAAAGACATAATTGCACAATTTGAGAATCTATCAACAGTGGAGAAAACTCAACTATTATCAATCTCACTTCTCAAAGATGAATTAAAAGAGCGACTGAGACTATTGGGTATAGATACAAGTATAAAAAAGATGAGGACTTCTAAACTAGAAAAAGATATTGTTGAAAGTGTTAAGGAAGGGTTACATTCCATTGGGAAAAAAACTAGATCTGTAGATAAATCCATTGCATGAAGAGTGATACTGACATCTATTTTAAATAAGAAAACATCCCAAAATAGACAGATCTCTTCATTATCATCTCATTTTGAGTATAGTCGAAAGACAGTACTACATTATCTGAAAAGGAGAAACAATTTGAATGATAGTACATTAGAAGGCAATTGGGCACTAATGTGTAGAGCTGCTCGATCTGACATGTTTGGAGAAACAATTAAGAACTTAGTTATTCAATTTTGGATTGATAATACTTATCCTTCACCAAATAGAAGAGATATCATCAAGTAGAGGATTAGGCCTAAGGAATATATTCAACACGTAAAACATTGGTTGGATGTCACTCAACATGAATTGTATCTCTCATTTTGTAATTTAAATCCTAACATAAAGATTGGAAAAAAAATGTTTGAAATATTGAAGCTCTATTTTGTGAAGATAAATAAATCTTTTGAAACATGTTGTTGTCGATATCATGTTGAATTTGATTTGCACTATGAAGGGTTTCGAAAGATGATAGAAGAAAGTGGTGAAACTTCTCAAAATACTTTTCCTAAACGACTGAGTCAATTCATAACATCAATCTTATGTGACAAACCAAATGATTGTGTCCATGAAATAGATTGCATAAGAGGAACTTGTGAAACATGTGGTAACTTGACTAAATTTCCTTTGAGAGAAGAAGATACTAATACGAAAAGGATGGTAAAATGCAAGAGATATAAGTACATAAAGTTAGAAACAAAAGCTAGAAAAGAATCAACAAGGGTAGAATATGGAGAGGATGAGATATCGGCTGGAGAATTTATGTCAAATTTTCATAAATTGATTCAACCATATATATGCCATGCATTTTTTGCTAAGTGGCAAGCAGAACAATTTCAAACACTAAGAGAAACTTTCCCACTCAGAACAATTCTATCTGTTGTTGACTTTGTAGAGAATTACTCTTTTGTATCTCAAAAAAAACTTCAAGCAGAATACTACTATACAGAGCAGGTTACTATTATGGTTCAAGTGTCTTATTGACATGCACAAATTGATCTGGATGGTGTGGAAAGTACAAATCAAGCACGAGTCATTAAAAAAGAGTATCACTTTTATATTAGTGATGACAAAGAACATGACACACATTTTTTGGAACATTGTTTTAAGACATTTTTTGAATATTTGAAAAACAAAAACATTAAAATAGAAAAACATTTTGTATGGTCAGATGGATGTGCAGCACAATTTAAATCAGCTAGACCATTTTATGCATTATGTAGATATCATTGATACCTTAATATACCACACATTTGGAGTTTTTTTGAGAGTGGACATGGAAAGGGTGAGCATGATGGTGCAGGAGCTTGTATCAAACGTGATTTAAGAAAGTATCAAATGGACTATAAAGGATATCACATTAATAATGCTCATGATGTGGTTGAGTGGTGCAAAACACATTTTTTGGTGCCAACAAATATAGATAACACATCATCAGAAGCGGATCGAGTCATACCATTTAGAGTCTTTTGGGAGGTATCAGGTATATATAAATTAATTTGTTTATATTTTTAAATTGAATCTTAAATTTATATTTAATATGTTACCTTAGATGATCTCTAACTAAATTATGGACCTTGTGTACACATTCAGGTGTTGATAGAAGATCAATGCATGCATGCAAGAGGGTAGAGAAGACACGATCTTTGCATTCAGTTATGAGTACAAATAGTAATGTGTGGTCATTGTATACAAGAGAATACTCATGTTTCTTTCCTAATTGTATTGATGAAGACTATGGTGGTTGCATTAATCAAGAACGTGGATATGTGGGTGAATGGACTTTGGTGCCACTAGATGTTATTAATATGAATGAGTTTGAGGATGAAAACTATGATGATATTCCATTGATTTCTAGTGATTATAACCATATTTCAGGATTGATCAGAGTTGGTATGTATGAACTATATATATACCTGGATCATGTACATGTATAAATTTTTCATAATTTTGGTTAATTTTTATTATATATATGTACTTATGTAAATGACATGTATCCAGAATTTTGACATATATAAGTTTGTGTAGGAAATGTTTTTGCAGTCATAGCAGAATCAAAAAATGTAGAAGGTGCTAGCTATTATTTATTACGTTGCACCATGGAAAGAGAGAAGCTAACAAAGACTGAAATAAGTGATGAAATTGTTTTTCTCACAGGTTAGTATATAGTTGAATTATCTATATATGTATACATGTCAATTATCTATATTTTTAATGAATTCAAATTCTTTGACTTAAATTCAAGATTGATGTATTTTTTAAATGTGTATATGTGCAGGTTCTGTTGTTGTACAAGGAACATATTTGAAGCAAATAAAAGTACTTAAAAATGGGATTCATTTCACCAATTATCAACCTAACAATAAGGTATATCAATATAGTAATCATGTTATTGCCACTGGTCTAACTCTTCATCTAGTCAAAGGACCTGGAATACGTAAGTGGAGGCTCCATATTTATGATCATGAGAAAATATTAAATGTTATCCAAGAACAAGCTGATCCACTTGATATGAGATAGAAACAACTCCTAATTTGAAATGTAACTCAAGAACAATTTGAAATTTGGTTCAAACTATTTGAAATTTGGTTGAACAATCATTTGATCAATTTAAAATTTCGTGGAATAAGTATTTTTTTGAATTGAACTTTTACTCTTTCATTTTGAATTTTCTAAAGTAACTAATTATAGAAATTATGAACTTATATGTACATGTGTGTACACTAATTACCTGACATGTGCACCTTGAGGGAAAGAAATTCGAACACCACTTTCTATTTCACTTAACTTGTCAATTTTTGGACACATGTACGCTTTCAATTTAACTAATTAGGACATGTGCTTTCAATTTTAGGACATGTGAGCTTTCAATTTAACTAATTACCTGACATGTGAGCTTTCAATTTTAGGACATGTGAGCTTTCAAGTTCAAATTGTGATTTGTTTAACTAAATTTTGAACATGTACATGTTTTAAGTTGGACTTGAATTAGAACATTGGGCTTAAGGGGATAAAATTCTAGGATACATGTGTGCACTTGAATTAAAATTTCACTATGATTAAAATTTGAAATGTAACTCAAGAACAATTTGAAATTTGGTTCAAACTATTTCAAATTTGGTTGAACAATTATTTGATCAATTTGAAATTTTGTGTCCAATAACTAATTTTCTAAATTGAACTTTTACTCTTTCATTTTTAACTCAATTTCTTGAATTCATTTAACTTTCTATTATATTGAACTTTCTATTACATTTAACTTGTCAATTTTAGAACACATGTACACTTTCAATTTAACTAATTAGGACATGTGCTTTCAATTTTAGGACATGTGAGCTTTCGATTTAACTAACTACTTGACATGTGAGCTTTCAAGTTCAAATTGCAATTTGTTTAAACTAAATTTTGAACATGTACATGTTTTAAGTTGGACTTTAATTTTACAACATTGGGCTTAAGGGGATAAAATTCTAGGATATGTGTAAAAATAAAAGGGATGAGTTCTATAGATTTATTGGAGTTAGGAATTATGTACAACTAATTACATCATACTTTAACATTTAATACATGTGATATATTACCAAAAATTTAAATTACATGAACTATTTATATATATATATATAAATTTAATCAATATATTAAACATGCACATACATATCTAAATAAATTACTTACATATCTTAGATAGAAACAATTTATAATATACTAGATCTAGATCTAGTATGTACATTAGATTCCACAACATAATGCAACATGTATCAATCATCTCGAGAACAAATAACAAAAGCATGTATCTATCTAGAGATCTATCAGAAGATAATATCAAATATAAATAGCACGCACACATGTAGACATGTAAATCCAGGTACATCTATATCAAATCAAATATATATATAACATGCATCATGTGTGTATATAAAGTGTCTATCTAATATATATGAATGTCTCTCTGGATGAAAGTCTACAAAAAATCATCTAGATAAAAAAAAATATAGATCATCAGGTGCAGGACTATCATTGCCACGCCTCCTCACAACGCGCTCTGAAGACTGACTAGTATCAAGGTGCTCACTAGAATGTGCTGACCCCTATATATATAAATTCAAGAGAAAGTGATATCAATACATACATACATTTAATCAAGAGAAAGTGATATTGAAATACATGTATGTGCATTTAATCAAAACATAAATAAACATTACCTATCCACTACTGACATCATCCAATGAGTCTCGATGACGTACATGATCTGGCATCAAAGCTGGAGTAAAAATAGGCACGTCCCCCTACATTGTACACATGCACGTGCAAAACATCAAATTAAAATTTCTCTACATGATTACATTTGAATCTACGTGCATGATATACATGTACATGTGCACACATGCACATGTCTAAATTAAATTAGTTTGAAATGATTGAAATTTTAACATGAACAAAATTTTTTTTTACTTGTGTAGATGGTGGCATATGATAATACTCAGACTGCCTAGCATCGATCGTGTCCACTAATGCATCCATCTTTCACTGTGTCGCATCAAGCTCAATCTCTGCATCTACGTGGGCCCCATGGCTAGTGACTAGCACATGTCCTAATAATGACAAGCCAAGTGGACTATGTACATGAGATGACATAGAAGTAGAATCATCATGTGTTAACAAGTCCATCCATCCCGCAGTTGACAACCTCAAATCAACATCATCAAGGCCCACATCTGAACTCTGAGCTTGCACTGTAACACTGGCTGAAGGGTCTATAGTATGTATATGTCTTTGTGGAGCAAAAGAGTGGTCAGTAGATGGATCATCATGTGCACTACCACCATGACCACTACCTAATCGATGAGAGGAATATGGCTAAGGATGTGTCCTAGTACTACCATGGACACGACCTCGAACATCTGATATGGACATGCAAAGATGCTCTGATACAAATCTATATGTATCTAATAAATCTTCAGCCAGACCAGTCATAGTATCTTGTGCGAACACTCCAATGAGACCCTCTAAGCAAGCCACTGAAGGGATGCCTGTTGCACTGTACAAGTCTCTTGAAGATGAAGCATAGGATGGTGATCTGGAACACCGACGAGACATCAAATACTTACCAACCTCATCACTCGAAATAGATCTAAAAATTGCTATAATCTCTCCAACTCCCTGAAGGGCCCCATGTAACTAAGTGCTACACATGGCCTCATCAGCTGATGGACCTAACAAAGGAAAAATAGTAGGTGCCCTCTCTCTGATAATTGATCCATGTGATAGTGGGGGACAACCTGGCTTCCTATCAGCCAATCTACCATGCCCCTATCCTAAATGTCTTGGTAAATCTGTGTAGTTCACTGCCCCGTGTAAGCAAACCTCTACATAAAGCTGTCGAGCAAAATAGAGTGGAATTTGTTCATTATTTGGATAACAACCATGGGCAGCAAGGAAGCGTGGGTATATCAATGCAGGCATCTATGGATCTGTACACTTAAGGGGAGAATACCCCTTCACATACTTTTGTGAAAGATAATGAGGGAACCATTCCCTCTTCAGAACATCTTTGGGCACCAAGCCCTGCACCTCCCGAAGTGAAAGACCAGAGGAGACCTCTCGTCTCTTACTATCAAGGACAACCTATATAGTATGTGCAGAATACAGGGCAGCACCATGAATCTCATCTCAAATAAATGTCAAGCTGCATAAGATAGTTTAGCATGTACCACTATAAACACTGGAGCATGTGCCACTAGTCAGGGATTCCTAAAGTCTGTGAATCTCCAGGTTAGTGCGATCATAGAGCTCCTAAGGTGGGATAGGTAGTTGATCATGTGGGACATGATGTTGCTCAAGGGGGATAGGCTACTGCTTAGGGCCTGGGATAGGCTGCTCGAGCTCGGGTATAGGCTGCTGCTCAAGGCCTGGGATAGGTTGCTCGGGCCCGGGTATATGCTGCTCAAGGGGGACAGGCTACTCGGGGGGGATAGAATGAATGTTCAAAGGTTTTAGACATATGTGTGCACATAAACTTGTCAGGTGTAATTTAGGTCCACAAAGTTTAAATATGTGCATATATATGTATATATAGATATATGCACATATACATGTACATGATATGTATATTTGCACATGTATAGATCTATCATGCACATGTATATATATACATGCATACGTGTCCATATATGTACATGTGCACATGATATGTGCAAATATACATATCATGGCACATATGCATCTATAGATCTATTTGTGTACATATATATAACATTGATGTATCATTTTGAGACCTTGATATCAATGTTTAATTAGTTTTAGGATTAGGGTTCAATTTGGTTTGTACTTTTTGATTAGGTTTACATGCTTAGGTTTCAATTACGAAAAGAGTTAATAAATTGAATTAACATTTCAATTCAATCTTAGGGTAATGGTTCAATTTTGTTAATGGTTGGGGAAAGGATTTAAGGTTAAATTCAAGGTTTCTACTATTAACTTGGGATATATAATTACCTGTTTATGATCATGGTTTAATTCAATTTGGTTTATAAGTATAATATTAATTAGTTAAGGGCCAGGGTTACCTTTCAATCTAGTTTAATATATTCAATATGGTTTAGGGTTGACCTAGGGGTTAGTTTATTTTAGTGTTAAATATTAAGATATAATGCTAAAAGATATCACTCATTTTTTGATATTTTAATATGATGGACATGTCATAAATGACATTTCTATATGATTCTTTTGATATGATATGCATGGATTATATATATAATCTTATGATTTAGGGTAAATTATCATTTATAATATAAGGGTTTAGAGATTAAATTTTAAGATCTTGAGGTTAGGGTTAGGGTTTGGATAATTAAATTTTAGTTTTAGGTTTAGGGTTAGAGTAAGGATTATGGTTAGGGCTATGATTTAGGATTGAGACCATGATTAAAGGGTTAGGATCATGTGGTCAGAGAACAAGTACCTGAGTAGAAATTATAGTCTATCAATTAGGGTTAGTAAAGTAGGCAAGTTAGCATTTAGGATTTAGGGTTATAGTTATGATTCTAGGGTTAGGGTACATTGGGTTTACATTTCTATTAGTATTATTTATAGGGTTAGGATATGGGTTGACATTGGTATTAGTATTATTTTTAGGGTTATTGTTTGTACATCAAGGTTTAAATTTATGGATCTAGGATTATGATTAGGGCTTATAATTTAGGATAAGGGTTGTGGCTTATCATCTAGTATAAGGGAACTTACCATAATTTATGATTAGGGTTAGAATAATGGTTTAGTACTTAAAATTAGTTTATATCTAGCTAGCTTTTAAAATTAGAGTTTAGCATTTAAATTTAACAAATTTTAGGATCTTAGTGTACATACATCTTGATTCTAGAGTTTAGTATAATTTAGGGTCATGGTTTAACATTTATGATTATAGGTTATAGGTTTGTACGTGATCATTGCTAGAAGTATGGTTAGAGGGTTAGGGTATGGGTTTACATCATTTTGAACTAGAAGTATGATTCTGAGGGTTAGGATTTTTATTAGCAATAAAATTTTTTATTATGGTTTTAACACATAGTTTTAATAAATTTATATAATTAAAGTTAGGATCAAGTATTAATATGATTTACTATTTAATGTTGGAGTTTATCATTTAGACCTCTACGGTTCAAATTGAGATTTAGGAAAGTTTTATGGTTTCAAGTGTGCATCTAAGATTAGGGGTTATAATTTATGATTAAAGGGTTTTGCAGTTAGGATTATGACCAGGTTTAGTATAATTTAGGGCTACTGTTTAGCATTAAGGAACTTAAGAGTTAAAATTTAAGTTAAATATATTTAATCTTTACATGAACATTAGATTATATGATGTACATTTTTTTATGTAACTTGTATATTATTTAATCAAGTTATGTTCTTATAATTAACTTTTATTAATTAAAGGTTGTAACATGTATTCTTTAGGTCATACACATTCTAAGTTATATGTTCTTATGTATGTATATGTATGTTATATTCTTACCTAGATGCAAATTAATCTAGACATTCTTACATATGTATTTAATTTAGGATCTGGACCCAAGTTAAGACATGTGATTGAATTATAATATAGTTAATTATATACTTAGATTATTTTTAAATTCAATTTACAAACTAACATTATAGTTAATTCTAAATGAGGCCTAGCCAAGGGATCCAAAGAACTAATCAAAAGTTTTACTAAGCAAACAATAACATACATACAATAATTTACAATTATAAAAAACATAAGAGATTGAAAATTCCTTAATGAGCACATTTACATTTCATTTTTAAATAATTATAAGTACTAAAAGTAAAATAAATAACAGATCCACATGAAATAATATTAACTAGACTTCAGTTCAATCCATTTAAATAATTTATATACATTTGTTCTGAATGCCACTTGGAAAATTAATTCGAAATGCACAATCATCCACTGTACATGTCACAGGGTATAAAAGGCTGAAAGAATATACATTTATAAAATAGTTTACATCATCCATTTTCAATCCATGAAACAAAGTACAATACAATTTAAGTAAAATCATTTTAAATAGTACTAGAAGTTTTTTGTTTGGATCCCTTGGCGAGTTGTTATGTGATTAAGTACTTAGGTATATATGTTTAGGGTTTTATTGTACATAACTATATGGTTAGGTCGAGATTATAGTTTAAATAATGAATTTAGGTCAAGGTTATATGGTTCTAGGTCAAGGTTATATGGTTCTAAGTCAAAATTATATTTATTTGTAAAATTACATGTAACTTAAACAATGAATTTACATCTAATCTAATCATTCAACATTGTAATAAATACATAGATTAAATACATTTCAAAACATCTAAAATAATAAATTTTTAAATAAACTTTAAATTAAAAGACAACATTATATATTTAGATCTAATATAGATGAAAAATTATCTTTAAAAAAATCTTATTTGTACATTTAGAGATTCACAATAACATTAGAGGCTTAAGCATGAACAGTAAAATAAAATATACAAAGAAACATATATAAAAAACAATAAAATATACAAAAAAACATATAAATTTTAATTAAAACAATAGGAAAAAGGAAAAAACAAATGTTTCATACCTTTTTCAGACAATCAATAAGGCGGATGCCAGTCTTTTTTCAACTTTCGATCGAAATAATTAGGAGAGAATCCGACTACCCCGCTATTTATGCTAGTGGGTTTCAAAGTTTTGATTGAAACTTTGAAACCGCGGAGAAACCCACGTTCCAAGTTTCGATCGAAACTTGACTAAAGTTTCGATCGAAACTTTTTGGAGCGGTTAGTTTCGATCAACAGTTACTTTCTATTGAAAGTAATTATTTTCGATTGAAGCTTTTAAAATAAGTTTCTATCAAAACTATATGGTTAATTTTTCAGGTTCGCGCTTTTTTAGAGGAATTTCTTCCTCTGAAAAAGTGTAACCCACTATTGTGGGTTCACCCTTGTATGTTTGTAAAACCTCTAACAAGGCAGATCTAGCAGTCCAAATTGCTCTTAATAGGGAAGATCATCAAAAGAGGTCAATGTAAGCCTTCATAGGCCAACTTTATTCTGTAGTATTGAAGTTTTGTGGGTATCATCCCCACCCCAATTTTAATTTCTATTTGGAAGGTTATTGGGTCACAAAATATTGTGTTCATGTGTCATGAATGTTTATCTTTTAGCTTCTCATGCCTGTAGTAGATTAGATGAATTAATGGCCTATGGATTAGGTTGATTAAGTGCAAAACTAGTTTAAATTTTTGATGTTACTGATTCACCCATCCCCTCTCAATAACCTAGCTAGTCTTGATTATTTCCAACAAAAGGTATTCGAGCTTTGTGGTTCTTAGGATAAAGTTTGACAGCTTGATCAAAGATCAAGGAAAATGGAGATATTCAGACTTCACAAAGCTATTGACAATGAAAAGCTAGATCTAGAGATGGCCATTGCTCAACTCAAAGAAGTAAAAGGGCATCTTTCCCAATCCCAAAAAAGAAGGAAGGAACTTGCAAAAAAAATGAATGACCACTAGTATGTTGAAGAAAAGATTGAAGACTTCTTCCTCTAAAGCAATTTAGATGAAGAAAATGAGGCAATCAAAGAACTCGTAGAAAATAATGGCTCTCTATAAGAAGAGGTAAGAAAATTGAAAAGTGAATAGGAAATTCATTCAATAAGATTGTGTGAAATCTTGGATCAAAGGAACAACGAAAATGATGACTTGAAAGCTAGGAATAATGAAACTCGAAATCAATCCATTCAGCAAGAAAGTCTTATCAATCAGCTCTCCAATCCAAATGAGGAAATCATGAGTTTGAGATCAGAAAATGAAAGGTTAAGAATTGACTTAATCACTAAAAGACAAATCAATGAAAGATTGGGAGCTGATTTGAATTCTAAAAAGAAACTCAATGAAAGAATAATGAGATCTCAAGCATACCTGGATCAATTGAATCAGTAAAGTGAACAGAATGTTTATAGGAAAAAAGGTAAATTAGGACTTGGATACAAAGAAGAAGGTGAATCTTCCAAACAAGGTGCTCAAAGGAATCAAAGACCTACTTGTAATCATTGTGGTAAGTTAGGTCATACATCAAACAAATTTTGGAACAATGGAAAGGAAAAATTCAATGGAAAATGCTACAATTATAGTCAACATTGTCATAAAGCTAATGAATGCAAGGAGAAACCAAAATTTGAAGGTAAATGTCGCAAATGCAAGAAACAAGGTCACAAGGCATCTGAATGTAGATATAAACCATTCAATCTAGTTAAAAAAATTATCAAGGCAATGTTTGGTTGGGACTACAATACTTGGTGTAGATGTCATTATTGTGGAGAATATGGACACATTGGCATAAACTATACAAGGCATCACTTGAGAAAGAAGTATACTACAATAAGATGTTATACATGCACTGAACTTGGTCATATAGCTAAGAACTACATTAATATAGGTAGAGTTGAAGATGAAAAGAAAGCTAAACTTGATAATATTAGGAAGCAGATGAGATAGTAGTGGATTACCAAATCTACCAAGCAAGCTAGTTCAAATGATTGCCATGCCACTCAAGAAGTGGGTAACTCCACCATTTCCAATTAGATTCTTAAAGAAAGAACTGAAATTGTATCTTCAAGTCATATCTTGAGTAGTTCCAAATGAAAGAAACTAGAAGATTCAAATTAGTATTTTAAATATAGAGGGATCACAAGAAATAAGTATTCACTAAGTAAGATCAAGTCATACCAAGCAAGGTTGGTCATAGACTCTACCATGCTAGGGTAGGAGTAGTAAAATTTTTGTTCGATTGTTGAGTCACAAGCTTCTACCAAGCCAAGTGAGTGGATGATAGTCAATCATGCACTATGTAATTATGGATGGAAAAATTTTCATCAAAAAGGGCAAAATTCAACTTCATTTTTAGTGCAACTTCAGAATATGCAAAGCAGAGTGATTTCCAAGTGCATCTAAGCAATCACAAGTGAATTTGCAGCAAAGATTTGTTAGAATAATTTTCTTGTTTATCGAGTAACCATGGCATCTAGAAGAAACAACAATAGAAAGGCAAAAAGAGGTTTTGAGATGTTGGTGAAATGCGTAGAATGGAAAGCACAAAATTTCAAATTGGTACCAACAATTGCAAAGTCACTTGACCCGAATGGAGCTTAATCACAAATTCCTCCAAAGATAATCCTTATTAAGAATATTCATACTCATTTTAAGTGTTAGGCTAGAGTTGCATGGGTGAAACCTCTTCCATATAAGGTTAACATTGATGAAACAAAAGACATTATTGAAGCCCTAGTCAATGAGCTAATAGATCCAAAGCTACCTATCTTTGAAACATATCATGAAGCAAAGGCTAGAATAGAGCTTTAAATCAAGCTACCTTAGGAAATAAGCACAGGCAAGAGGAAGCTACCAAAGTTTAAAACTTAAAGTGATCCTCTCATTCTTACCAAGGGAAAAAGAGAAGACATTGAAGAATCTAAAGAAGAAGAGTAGGAATCTGAAAAGGAGGTAGAGCCTATGAAAAAGAAAGGCAAGGTAATTATTACCAAGCCACCCAAAGCCCCCACAAATATATTCACAAGAAGATCTAAGAAGAAAGGTGGGAATGAAGTTGTGTTCAGTAAGCCCCCACTCACCTTCTAAGAAAGGTTGACACAAATGGAAGAAGGTGTAGGCATCACAAACTTCAAGACACTAAAGTTTGAAACTAGAACAAATGCTAGAAAATGTAGATTGAGGAGCTAGTGCTAAATAAGGAGGGAAAATGGAAATATTCCCCTGATAAAATTGCCCCTCAGATTTCAAATGAATTTTTGGCAAGATTGAAACTAAGGTGGGAAACAACAATACAAAAAGCAAAATATATATATGAGAAATCATTGAGATAGTTGCTATCAAGTCTCAAAAATACAAAGGTTAAGGAGGCAATGAAAGAAAATGAAGGTAAAATGAGGATCAAATTTGATACATGTTTAATTTTGATCAAATACATTGATCATGTAGTTATGGGTGCTACAAACATGTGGACAAATATCTATCATTTTCATAAACCAAGTGAAGATCTAGTTGAAATCAAGGATGATGATGATGATAGTGACAATGATGAAGAAGATAACACACCGTGTTTTACAATTGATGCTGAGGACTATAAAGAGTTGATGAAGGATGGTGAAGAAGAGAAAGAGGAGGAAGCTAATGAGGAAGATAAGGAAGGAGATGAAGTGAATGATCCAGTGAGAATAGCTATGCATGTTATAGACTCCCTTGCTCATTCTCCACCAAAGACTACTATATCATATGGGTTGGAGATAGCTTCACCAAATGTGATTGCAACCTCAATAGACACATCATCTATTCAATCACTATTTGCTCTCTCTCATCTCCACATATCAATAATGGAAGTGTCTACCACTTCATCTATAGATTTGCAACCCTCCTCTTCATTAGCTCCTAAGTCAATTACATCAGTAGTATCTACAGCATCAGGTTCTACAATTCTGTAAACTTCAATTTTGCATGCACCTATAAGTACATCACTTGTAAATATTTCTTCTAGTGCTCCTATTGTATGTGCTCTAGTTAGTGCTCCACCTGTTATCACTTCAATTTTGGGTAGCACTTCAATTTTTGATTCTTTTAGCACACCTACAAGTATTTCTTCATTTGGTCCTATTCAAGTTTTTTTAGCTAGTCCAACTATCTCTACAATTGTTTAGGTTTCTAAGTGTAAGGTAGTAAGGTCAAAAGTAGAACCAAGGACACCCTTAAAACTTCTACTTGCTAGAAAGGAAATTGATATAGCTATTTATTTGGACAAAGAGATTATAATTCCCATGTTGGATCTCGATACTACTATAGTTGAAGAAATGAGAATGGTTAGCCAGCTTTTGGAATAGAAGGCAATGTAGAAGCAACTAAGAGAGGAAAGAGATAGAGATTTTAGAATAATTGAAAATGAAAAGAATATACTAATAAAGGAAATAGGTGTTGATGTGGATTTATCTCAACACATATTTTTGTAGTTGGAAGAAGCAGTTATTAAGTTCAATGAGGACACATCTGGTCAAGATAAGTTAATTGAAAAGGTAGAGAAAAAGTTGAATAATAAAGTGCTTGAGCACATTGCCATTAACTAGGTAGAACTATCCTCAATTTTGGGTAATCTTGAACATTCTTTTACCAATATAACATCACTTTTTGCTAAGCTATGTGATGTTACTGAGTTCACCAAGGAGATAAAAGAGAAATTGAATAAGATTGATGTAGATATGAAGGCCAGTGCTAAAAGGTGATAGCTTGACCCTAGCTCTAGCTCAACTCATCACATTAAGGTCAAATTTTTGTCAGATATGTAAGAAAAATTATTAAGAGAAGAAGCAAGGATCAGGTCCACATTGATAGATATCCAAAACATGATGCTTCTAATCATGGACACAATGCAAAAACATATTGCATATTCAATGTCATTGGTCTAGGATAAATTTTTTTCTATTGTAGACCATTTGATTAAACTTTCAACAAAAGTTGAAGTGGCACTCTCCACCTGCAAAATTTTGCAAGACAACTGGGATAAGACATTAGCTCTTATTTTAAAGGTACATTCCAAGTTTCTCTCACATTTTGGTGTCTCTATTTGAATATATTGTATAACTCTTTGGCATTATTGTTCAAAAGGGGGAGTAAGAGATATTATTTGAAGAGGCAAAGGGGGAGAGAATAGTTTGATATATGTATAGAAGAAAAGAGTGAAAGACTATGTATATATTATGTCTTATGTATCAAGGAGATATGTGCAAATGTTTATATAGCAGCTTTACAAAGATAAATTTTGAAAAATCAAAAATTAGTATGTCAATATACATAAGTCTTGGAATATAAGTGTTTCTGTCACTAATACCAAAGGGGGAGATTGTTGGCATTATGTTATATTTTTCATTAGTGACAACACTTATTTAATTCTATGTGGTTATTGAGCTCATCATTTAGTCTCTAGTGTTTGCTGAGCAATCCAATGATAGCCAGGTTTCACAGTTCACATTGAGCATTCCAAAAGCTACCAAGTGAATATAGATAGTGTGCAGTCCAACAGTTATCACTAAGTAGATAGTGGTCACTGAGCTTCACAGTGTCTACTAAGTCATTAGTTTTTGTGACAAGAAGCCAATTTCTACCAAGTGATAGGATGAGTCATGTTTACCAAGTGCAAGTAAGGTAACAAAGTATTTAGTATCTACTAAGTAATACTATATCTACCAAGTCTCCAATGGTCACCAAGTTCAAAACTACATTGTGTGATTAGTATGGACTATGTCTCTACTTCTATCAAGTTAATGATGATGTCGAGTAATGCATTGGATGCCAACTATCAGAAATTTACCAAGTCATCTTATAGAACCCGAGTTTCTACTATTTGGCCGACTTTGTAATAATTTTTTTACTTGTGATTTATCTGACCTTGTAATTATAAATATTGGAATGGTATATATATGTGATGTATTGTATCATACCAATGTATCATGGATATGTAATGTTTTGGGAAGAGTGAATGTGAATCAATAGCAAAGTAGAGTATTTAGCAAGGTCTATAAGGAGCAGTAAAGTTATATCTATCACAAGAGGTGATTTGTACTTCAAGGATCTAATCAATAATCAAGTTGTAAGCTAGATCTACTATTTCATCAAAATAGGTGAATCAATTTCTAAATCCTTTAATAGGGTAGACTTAATAGTCTTTCTTTAATTCTCTGAACAGAGTGAATACTTCATTGTATGTATGTAAAACCTCTAACAAGGTGGATCTAGTAGTCCAAATTTCTCTTGACAAGGTAGATCATCAAAAGTGGTCAATGTAAGCCTTAACAACCCAAGTTTATATTGTAGTATTGAGGTTTGTGGGTATCATCCCCACCCCAGTTTTACTTTCTATTTGAAAGGTTTCTAGGTCACCAAATATTGTCTTCATGTGTCATGAATGTTTATCTTTCAGTTTCTTATGCATGCAATAGACTAAATGAATTATTTGTGTATGGATTATGTTGATTAAGTGCTAAATTAGTTTAAATTTTTGAGATTACTAATTAACACATCCCCTCTTAGTAACCTAGCTAGTCTTGATTATTTCCAAAAATTGGTATTAGAGCTTTGTGGATCTCAGCTTAAAGTTTAAAAGCTTGAGCAAAGATCAAGGACAATGGAGATATTCAGACTTTACAAAGCTATTGACAATGAAAATCTAGATCTGGAGATGGCCATAGCTCAACTCAAAGAAGCAAAATAGCATCTTTCCCAATCCCTAAAAAGAAGGAAAGAACTTGCCAAACAAATGAATGACCACTAGTATGTTGAAGAAAATATTTAAGAATTTTTCCTCTCAAATAGTTTAGATGAAGCAAATGAGGAAATTAAAGAACTCTTAGCAAAGAATGACTCTCTATAGGAAGAGGTAAGGAAATTGAAAAGAGAATAGGAAATTTAGTTAATAAGATTCTGTGAAATCTTGGAACAAAGGAACAAGGCAAATGAAGGCTTGGACGCAAGGAATAATGAGACTCAAAATCAATCCTTTCAGCAAGAAAGTCTTATCAATCAACTCTCAAATGAAAATGAGGAAATCATGAGTCTAAGATCTAAAAATTAAAGGTTAAGAAATGAATTAATCACTAAAATACAAATCAATGAAAGATTGAGAGCTAATCTAAATTTTGAAAAGAATCTCAATGATAGAATAATGAAATGCCAAGTAGAAATAGATTAATTGAGTCCACAAAGTGAGCAGAATCTTTAAAGGAAAAAAGGTAAAGCACGACTTGGATATAAAGAAGAAGGTGAATCTTCCAAACAAGGTGCTCAAAGGAATCAAAGACCTACTTGCAATCACTGTGGTAAGCTAGGTCATACATCAAACAAATGTTAGAGCAATGGAAAGGAAAAATTCAATGGAAAATGCTACAGTTGTAGTCAACATGGTCATAAAGCTAATGAATGCAAGGAGAACCAAAATTTGAAGGTAAATGTCACTAATGCAAGAAACAAGGTCACAAGGCATCTGAATGCAGATGTAAACCATTCAATCTAGCTAAACAAATTGTTAAGACAATATTTTGTTGGAACTACAATACTTGGTGTAGATGTCATTATTGTGGAGAATATGGACACATTGGCATAAATTGTACAAGGCATCACTTGAGAAAGAAGGATACTAGAATAAGATGTTATACATGCAGTGAACTTGGTCATATAGCTAAGAACTACATAAATATAGGTAGAGTTGTAGATGAAAAGAAAGCTAAAGCTGATAATATTAGGAAGCAGATGAGATAGCACTAGATTCCCAAATCTACCATGCAAGCCAGTTCAATAATTTCGATGTCACTCAAGGTGTGAGTGACTCAACCATTTCCAATTAGATTCTTAAAGAAAGAACTAGAACTATATCTTCAATTCATATCTTGAGGAATTCCAAATGAAAGAAATATGAAGATTCAAATTAGTATTTTAGATACAGAGGGATCACAAGAAATTAGTATTCATCGAGTAAGATTAGTTCATATCGAGCAAGGTTGGTCATAGACTCTACCGAGCTAGGTTGGGAGTAATAAAAAAAATCCACTACATCATTATGGAACCAAGCATTAATGGAAAAAAATTCATCAAAATGGGCAGAATTTGACTTCATTTTTCACCATGAATTCAGAATACCTAGAGCATAGCGATTTCCGAGTGCATCCAAGAAATCTTGAGAAAACTTGCAAAAAAGATTTTTTGGAAGAATTTTCTCATTTATCGAGTAACCATGGCATCCAAAATTAGCAAAAATAGCAAGGAAAAAAGAGGTTATAAGATGTTTGTGAAAGGCATGGAATGGAAAGCACCAAATTTCAAGTTGGTACCAACAGTTGCAAAGTCACTTGACCTGAATGGAGCTCAATCACAAATTCCTCTAAAGGTACTCCTTATTAATGATATTCATACTTATTTTAAGTGTTTTATATAAGAAATTAGAACCCTAGAGATGGATAGTGCCCTAGGAGAAATGTGTGTTAATGGATCTTTCAAACCCAAGCATAAGCATCTAGAGGTCAAAGGATTAACCCATATCCCACATGTGCTAAGGAATTTCCAAGTGAAGTGGATTAGGTATATTTTAAGATATTTGCATAATGGTAAGTTATGGTTTGAGAAGCCTATGTTGATCCGAAAGAAAAATATTCATAAGATCACGGGTCTCCCTATGCTCAACAAAGCTAAAACAACCAAAAGCCTAGGTTGAGAAGAGCTTCAAAAGAAAACCCTAGCTGAGTGGGATAGCAAAGGTTTGAGGATTAGCAATGTATCTAACATGGAATTAAGGTTTGGAATTCACATCATTGCACACAAGATAATTAGCTCTAGTCGATTGAATAGTGTGCCATGTGAGTCCATTGATTTGGCATACAAGGATGTGAAGAAGAATCTAGAGTTTGACATGTTAGATTTATTATTGAAGTAGTTAAACAAGAACATGGACAACATCAGGACATCAAAGAACAACCATATAAATTTGGTTCTTTGCTAACTTGTCTTATCTTTTATGTTCAAAATTTTTTCCCATTAAAAGGTTTAGTTGTATGGAGGAAAGATACTCCCATTTTGTATCAGATCAATGAATTTATTGCAAAAATGGGTGAAAATTTTGAAAGTATTATGGATAATTATTTTGAAGCTTTTAAGGAGAAGATGAACAATAGGTTCTAGATCCCTCCTAAGCTAGTTGAAGACTATAAAGATGATGTATGTTTCATGGTAGATTGTGATAAAGTTTATATCCAGGTAGTTAGGCCTAGAGCTGCATGGGTGAAACCTCTTCTATATGAGGTTAACATTGATGAAAAAAAAGGACATTATTGAAGCCCTAGTAAATGAGCTAGTAGATCTAAAGCTACCTATGTTCAAAACATATGATGAAGCAAAGGCTAGAATAGAGCTTGAAATAAAGCTACCTAAGGAAATGAGAAAAGGCAAGAGGAAGGTACCAAAGTTGAAAATTGCAAGTGCTCCTCTTATGCTTACTAAGGGAAAAGGAGAAGACATTGAAGAATCTAAAGAAGAAGAGTAGGAATCTAAAAAGGAGGTAGAGCTTGTAGAAAAAAATGACAAGGTAATTATTACCAAGCCACCCAAAGCCTCCATAGCTATATTCACAAGAAGATCTAAGAAGAAAGGTGGGAGTGAAGTTGTGTTCAGTAAGCCCCCACTCACCTTCCAAGAAAGGTTGAAACAAATGGAAGAAAGTGTAGGCATCACAAACTTCAAGGCACTAAAATTTGAAACTAAAATAGATGTTGAGAAAATGCAAATTGAGGAGCTAGTGCTAAATAAGATATTAAAATGGAAATATTCCCCTAATCAAACTACCCCTCAAATTTCAAATGAATTGTTGGAAATATTTAAACCAAGGTGGGAATCAATTGTACAGATAGAAAAAGATATATATGAGCAATCACTAAGACAGTTGCTACCGAGTCTCACAAGTATAGAGGTTAAGGAGGCAATGAAAGATAATGAAGGTAAAATGATGATCAAATTTCATACATGTTTAACTTTGATCAAAGACATTGAGGATGTAGTTAGGGATGCTACAAACATGTGGAAAAACATCTATCATTTGCACAAACCAAGTGAAGATCTAGTGGAAATCAAGGATGATGATGATGACAGTGATAATGATGAACAAGATAACACACCATGTGTTACCATTGATGCTAAGAACTATTGAGATTTGATGAAGGATGGTAAAGAAGATAAAGAGGAAGAATCTAATGAGGAAGATAAGGAAGGAGATGAAGAGAATGATATGGTGAGAATAGGTGCACAAGTTATAGCCTCCCTTCCTCATTCTCCACCAAAGACTACTACATCTGTTGGAAATATTCAAGATATAATAGGTTACTGAGAGGGGAGGGGTGTATCAGTAACAATAAAACTTTTTAAGTCAACCATACATAACATTTACTCATCTATCCTGCTGCATAAAAACTATTAAACATTTAAACCATATATGCACAAAGATTTGGTGACTCAGAAACCTTCCAAAAATAGAAAGTAAAACTGGGGTGGGGATGATACCCACAAAGCTTCATTACTACAGTATGAAGTTGGACGGTTAAGGCTTACAATGATCACTTCTAGTGATCTACCCTGTTAGGAGCACAGAGGATTGCTAGATCCACCTTGTTAGAGGATTTACAAACATACTTTATAAGTATGCACTCTATTAGGAGATTTGAATAAAGATGGTTAAGTCTACCCTGTTAAAGGATTTACAAAAAATGATTCACCTGTTAGGATGAAACAACAGATCACCTTACAACTTGACTGAGTTATTTATTGTAGATCACCTTCTGTGATTGATGAAATCATTTTTGCTCCAGGTAGACCTTGCTAAGTATTCTTTTCTGCTGATGAATCCGCATTATCATTATTCTAGATATTTTGTATGTCTACTTGAATATCTATGTCACTTGAATGTCCATAATACACTACATATATATACCATTCCAATAATTATTCATGCAAGGTCGGCCAAACACAAGTAAACAAAATATAACTGAGTCGGCCAAATGGTAAAATAAACTCAAGTTCTTCAGACAGACTTGATGACCTTCTGATACGCGACATCCACTACATTACTCGGCATCATCATGCACTCGGTAGAGGTAGGGGCTCGGTTCGTACTAGTCATACAACGTTGCCTAGAACTTGGTAACCATTGGTGACTCGGTAAATATAGTGTCACTCGGTAGAAACTAAATTTTTTGATAACCTCCTGAGCTCGGTTATCACTGAGTGCTTCCTCACTCGATCATCACTAAGTGCTTCCTCACTCGATTAATACTAAGTGCATCTTCACTCGGTCATCACTGAGTGCTTCCTCACTCGGTTATTACTGAGTGCTTCCTCACTCGGTTAATACTAAGTGCAACTTTACTCGGTTGACCCTAAGTGTAACTTCACTCAGTAAAAACTATTTGTTTGATGCTTGGTTGAACTGTGTCGTCGGTGCTCGGTTTGAACTGTGTTGCCATCATTCGGTCTGCACTGTATTACTCGGTCTGAACTATATTACTCTGTTAGAACTGTATTACTTGGTTAGAACTATATTACTCAGTGTGAACTGTAAGATGAGTGTTGTCACTAATGGAAAATAACTTTATGCCAACAATCTCCCCCTTTGGCATTAGTGACAAAAAAAATTGTGCAAAAATTGACATATAGTTCTGAATTTTCAAAATTGATCTTTTCAAGTCTTATTACACATATCTTTCTTACATGTATCTCCCCCATACAATATGCATAGTATTTACAAGTTATTACACATATCTTTGTTACATGTATCTCCCCCATACAATATGCACAGTATTTACAAGTTATTACACATAATGATTTATCTCTTGGAGTGTTCTATCTCCCCCTTTTTGACAATAATGCCAAATTAAACAATATATATTTATACAGAGAGTCAAAAATGAGAGATAAACTTAGAATATACCTTGAGAATAAGAGCCAATGTCTTATCCCAATTTTCTTGCAAAAGTTTTCTAGTGGAGAGTGCTATTTGAACTTTTGCAGAGAGTTCAATCATATGATCTACAATTGAGAAGTTTTTGTCATGAATCAATGTTTTTGAATGGGCGATATGCTTTTGCATTGCGTCCATGATAGGAAGGATCATATTTTGGATGTCAATTAGGGTACACCTGATCCTTGCTTCCTCTCTCAACAATTTTGCCTATTTCTCTGACAAAAATATTATTCTGAGATAATGGGATGAACTTGAACTGTGGTCAAGCTGCAACATTTGTGCACTGACCTTCATATCCTCATCAATTTTATTCAACTTTTCTTTGATTTCCTTAGTATACTCGGTAACATCAAAAAGTTTGCCAAAAAGTGAAGTTACATTATTAAAAGAATGTTCAAAATTACTCAAAATTATAGACAGTTCTACCTGTTTTAATGCAATGTGTTGAGCAATGTGCTCAAGCACCTTATTGTCAAATTTCTTCTCTGCTTTTTCAATCAATTTTTCTTGGCCGGAGGTATCCTCATTGAATTTATATACAACCTCTTCTAACTAATTCAAAATGTGTTGAGTAGAATCTACTTCAACACCTATAGCCTCTATTAGAATATTATTAGCACTTTCAATAATACTATATTCCTGGTCTCTCTCATGCCTCAGTTGTTTTTGCCTTGCCTTCTGATCTAATAGCTGACTGACCATTCTCATTTCATCAACTGATGCATTATCCAGATCTATCTTAGGAATGATAATGTCCTTATCCAAGTCCATTTCCTCATCCACTGCCTTGCTGGAAATTATGTATCTTTTTGCTCTTCCTGCAGTGTCTTCACCTTTTCCCTTTGAGACTGAAACAATAGCTGATGAGGTTGGACTGGCTGACAAAACTAGAATAGGACTAGCTAGAGGAAAACTAAGAGAAGTGCTAACAGTATCAAAAATTTATCTTCCTCCCAAGATTGTTGTATAGGTTGGAATGGGAGAACTAACAGATGCAAAAAATTGGAGCAGATGAAGTTGTCAAAATTGAAGTACTAGTGGGTACACTTACTGAACACTCTACAGTAGAAGTTGATATGCCTGATGAACTTACTGTTGTAGCTAATGATTCCTTGGTTAATGAAGATGGCTATAGCTTGGCTAATGAAGTGGTAGACACTTGTATAGATGGTGCCCGAAGCTGAGAGGAGACTGGTGAAGATTGACCAATTGATGAAACTGTTGTGCACACAATCTCACTAGTAGAGGCTATCTCCATAGTTGATGTAGCTGCTTTAGGTGGAGAGTGAGGAAGAGATGCAATGACTTTGGCTGCAATTTTTACAGGATCATCTTCCTCCTTAGCTTGATCAACTTCTTCTTCCTCCATTTCATCTTCCTTTTCTTCTTCCTCCATTTCATCTTCCTTGAATTCTTCCTCAACATTTATCATCATTGAATGCAGATCCCCTGGAACATCTTCAATATCATCATCACTACTATCATTGTCCTTGATTTCAACAATATCCTCACTGGATTTATGTAGATGATAGACATGTTTCCACATGTTTGTTGCATCATTGAAAACATGCTCAATTTCTTTGATTAATATCAAGCAAGTGTGGAATCTAATCATCATATTACCTTCATGATCTTTCAGTGATTTCTTTACTTCTGCATCAGTGAGACTCGGGAGGAGATTTTTCAAGGTTTGCTCAAAGATATCTTTGACAGTTTTGGTTGTAATTTCCCATCTTGGTTGCAACCTCTCCAATAGCTCTGTAGGTATCTGAGAGGCAATCTCTTCAGGAGAGTGTTTCCATCTTCCCATTTTATTCAATACCAATTCTTCAATCTGCATTTTCTCTTGTTCTATTCTTGTCTCAAACTTCAATGCTTTGAATTTTGTGAAGCTAGTACCTTCTTCAAATTGCTTCAACCTTGCCTCAAATGTGAGTGGAGGCTTGACAAATACAGGTTCATTCTTCCCCCGTCTTGTCCTCTTGGAGAAGACTACAGTAGTTTGCTTTTTAGGTTTGGTGATAATCACCTTACCTTTCTTCCGTTGAGGCTCCTCTTCTTTTTTTGACTCAGTTTCCTCTTCTTCTTCATCATCTTCTCCTTTCCCTTTAGTAATCATCAGAGGACCAAGTTCTATTTTTAGCTTTTCAATCTTCCTCTTTCCTTTGCTAATGAGCTAAGGGATTTTGATTCAAAGCTCAATTCTGGCTTTAGCTTCATCATAAGTTCCAAAGACTGGTTGCTTTGGGTCTACTGGTTCATTCATTAGTGCTTATATGATGTCTTTAGTTTCATCAATATTAACCTCATAAGGAAGAGGTTTCACCCATGCAACCCAGGGCCTGACTGCCTGTATGTATACTTTGTCACAATCTACCATAAAGCATACATCTTCTTTATATTCCTCAACCAGTTTTGGTGGAATCCGAAACCTATTGTTCATTCTTTCCTTAAAATCTTCAAAGTAATTACCCAAAACACTGTCAAAATTTTCTCCTAACTCTGCAATAAACTCATTTATTTGATAGAGAATGGGAATATCTTTTCTCCATACTACTGATCCTTTCGATGGCAAAGACTTTTGAACATAGAAAAATAAACAGATCAAAAGTGAACTGAATTTGTAGGAATTTTTCTTTGAATTCGTTATGCTTTCCATATTTTTATTAAATTGAGACAAAAGCAATTCAGATAGATCAAACTCAACATTCTTCTTTACTATCTTATATGCTAAATCTACTGCTTCACAAGCTACATTGTTTGGACAGCTAGAATTGTAAATTTTATGAGCAATGACGTGAATACCAAATCTTAATTCAGCATCAGTTATTGTATTGAGCTTAAGTCCTCTACCATCCCATTTTTCTTAGGTTAGCCTTTGCAATTCTTCCCAACCTAGGGTTTTGGTAGTCTTAGCTTTGCTCAATATGGGAAGGCTAGTAATCTTGTTAATTATTTTCTTTGTGATAAGCACTGGTTTCTCTAACCACAATTGCCCGTTGTGAACGCGGCTGAGTACATACATAACCCATTTAATTTGAAAATTTCTTGGCAAATGTGAAATGTGGGTTAACCCTTTTGTTTCAAGGTTTTTATGCTCGGGTTTCAAATTTCCATCTACGCTCATTTCTCCTAGTGCATTATCAATTTCTAGGTTTCCAAGCTCTTGAATGGAACATTTGAAATGAGAGCGAATGTCATTTATAAGGAGTACCTTTGGAGGAATTCGAGACTGAGCACCGTTAGGGTCAAGTGATTCTGTAATTGCTGGTGCCAATTTAAAGTTTGGCACCTTCCATTCCACACCTTTAACCAGCATTTTTGAGCCTCTCTTTGCCTTGGAGCTGCTGCTACCGAATGCCATTGCTGCTCGGTAGGTGAAGAGAAATTCTGAACAGATTCTTTGCTCTTAAAAAAAATTTGCTCGAAATCGCTTTAAGCTTGCTCTAGAATCGCAGAAGATAACTTAGCTCAAAGTTCATAGTCAAGAATGAGATCAAATTTTGCCCTATTTGACGAAACATTCATCATAAATGCTTGGTACGACGTCAGATAAAATGACAGGTTGTCATCCACTTGCTTGGTAGATACTATCAACTCGATAACCAAGAGAAAACATTGATGTACTGACCTAACTCAGTAGGGTCATGAACCGACCTCGCTCGGTAGATACAACTTAGTGAGTGAAACTTTTTTGCACCTGACCGAACTTGGTTGAGTCTTGAACCGATTTGGGATCAAAGTGTATCCACATATTGATCTGATCATTTTTCTTCCTTTGGAACTGCTTAGGATGATTCTTGGAGGATGCAGTTCCATACTTTCTTTTATGAATATTAATTGGAAATGATGGAGTCACTCATTTCTTGAGTGACATTGCCATTGCTTGACTTATCTTGTTCAGTAGATTTAAGAATCCATTGTTTCTTCATTTGCTTCCGAATGTTGTCTGCTTTGATTTTCTTTTCATCTTCAATTATTTTTATATTCATACAATTTCTAGCTATATGACCAAGTTTTGTACATGTATAACACCTTACAGTAGTTTCCTTCTTCCTTAGGTGATGTCTTGCACAATTTATGCCAATATGTCCATATTTTCCACAATAGTGGCATCTGCACCAGGTGTTGTAGTCCCATCCAAATATGGCTTTGACAAGTTATTTAGCTGGATTGAATGATTTGGATCTGCATTGGAATGCCTTGTGACCATGTTTATTGCATTTGTGATAGTTTCCTTCAAATTTTGGTTTTTCTTTGCACTCATTTGCTTTGTGACCATGCTGATTGCAATTGAAACATTTACCATTGAATTTTTCTTTTCCATTGCTCCAGCATTTGTTTGATGTATGACCTAACTTTCCACAGTGATTACAAGTAGGTTTTTGATTCTTTTGGGTACTTTTTTTTGAAGATTCACCTTCTTCATTGTATCCAAGACTAGCTTTACCTTTTTGTCTATGAAGATTTTGCTCATTTTGCAAATTCAATTGATCCATATCTGCTTGGGATTTCATCATTCTTTCATTGACTTGCCTTTCAGAGATTAGATCATTTTCCAAGCTTTCATTGATTTGTCTCTCAGTTCTTAGATCACTATGAAAAAATACATTGATTTGTCTCTCAGTGATTAAATCATTTCTCAAACTTTCATTCTCAGATCTTAGAATCATGATTTCTTCATTTGCATTAGATAGTTGTCCTATAAGATCTTCATGCTGAAGGGATAGATTATTCCTTACCTCTAAGTCTTCATTTACTTTGTTTCTCTGTTCCAAAACTTCACATAACCTGATGGATTGGACTTCTTGTTCTCTTTTGAGCTTTCTTACCTCTTCTTGCAGAGATCCATTCTTTTCTAGAAGTTCTTTGATTCCCTTGTCAGCTTCTTCTGAACTACTTGATGGTAACAAATCTTCAATCTTTTTTTCAACATAGTGATGGTCATTCATTTGTCTTGCAAGTTCCTTTCTTCTTTTTAGGGATTGAGAAAGATGCTCCTTTGCTTCTTTGAGTTGAACCATGGCCATTTCAAGATCTAACTTTTCATTTTCAATAACTTTCTCTAGTCTGAATATCTCCATAACTTAGATCTTTTCTCAAGCTATCAAACTTTGTCCTGAGAACCAAAAAGGCTCTGATACCAATTGTTGAAAATATTCAAGATATAATAGGTTACTAAGAGGGGAGGGGTGAATCAGTAATAATAGAACTTTTTAAGTCAACCATACATAAAATTTACTCATCCACCTGTTGCATAAAAACTATTAAACATTTAAACCATATATGCACAGAGATTTGGTGACCCAGAAACCTTCCAAAAATAGAAAGTAAAACTAGGGTGGGGATGATACCCACAAAGCTTCGTTACTTCAGTATGAAGTTGGTCAATTAAGGCTTATAATGATCACTTCTGGTGATCTGCCCTATTAGGACCACAGAGGATTGCTAGATCCACCTTGTTAGAGGATTTACAAGCATACTTTATAAGTATGCACTCTGTTAGGAGATTTGAATAAAGACGGTTAAGTCTACCCTGTGAAAGGATTTACAAAAAATGATTCACCTGTTAGGATGAACCAACAGATCAACTTACAAGTTGACTGAGTTCTTTATTGTAGATCACCTTCTGTGATTGATGAAATCATTTTTGCTCCTGGTAGACCTTGCTGAGTACTCTTTTCTGCTGATGAATTTTTATTATCATTATTCCAGATATCTTGTATGTCTACTTGAATATCTATGTCACTTGAATGTCTATAATAAATTACATATATATACCATTCCAATAATTATTCATGCAAGGTCAGCTAAACACAAGTAAATGAAATATAACTGAGTCAGCCAAATGGTAAAATAAACTCGGGTTCTTCAGACAGACTTGATCACCTTCTGATACGCGGCATCCACTACGTTACTAGGCATTGTCATGCACTCGGTAGGGGTAGGGGCTCGGTTTATACTAGTCAGACAACGTTGCTTGGAACTCGGTAACCATTGGTGACTTGATAAATATAGTGTCACTCGGTAGAAACTAACTTCTTCGATAACCTCCTGAGCTTGGTTATCACTGAGTGCTTCCTCACTCGGTCATCACTGAGTGCTTCCTCACTCAGTTAATGCTAAGTGCATCTTCACTCGGTCATCACTAAGTACTTCCTCACTTAGTCATTACTGAGTGCTTCCTCACTCGGTTAATACTAAGTGCAACTTTACTCGATTGACCCTAAGTGTAACTTCACTCGGTAAAAACTATCTTTGATGGTCGGTTGAACTGTGTCGCTAGTGCTCGGTTTGAACTATGTTGCCATCATTCAGTTTGCACTGTATTACTCGGTGTGAACTATATTACTCAGTTAGAATTGTATTACTTAGTTAGAATTGTATTACTCAGTGTGAACTGTAAGATGAGTGTTGTCACTAATGGAAAATAACTTTATGCCAACAACATCATCTGGGTTGGAGACATCTTCATCAAATGTGATTGCAACCTCAACAGACACATCATCTATTCAATCACTATTTTCTCCCTCTTAGCTCCACATATCAATAATGGAAGTGTCTACCACTTCATCTACCAAGCTAAAGACCTCCTCTTTAGAAGCTCCCAAGTTAAGTACATTAGCAATATTTATAGCATCTAATTCTACAATTTTGTCAATTTAAATTTTGCATGCACCTATAAGTACATCACTTGTAAATATTTCTACTAGTTCTCCTATTGTATGTGCTCTATTTAGTGCTCCACCTGTTATCACTTCAAATTTGGGTACCACTTCAATTTTGGAATCTTTTACCATACTTGCAAGAATTTCTTCAGTTGGTCTTATTCAAGTTTTTTTAGCTAGTCCAACTATCTCTACAATTGTTTCTACTTCTATGTCCAAGGCATTAAGGTCAGAAGTAGAATGAAGGACACCCCTAAAAATTTTGCTTAGTAAAAAGTGACAAAGTTATTGATTTGTACAAAGGGATTGTGATTCCCAAGTTGGATCTTGATACTACTAAAATTGAAGAAATGAGATTGGTTAGCTAGCTTTTGGAACAAAAGGCAACATAGAAGCAGCTAAGAGAGGAAAGAGATAGAGAGTTTAGAATAATTGAAAATGCAAAGAATACACTAATAGAGGCTATAGGTGTTGAGGTGGATTCATCTCAACACATTTTTCTATAGTTGGAAGAAGCAGTTAATAAGTTCAACAAGGACACATCTAGTCAAGAGAAGTTAATTGAAAAGGCAGAGAAAAAGTTTAATAATAAAGTGCTTGAGCACATTGCTATTAACCAAGTAGAACTATCATCAATTTTGAGTAATCTTCAACATTCTTTTACCAATATAACATTACCTTTTTCTAAGCTATGTGATGTTACTGAGTTCACCAAGGAGACAAAGGAGAAATTGAATAAGATTGATGTAGATATGAAGGCCAATGGTCAAAGGTGACAACTTGACCCTAGCTCAAGCTTAGCTCGTCATATTAAGGTTAGATTTTTGTCATATATGTAGGAAAATTTGCTGATAGAAGTAGAAAGCATTAGGTCCACATTGATAGATATCCAAAATATGATCCTTCCAATCATGGAGACAATGTAGAAACATATTGCATATTCAAAATCATTGGTCTAGGATAAAAAAAAATTCTATTGCAAACCATATGATTGAACTTTTAACAAAATTTCAAGTGGAACTCTCCACCTACTAAATTTTGCAAAACAACTGGGATAAGACATGAGCTCTTATTCTCAAGGTACATTCTAAATTTATCTCACATTTTGGTGTCTCTATTTGAATATATTTTATAACTCTTTGGCATTATTGTTAAAAAGGGGTAGTAAGATGTATTTTGTGAAGAGAAAAAGGGGGAGAGAATAGTCTGATATATGTATAGAATAAAAGGGTGAAAGACTATGTATATATTATGTCTTATGTATTGGGGAGATATGTGCAAATTTTATACAATAGCTTTAAAAAGATAAATTTTGAAAAACCAAAAATCAATATGTCAATATACATAATTCTTGGCTTATAAGTGTTTTTTTCACTAATGCCAAAGGTGGAGATTGTTGGCATTATGTTATATTTTTCCTTAATGACAACACTTATTTAATTTTTTATGGTTATCGAGATCATCATTTAGTCTCTAGTGTTTGCAGAGAAATCTAGTGATAACCAAGTTTCATAGTTCACACTGAGCATTCCAGAAGCTACTGAGTGAATATAGATAGTGTGCACTCTAGTAGTTTTCATCGAGTAGATAGTGGTCACCGAGCTTCATAGTGTCTACTGGGTCATCAATTTTTGTGATAAGAAGCCAGTGTCTACTAAGTGATGGGATGAGCAATGTTTATTGAGTGCAAGCAAGCTAAACAAAGTATTCAGTATCTATTAAGTAACACTATATCTACCGAGTCTCCAATGGTCACCAAGTCCAAAGCTATGTTATGTGATTAGTATGGACCATGCCTCTACTTCTACCAAGTGCATGGTGATGTCAAGTAATGTAGTGGATGTCGAGTATCAAAAACTCACTAAGTTAGCTTACAGAACCCAAGTGTCTACTATTTGGCTAACTTAGTAACATTTTGTTTACTTGTGATTTAGTTAACCTTATAATTTTAAATATTCGAATGGTATATATATGTGATGTATTGTATCATACCAATGTATCATGGATATTTAATGTGTTAAGAAGAGTGAATGTGAATCAGCAGCAAAGCAAAGTATTCAACAAGGTCTATAAGGAGCAGTAAAGTTATATCTATCACAAGAGGTGATCTGTACTTCAAGGATCTAATCAGAAATCAAGTTATAAGTTAGATCTACTATTTCATCCTAACAAGTGAATTAATTTCTAAATCCTTCAATAGGGTAGACTTAACAGTCTTTCATTAAATCTCTTAATAGAGTGCATACTTCATTGTATGTTTGTAAAACCTCTAACAAGGTGGATCTAGTAGTCCAAATTTCTCTCAACAGAGCAGATCATTAGAAGTGGTCAATGTAAGCCTTAACATGCCAACTTTATACTGCAATATTGAAGTTTTGTGGGTATCATCCCCTCCCCAGTTTTACTTTGTATTTGGAAGGTTTTTGGGTCACCAGATATTGTGTTCATGTGTCATGAATGTTTATCTTTCAGTTTCTCATGCATGTAGTAGATTAGATTAATTAATGGTGTATGGATTATGCTGATTAAGTGCTGAATTAATTTAAATTTTTGAGGTTACTAATTCACTCCTCCCCTCTCAGTAACCTAGCTAGTCTTGATTATTTCAAAAAGTGTGGAAGGTTCGCATTGTATTGACACCTATTGAGAGGAGTCTTTAAGGACTCTATAAGGTTGAGAAATGTAAAGTTACCTTGAGTGCTATAGTTGGGGTTCTACTAACCTTTACATGTGACTAATCTACATCATGCTTCCTCTGTTGGAAATATTCAAGACTAGCTAGGTTACTAAGAGGGGAGGGGTGAATTGATACCCTCAAATTTTTTAACAATATCAACACTTAATAACATAATCCAATTACCATTAATAGATCTAATCTACTGCACGAATGAGAAACTAAAAGCATATAACACTTTGAACACAATATTTGGTGACCCAAAAACCTTCCAAATAGAAAGTAAAACTGGGATAGGGATGATACCAATTGGTCTGAATTTTTGCATAATAAATTTCCTTTGTCCAGGTAAAAAAAAAATTCAGATTGAGGTCCATTAATGGTGAGTAGGGCTCCTAGCTAAGTCATATTTTTGTTAGCCTTTGAAAATTTTTGTTAAAACCCTATATCCCATTCCTTTTAAATTTTTCCCTAGCGAATTTTTTTTTAAAAATAGGAGGATAAGCAAATATTCTTTTCTTACTCATGTTGAGTTTGTTGTTCAATCCTTGTGAAAGAAGTTCTACCCCACCATCGGATCCTTTTGAATCTATGATCATTGTTAACTCGCTATGGAAAAATGCTCAATTGTTACATATAGCGAGTTAGGGAGATTAATGACACGTGTCTATGATACTGAAAAGTGAAATTTGGTGCCGAGAATTATGTTAACATGAGCTAAATTTTTGCATGTGCTATATCCTAGGATTACCATTTTTAAGAATAAAACACACATGAAGAAAACTATGAATGGTCTAATCGGCATCGAAGTTTTTTTGGCAATTCACTAAGTCGCTATCGGAAAAATCCATGCGACTTGCTAGTGGCGACATAGTGAATGCCTGAGTTTTGCAAAAAAGACAGTGTTCTTTTAATAGGTTGATATGATCACAGAAGTTCCCACACATTATTATAAATGAGCACGACCACCTTCTCTAACAGCAACATTAATTGCTAGGGTTTTCAATCAATGTGTGTTTTGTTTCTATCACCAGAACTAAGAATCTGTCAAGGGTTGTTATGTCACTAGATGGAATAACACCATTTTTTTAGTAGTGACATGGTAAGGGCTCGATCATTGCAAAACATGGTGTTCTTTTAAAAATATAAATGATTTTGAGAATCTCAAAGAAAATCTTGTGCAAACTTTGCTTTTACTTCTGTGCAAGTGGAGCTTTATTTCCCGATGTTTGTTTATCGAGAAGTCATTGTATCGCTTGACAAATATTGATGGATATAGAATTTAATAGACAAAAAGGAGTACATGTGTGTGCCAGCGTGTTCATCCATCTCAGTGACAATAGTATATGGACCCACTCACCATGGATAAAAGCACACAAAGAATTCTGATTGTTAGATCAAACCAAGATCAAAGGCCATTGTTAATTCACTATGGAAAAATGCTTGAAAGTAAGGCATAGTGAATTAGCAAGTGATGGCCCACCACTATGCAGTAAATTGATGTCCACAAGATCAAGTATTGATTGACGGTGCTCATTAACTCGCTATGAAGAGATGTGCGATGAATAAGTATAGCGAGTTAAGGAGCGAGGGACCCACCATTGTTTTCTTAAAATTTGTTTCAAATATCTTCCATACAATCACAGCAAGATCAATGGTTATTGCTAGCTCGCTTTGGAAAGGTGCTCAAAAGATAAGTATAGCGAGTTAGCAAATCAATGACACGTGTCCTTGGTCATCTGTGGGCCCAGTTTGAAATGCCAACTTTGAAGGAAAGATATAGATGGAGGAAATTTATTAGTTTGACTGCCAACATGCTAAAAGGAACATTGAGTCAACCTAGTTTTCATTCCTAGATTGTAGGACTTTTCAAGGATCAATGGTGCGAATTTAAAAGGAAGTGTGATGCTACCCTATTTTTCTATTATGCGCATTTACGGTGAATAAAAGCTTTGTGTGTAAAAAAATAGAGTATAATATAGATGATTTTCATTCATTCCAATCCCACGCCAACAAAGATTTCATGTTTTATGAGCATAAGAACCTATCGATCACATTGTGCTAAGCTTGGTAAAGATGCGAAGCAATCCCACATTTGTTTGAGAGCAACTACAGAAGTTCAAAGAAGGATAATTCTAGTGAATCAAGTAAGTACTCACACATAACCTCTATGACATTCTAGTTCCCATTATTACCATCAATATGCCTCCTAAGAAAGCATTTTCTGGGCAAGTTAACTATATGGATAAGAATGTCCATGATGATTTATTAGAATTACTCCCAAGATCCACTACAGAGCCTGCACAAGTTAAAAGGTTAATTTCATTAAACCCTAGGATTAAAATTATCGATGGCTTATATGACAAGGGGAACTGGGTTAGGGATGCAATAACTTCTCAAACTAGCCTTGTTTTGTTTAAAAAGTGTTTTTTAGAAAGGAAGTTGTTTGGCCCTCATGCTAATATCTAGAATTTTGATTTGGGAAAGCTAGTAGTTCCAAGTATTTTCATGGATTATGATTTGCTAGAAGACATTGCCAAAAATTATGATCAATCCATTAGGGTTGTAAGAAGAAGTGATGGTGTGCCTCTTGTCTCAATTAGCCCTAAAGAAATTAGAGAAATTTTTCACTTAGAACCATTATCAGATTACCATGTGCCAATCAATTTGCTAGAATTAGAAAAAGAATACAAAGAAAAGAGAGATCCAATTTAGGGAGGTGCACTAAGGGCACACATTGGTACTATAGGAATTCTTCTAGTAATTATTGTAGCCTCTAGAGAACCTTTTAAGAAGAGTCTTTTCACTTCCCAAGTTGTAGAGATATACAAGACCCTGTGCCATGTTTTTGGTGAGGATGAGTAGGATTTCATGCCCATTGGCTTCTTTTGGTGTAGATATTATCTTTGATTTTGTCTCCTTTTTAGCTGAAGAAATTCACATTAGTTTGGTTGGAATTGTGAGAGGCAAAGTGGAGAAAACTTTTGGCCACTACTCTCTATTGATGCATATGTTCTTGTTTAAGAGGGTGACATATTTTAGTAATGAGATGGAATTGAATAGAGAGTAAAATGGGGAAACACTGCCAGTCCAATTGTGGAGTTCAGATATGACCTGGGATGCAAATAATGCTAGTTTTGTCAAATTTGATAGATATTTTGCTTCTAAATTGAGAGGTCTCATATTGAGTGACAATCCTAGAATCCCTAAGGTACTGATGAGTCTCATCAAGCCTATGGATAGCCCCCATAATTTGAAAGTTTCACATAATTGGGGAGATATTATTCCTTACCTTGTTTCTACTATTTTTAGAATCTATGGTTTTAAGGGGAGTCCTCATGTCCTTCCTTACCAATTACCTCTGAAGGTAGGAATGGCAGGAGTCTTGTGGAAACTAGGAGGAATAGAAGAAATGTTTTTGTTGAAGAGGCAACTAGGGTCAATTTTCCCTACCTGCACAATGGCCCATCAGTTTGTAATTACCAAAGGGGGTTGGCTCTATTTGTATAAAATTTTGGATCAGTATATGATGGTTGTCTCCCATTCCTATTTTTGTGATTTCGAGGGGTTTTTCAATCAAAGTTTGAGGCATAGGATTAAGCTGGGACTGGTCAAACATGATTCATATTATTTGGAGGACATTATAAGAAATGAATTCTCATTATAGGAACAAGAAACTAAAAAATAAAAATGGAGAGTTTACTCTTGAGTCCTAGAATTCATTCATTGTTTTTATCAGAATTATACTTCTTTAGATAGTGCTAATACAGAGGCTAACAGAATAAATAAACTCATGAGTAAATTCCCTGCAATAATGGAAGCCATGAATGAGAAGAAATAATTTTTATTTGATTCTCATCCTGACAAGGCCAGAGACATCATGAGGAGGTTGGTTTTCACTCCTAATATAGGAGCTGGTAAAAAAAAATTACAGAGGAAGCCTGGTCACATTGTAATTCAAAATAAAAGGGCTCCTGTAGATAAGAGCAAACAAATAATGGAATCCACCAGTACAACCCTAGAGGAGAGACTTTATGAGCCTAGTCCCAAGAGGTAGAAGGTAATAAGAGAAGAGAGGCCTAAAGTTGAGGAACATTCACCCACTCAATCTCCTTTGAGAATTGGAGAAGAACAACTCACAAGTGAGAAAGTTGAGGAGATGGGATCATAGGGAGGTATTTTTATTACTCAAGAAAAATTGGATGAAGGTAACCCTCCAAAGCCTCCTCTACCAAGTCAGGACCTGACAATAGCTGATTATAGAGGAAGGGAATTGGACCCTATGTTAGAATAGGCAAGTCATCAATTTTTGGCTGATGACAATTTTGTGAAATCTAGGGCTTTTCAGTAGTTTTCCTGGAGGGTAAACATGAATATATTTGAGGAAAAGTGCAAAAATTCAAAAATAGAGAATTCAGAAATGGATGAAGCCTCCATCCAAAGACAAATAAAGGAACAAATAATGCAAGAGTTCTAGAACATTACCCCTGAAGAGGGAAGGAAAATGGTAAAGACTTCTAACATACTATTGTTGCCTAATTGGGATATTGCAGATGCATTCATTTTCAATTCTATTTCAAATAGATTGGAGTTGCCAGACCCAAATAAAAAGGACTTCCAAGGCACCGCATTAATTGAGGATCAAGCTACATTGGTCAATTGGTCATTGAAGAGAGGATCTAGAGCCACATCATCGCAACCAGATGAGTCTGGATTAATGGGGAATATACTTGTGAGAAGGGTTGCTAACACCACCCATGTATAGGTAGCATACTAGAATGTGGATTCTTCCAAGTTTCTTTTTGCCACTGCTAAGAAGGAGGAACAAGCCATGTTTGAATTGCAGAGCAAGTATGAGACAGTGGTGGATGCTTATAATAAAGAGGTTAAAAAGAGAATTGAGCTTGAGAACAAGCTATTGGGAAGATCCATCAGGCCTAGAATAACATACCCTCACCCCCTAGTTGAACCTTTCAAATCTACCCCTCTCATAGAATTTCTAAATACACCCCAAAGGCCATAGTACTACACTGCTGAGGATTTTGAAGAAGAAAAGAGTAAATTGTGGGCCTTACATGTGGAGCTAGAATCTAAATATGAAGATAAACTAAGAAAAACTCTCACATATCTGGGGGACAAAGTTGAATGGGCACTAATCCATGATCAATTGGCCAAGGTGATTAATATCTGGGAGGAGTTAAAAGCAAGTGATGAGGCTCTAAAGCCTATTGTGAAAAAATGGGTAAGAAGGGAGAAAGTAATGACCTTTTTGTGTTTATCTATTATAAATAATTCTCATGATTAGATTGAAAAAACCTTTGACATTTTTCTGATCTTGTCGATTTTGAAAATAAAAGGATACATTTATAGAAGAAAATAATAGGCTACTTAAACAAATACAAGAGCCAAAAATTTAGTTGATTCACCTATTAAAGGATTTGAAGTTGATTCACCTGTTAGGATGAAATATTAGATCTCTTACTTACAACTGAATTGCTGATTGAGATCCTTGAAATATAGATCACCTCTATGTGATAGATGTAAATTACTACTCCCTATATGACCTTGCAATACACTTTCCTCTACTGCTGATTCACATTCACATGTCTTGCATTTCATTCACATTCTCTTTTCATCAAAATACTACACATGGGTATGATACAATACATTACATATATACCTAACCAATTCACATGATTACAAGGTCGACCAATACACAAGTTAACACCAATATTATGGAGTCAGCCCAAATGTAGAAACTTTGGTTTTGAAAACTAGCTTGGTGAACTTCTGATAAGCAACATCCATTATTATTACTTGGCATCATTATGCACTTGGTCGAAGTAGAGGCTCGGTCCATACTAATCACTTCAACATAGTTTCAAACTCAGTATACACTAGTGACTCGGTTGATACTATGTCACTTGGTAGAAACTAAATTCCATATTTACCATGCCTCCACTCGATAAACATTAATCATCTCATCACTTGGTTAACACTAAGTTTTCTTCACAAAAACTGATGACTCGATATTGGTAACCATTGAACTGCTCTGTAGGAACTGTGAAGCTTGGTAACCACTTAAATTATGTGGCAAACATTGGAGACTAATCAAAGAGTTTGGTAACCATATAGAATCTAAATAAGTGTTGTCACTAATAAAAAACTTGAATTAATGCCAACAATCTCCCCCTTTGGCATTAGTGACAAAAAAAATTATTAGCCAAAACTTATGTACAACATAGTGTGATACTAGCTTGATATGGCATGATGATTTTTTTGAAATTTTTCAAATTTTGTCTTTGTAGCTCTATTAAATATACATTTTGCATATATCTCCATAATAAAATATACATATTGTGTCATACTAAGTGTATCTTTTCATATGGAATATTTATCTGATGATATATACAAATATCTTTCCTCCTTTAGTATATACATTTCTATCTCCCCCTTTATGAAAATGATGCCAAAGATTTATACAAAATCTACTTATATAGAGACACCAAAATGTGAGAGAAATTTAGAATGTACCTTAATAATAAGATTTAAGGTCTTGTCGTAGTTTTCTTGCAAATTTTTTAAGGTTTGAAGTGCAACTTGTACTTCTGCAAAGAGTTTAGTCATATGATCTGCAATTGAAAAATTATTGTCATGGATCAATGTTTTTGAATAAGCAATGTGCTTCTGCATTGTATCCATGATAGGAAGGATTATATTTTGGATGTCTATGAGTGTAGACCAGATCCTTGCTTTCTCTCTTAATAATTATGCCTGCATATGTGATAAGAATCTGATCTTCATGTGATGTACAGAGCTTGAACTGGGGTCAAGCTGGAACTTCTTCGTACTAGCCATTAGATCTTCATAAATCTTATTCAATTTTCTCTTAGTTTCCTTAGTATACTTGGTAACATCACATAACTTTGTAAAAAGAGATGTTACATTTGTGTAGGAGGTTTCTAGATTTGTCAAAATTGAAGAGAGCTCTACGTGCTAGATAGCTATTCGCTAAGCAATGTGCTCAAGCACTTTATTATCAAACTTCTTCTCTACTTTCTCTATTAGCTTATCTTGGCCATGGGAATCCTCATTGAATTTTCTAAATGCCTCTTCTAATTGCAACAAAATGTGCTGAGAAGAATCAACATCAACACCTCTATGTTCTGTCAAAATATTTTTAGCACATTCAATAATCCTGAATTCTCTGTCTCTCTCTTCTCTTAATTGCTTCTATTTGGCTTTCTTTTGAAGGAGCTGAATAACTAATCTTATTTGGTCTATAGTGGAATTGTGAAAATCCAATTTAGGATTTTTAATATCCTCATCCAAATCTATATCTTCCTCTATTTCCTTTCCACTAATCAAAAGTGTTGGTTGCATCTTTGGTTCAACTTCTAAAATTAATGCTTTATATTTTGGAATAGAGACAATAGTAGAAGCATTAGGGCTAGCAGTGAAAACTTGTACAGTGCCTTCTAGAGGAAGACGTACTAGAATACTTAAAGAATCCAAAACTAATGTATTTGCCAAGCTTCCCAAAATTGATGTATTTACAAATGAAGTACTAACAAAAGTATTTATAATTGAAGCACTTATTGAAGCATGCATAGCTGAAGTAGACAAAACTAAAGAATCCAAAACTGTACTTACTGCTAAAGACCTCAAAATTGTGGAACACTCTATATCCATTACTAAGACTGGCTTGGTAATTGAAGGATTTTGTAGCTTGGTGGATGAAGTGGTAGAAACTTCTATCTATGATGTGCTAAGCTAAGAGGTAGCAAGGAATGATTGGACATTTTATGTATCAATGGTTATCACAATCAAAGCTATTGAAGCTATCTCCATGCTTGATGTTGTTACAATTTTTGTTGGAGAGTGAGGAAGGGAGGCTATGACAGTCATAGCTATCTTGACTAGGTCACTCTCTTCATCTTCTTGCCTGGCTTCCTCTTCAGCTTCTTCCTCTTTTTCTTCTTTATCCTTCATCAACTCTTGATATTCTTCAACATCAATGGTTACAAAAGGAGTATTGTCTTCATCATTTTCTTCATTGGTATGTGTAGGATCATGGTGTGCCAAAAAGTGGCGATTTGAAAACTTTGTAGTTCTAAAATATCACAAACCATTTCAAAATCTATTCCAACTTTTTTCAAAACCACCCTAATACTAAATGAAAACAATTAATATCATCATAAGGTCTACTATATCTTTTGATACAAACCTATATGGTCAACTTTAAAAACATTCTAAAAATGTGCTTTTGGTCTGTTTTTATGTGATTTTTACTTCAAACATGTGGCTAACAATTTTTTTCACCAAAATTTGATGAATTGTAAAGGGTTTCTTAAGAATGTTCTTATCTTTCCATAAATGTAACACTTGTCAAATTATGAGTTTAGTAAGTAATTATTACTTATTTTCTAATGGAGTTATGTATAAAGTGCTGACTGACACACTACTTGAAAAATAACTGTAATTTTCAAATGGTACAACATTTTTTAAATCCAAAAGATGCATCACATTCTATGTTTCTTCTACTATAAGGGGGAAAAAATGAAAATTTGAATTTTGTATAGTTTTGAATTAGTTAAGGTGGTCAGACACGAGAGTTTTTTTATTCCAAAAATACTAAAGTCATAAATTAATTAATTATTATTTATTTAGAACAAAAATACCCTAAAATATGTGTCACATCCAGGCATGAATCTACTACTTATATCTAGAATATTATTAAAAAATATTATTATTTAATTTTGATTAAGGTGGTCAAACATACATCCACTTCTTATTTTTGTTCTAAAATTTTTGTAATATTGCATTAAAATTCAAAATTTTGATCAATCAATTTTTATTTTTTTGAGATAAATCCTAGTAGTTTAGAAATTAGATTCAATTTGCTAGATATTCTTTTCTCTCAACTTTTTGATGTAAAGTTAATAACAAGTAGAAAATTGCATATCAAGTTGACATAACCCTCATTTTCTAGTTTTTATTTCCACTTAAGAGCATAGTTTGGTTGACCATGATCCTGCACATACCCTCATCCTTGTCACTGTCATTATCATCTTTGATTTGAATAGGATTTTCACTTGCTTTATGTAGGTGATAAATATTCTTCCACATAGATGTCGCATCTTTGACTACATGTTCTATGTCTTTTACCAAAATTAAACAAGTATGAAATCTAATAGTCATCTTGTCTTCATTTTTCTTCATAGCTTCTTTTACCTCAGCATTGGTAATGCTTCGTAAAAACTATCTCAAAGTTTGTTCATATATGTCTTTTGCTGAAAATTTTTCTCAAGATCATTGGGATGCTTTGCAAATTGCTCTATTCTCAATACACTAGATTCATAGTGAAAATGAAGTTGATCTCCTACCTTTTTGATAAAAAACTTATAATTAATGCTTGGTACAATGAGAGCCATAATGGCATAGTGTGTCATAGCTTTTCATCCACTATTTGCAAGGATTTCTTGGTGAAAGCTTGTGACTCGATAACCAAATATAACCATGTTTCTCCTAACTTCGCTCAGTACAATCCATGACCCAACCTTTCTCAGTAGAGAAGGCAATCTGGTAATAACTATTGCCGATCTTACTGATGATTGTTTTGTATCTTGAATACCAATATGAATCTTCACTTCCTTTCAATTGGAACTGTTTAAGATGTAACCTTATAAACAAGATTCTAATTTTTCCTTAAGAACTCAATTGGAGATGGTGGAGTCACCCACTTCTTGAGTGACATGCCTATCATCACTTGAACTAGTTTTCTCTATAGATTTAGGAACCCACTATTGTCTAATCTACTTCCTAATGTTATCAGCTTTTGCTTTCTTTTCATCTCCAATCCTACCTATATTCATGCAATTCTTAGCTATATGACCAAGTTTGATACATGTGTAACATCTTTTGGTAGTATCCTTTCTTCTCATGTGATGTCTAACACAATTTATGCCAATATGTCCATATTCTCCATAGTAATGGCATATACACCAAGTGTTGTAGTCCCAACCAAATATTGCCTTTACAAATTGTTTAGCTAGATTGAATGGTTTAGATGTGCATTCAGATGCTTGGTGACCTTGTTTCCTACATTTATGAGACTTGTCCTCAAACTTTGGTTTCTTTTTGCATTCATTACCTTAATGACCATGCTATCTACAATTGTAGCATTTTCCATTGAAATTTTTCCTTTCCATTACTACAACATTTGTTTGATATATGACCTATCTTACCATAGTAATTGCAAGTAGGTATTTGATTCCTTTGAGCACCTCTTTTGGAGGATTCACCTTCCTATAAAGATTTTTTTCATTTTTCTAATTTAATTGATCCATGTCTACTTGAGATTTCATTATTCTTTCATTGAGTTTCTTTTTATAATTTAGATCAACTTTCATCCTTTCATTGATTTTGTTTTTAGTGTTTAAGTTGTTCCTTAACCTTTCATTTTCAGATCTCAGACTCATGATTTCTTCATTTGCAATGGAGAGTTGATTGATAAGACTTTCTTGCTAAAGGGATTGACTTTGAATTTCATTGTTCATTACCTCCAAGTCTTCTTTTTCCTTATTTCTCTGTTCTAAAATTTCACACAATCTTATTGAAAAAATTTCTTCCTATCTTTTCAATTTTCTTACTTCTTCTTGTAGGGACCACTCTTTTCTAGGAGTTCTTTGATTCCATCACTTGCTTCATCTGAACTACTTGATGGGAAAATGTCTTCAATCTTCTCTTCAACATACTGGTTGTCATTCATCTAATTTGCAAGTTCCTTCCTTCTTCTTAAGAATTGAGAAAGATTCTCTTTTTCTTTCTTGAGTTGAGCTATGGCCATTTCTAGATCTAGCTTTTCATTATCAATATCTTTGTCAAGTCTAAATATCTCCATTGTCCTTGATCTTTACTCAAGCTATCAAACTTTATCCTAAGAACCACAATGCTCTAATACCAATTGTTGGAAATATTCAAGACTAGCTAGGTTAATGAAAGGGGAGGGGTGAATTAGTAACCTCAAAACTTTTAACAATATCAACACTTAATAACATAATCCAGTTACCATTAATATATCTAATCTAATGCATGCATGAGAAAATGAAAGCATATAATACTTTGAACACAATATTTGGTGATTCAAAAAACTTCCAAATAGAAAGTAAAATTGGGGTGGCGGTGATACCGACAAAACTTCAATACTACAGTATAAAATTGGCTAGTTAGGGCTTACAATGATCACTTTTGATTATCTACGCTATTAGGAGCAATTAGGACTGCTAGGTCCACTTTGTTAAAGGTTTTACAAACATACAATGAAGTATGCACTCGGTAAAGAGATTTAAGGAAAGATTGTTAAGTCTACCCTATTAAAGGATTTGAAGTTGATTCACCTATTAGGATGAAATAGTAGATCTCTTACTTACAACTAAATTGCTGATTGAGATCCTTGAAATACATATCACCTCTATGTGATAGATGTAACTTGACTACTCCTAATATGACCTTGTAATACACTTTCCTTTGCTGTTGATTCACATTCACATTCTCTTTTCATCAAAATACTACACTTGAGTATGATACAATACATTACATATATATCAACCCAATTCACATAATTACAAGGTTGACCAATACACAAGTTAACACCAATATTATGGAGTCAGCCCAAATGTAGAAACTCAAGTTTTGAAAATTGTCTTAGTGAAATTTTGATACATTTCATCCACTATCATTACTCAGCATCTCCATGCACTTGGTTGAAGTAGAGGCTCAATCCATACTGATCACTTCAACATAGTTTCAAACTCAGTATACACTGGTGAATTGGTAGATATTGTATCAGTTGGTAGAAACTAAATTCCATGTTTACCATGCTTGCACTTGATAAATACTAATAATCTCATAACTTAGTTAACACTAACTTTGCTTCACAAGAACTGATGACTGGGTAGACACTATGAAGCTTGGTAACCACTGAACTACTCGATAGGAACTTTGAAGCTTGGTAACCATTGAATTACATGGCAAAAACTAGAGGTTGATCAAAGAGCTTGGTAACCATACAAAGTCTAAATAAGTATTGTCACTTATAAAAAACTTGACTTAATGCCAACAATCTTACCCTTTAGAATTAGTGACAAAAACACTTATCAGCCAAAACTTATGTACAACATAGTATGGTACTAGCTTGATATGGCATGCTAATTTTTTTGAGATTTTTCAAACTTTGTCTTTGTAACTCTATCAAATATACATTTTGCATATATCTCCTCCATACAATATACATATTGTGTCATACTAAGTGTATCTCCTGGTATGGAATCTTTCTCTAATGATATATACAAATATCTTTCTTCCTTAAATATATACATGTCTCGCTCCCCATTTTTGACAATAACGCCAAAGATTTATACAAAATCTACCTATATAGATATAGAAAAATGTGAGAGAAATTCATAATGTACCTTAATAATAAGAGTTAAGGTCTTGTCCTAGTTTTCTTGCAAAATTTTGTAGGTTTGCAACGAGTTTCATTATATGATCTGTAATTGAAAAATTATTGTCATGGATCAACGTTTTGGAATAAGCAATGTGCTTCTACATTGTATCCATGATAGGAAGGATCATATTTTGGATGTCTATTAGTGTAGATTGGATCCTTTCTTCCTCTCTCAATAATTATTCCTACATATCTAATAAGAATCTGATCTTCATGTGATGTGTAGAGCTTAAACTAGGGTCACGCTGCAACTTCTTTACACTAGCAATCATATCTTCATCAAACTTATTCAATTTTCTCTTAGTTTCCTTAGTATGCTTGATAATATCACATAAGTTTGCAAAAAGAGATTTTACATTTGTGTAGGAGGTTTCTAGATTTGTCAAAATTGAAGAGAGCTTTATCTACTCAATAGCTATTTGTTGAGCAATGTGCTCAAGCACTTTATTATAAATTTTTTTATCTACTTTCTCTATCAACTTATCTTGGCCACTGGAATCCTCATTGAATTTTCTAACTACCTCTACTAATTGCAATAAAATGTGTTGAGAAGAATCAACATCAACACCTATAGCTTCTGTCAAAATATTTTTAGCACTTTCAATAATCCTAAATTCTTTGTCTCTCTCTTCTCTTAATTGCTTCTTCTTGGCTTTCTTTTGAAGGAGCTGACTAACTAATCTCATTTGCTCTATAGTGGTATTATCAAAATCCAATTTAGGAATTTCAATATCCTTATCCAGATCTATATCTTCCTCTATTTCCTTTCCAATAATGAAAACTCTTGGTTGTGTCTTTGGTTCAACCTCTTAAATTGTATTAATTGGCATCCCTTGCTTGTTCCATACATCACCTATGTTCTTCTTAATAACCTCCTTTTCATCACTCCACATGTTCTTTGGTTAATCTAGGGTAGGATACCCTAATACTTTATGCACAATCCTTTTTGTAATTCTAATTGGTCCCTTCTCTAACCAAATTTTATTTTCATGCATACAACTCAACACAATTTTGATCCATTCAATTTTAAAACATTGAGGAAAGTCTAGGGAACATATCAACCCTTTTCACCCAACAATCTTATTTTTCTCCTTCAAAAATCCATTATCACATAACTTTTGGTAGGTTTCTCTAATCTCATTGTCTCCAACTTCTCCAATTTTTCTAGTGTATAAACATCTCACATCTTGAACCATTAAGACCTTTCATGGTATCATGGATAATGTACTAGATGGGTCTCCTTGTACACAATCATTGGAATTTTTCAAAATGGGGGTTGAATCACATCATTACTAATTTACTAAACATTGAAAACTTTTCTCCCCTCTTTTCTAACTATTGCAGAAAGTAAGCTGCCATTTTGACTTCCTAGGGTTTGCAATAAACAAAATAGCATAACTCAACACAAGCTAAATACCTCTCAAATATGATGAATGATTTTAAGTTGTAGTTGAATCTAGTTCACAAACACTTAAATCTCCTTTTCCAATTCACCTTCATGCTCTACATGCTCTTCAAACTCTGGTAGGTGCAAATGACTCAAAATTTGACTATATAACCCTTCAAATTTGGCATTAATTGCTCAATTCTTACACAGATGTAAACTTGGCTATTATAGTATTTTCAACATGCTTGAGTAACATAGTGGGATCAGTTCATGCTACCATATCTAGACATTACTTGACATTAACTACAATTCCTTTCATGCTCCTCAACAACTGTAATTCTTTTTGTGCTCAAGAACAACATAGAAAATTAAAAATGATAGGTTTTCTCTTGGTTCTAATCAATTAATTACATCTTAATTCATGCTAATATGATATTTTTATATCTTGGATATTTGGAACTGATGCATAATATAACTTTTGATATGTCAGTTCCACACATACCTTTGATTACCTAGTCGGGATTGATGTGAGCACTTGATCCATTGGATGAAGTGACCTCATTTTCATTTGATGTGCTATAATCTTCCTTCTTTCTCCATTTCTTGTTCATCTGCATCTTCACATTTTCAACATCAACCTTTCCTTTGGCTTTTCTTCCTTCATTTCTAAGTGTAGGTGACTGAGTTGGAGAGTTTCTACTAACATGACAATTCTTAGGAAAAATAAAGCATACAATCTCATTCAACCATTTTTTGCAGTTACCACTGAAATGTTTTCTTATGCAATTTTTAGGAATGTGACCATATTCTTATCAATAGTGACAACTATACCTTGTGTTGTAATCCCAATCATAAGAGTTTACAATATTTTGTAACTTTGTTTATTTATTTGTTTTCCACTTGGATTTAGATCTACATTCATATGACTTGTGTCCATACTTTTGACATTTGTACCAATAACCTTCAAATCTCTAAGTGTTGGTGGTCTTGGTCCTACATTCATGTGCTTGATGTCCTTTCTTCTTGTAGTTGTGATAATGTCCCTTGAATTTCTTCTTAGGGTTCTAGTTTCTAGTATTGCTCCTACAAATATTTGATGTATGACCCAATTTTCCATAGCTATGACAAGTGCATTTTTCATACTTTTGTTTATTATTCCTTTGCTCACCACTCGTAGTTGATTCTCCTTTCTCAGTAGTAGAATATCCCAAACTAGTAGTGTCACTCTTTGGCATTGGTGCTTCCATCATTGTTTCAAAGTACTTGATGACTTCACTAAGTTTGTTAAGGTTTCCTTCTTAGCCTTCAATTCATTCTACAATAAGGTATTTTTTGTTTCCAATGTTGTAATTTCAATGTCTTTCCTATTTAGTTCTTGATTTATAATCATTACTTTATTTATTGTATCTAATTACATATTGCAAGATTTTGCACATCTGATATCGTCTCTTCAATTTTGTTAGTGAATAGTCTTTTTTCTTCTTCAATTGTGGATCTATCTTCTTCAACTTTCTTTCTTAGTTTAGTTGACTCACACAACAATATTGATTGAACTTCTTGTTATATTTTTAGGTTCTCAACTTCGTCACTTGGGGCATTGTTATTTTTTGTCAGTTCTACAATTGGTGCATCAAACTCTTTTGAGTTTCCATCCTAAATAATGCAATAGTGTCTACTTATTGATATTGAGTATCATCTTGTTGAATAGTTATATCTTTCCTTCTCTTCAATGAATTTTGCAGTTCATCTCTTGCCTCCTTGAATTGATGTAGGACAAGCTATATTCCAATCTTCTAGTTCTCAGTAGTCTTTCCCAACTTGTGGACTTCCATCTTCATGATCTTACCTTCAAAGCTGTAAAACTTTCCTTTCTAGATAACAAAGCTCTAACATCAATTGTTGGAAATAACAATGAGAAAGTAAGTTTTGAGAGGGGGGGTGAATCAACACTTCAAATTTATTCCTCTAAAACATATCACCAACATCCATCTCATTAGTTAACATGCATCACATCCATAGCATAAAGTAAATAACACATAATTCAATAAATTGGTTACCTTGAAACCCTCCAATGAGAAGGTAAAATTGGGGTGGGGATGACACCCACAAATCTTCACTACTATAGTTGTAAAATGTGGCCAATTATGGCTAAAAATATTTAATCATAAGCTATGATCTACCTAGCTACATGTCTACCATGTTGAAGGCTAACAAAGACTATGAGGTCTCACCTTGCTAAAGGATTTCAACTCACAATTAAGTAAGTACTTGGTTAAGAGATTTGTAATAGCCTATTAGAACTACTCAGTTTAGAGATTTATTTTGCATCACCTATCAGAATGATTTAACACCCAATCTATAGCTAGGATATTTCTACTTGATATTATATCTCCTCTTTACTTATTGTATCTTGATCCTTCTGATCAGATCTATTCTTTATAATCCTCTCACTATTTGTCTCTATTTCTCTTAAACTAATTTTTTCTTTGAAATATCTATCATACTCATCATATCCACCATGAATGCACTCTGAACTCTTAATGTTCATCTACTCACACATCCTTCAACTTTGTAGGGCTTTACCTTGCTTAAATAAACATAGGGTAAGATGGGTTAGGTTAGAATCAACAATTGTGTTTGATCCTTATTTCTACCTCAACCATCCCTTAATCTAATTGGTTTCATGTATTACATATGGATTCGTAATATGAGTCCATATTTATCTCTTATGATCATAAATTTATTATTATGTCAGCCAAAAATGGTTTACATGGGCATTTGTTCCATTACAAACAAATATGCCAAAAAGTGTTCACTCGACATCCAATGGCCGTGATGCTTGACCTTCATTGTGCTCTAAATTTTGTAACTCAACTTTTCTAGAACTTATCACTTACTGTTACTTGACACATGAATCACTCAGCATGTATAGACTACTTGGCACTTGAGTGACTTGGAACATACTATCTTCTTGAGACTAATAAGTCATATTACTCTACATGTACTATATAGAAATTTATGCTTGGCATGCTTTGATCACTTGGCTCACACTAAGTACTCAGCTCACTATGATCACTCGGTGTATATCATAATTCTACTAGATAATGGATAAGTCTTTTGTCACCACCTTATCAAAACCAAAATCAGATCAACACATCCACCGAAAAAAAATGAAGTAACTAAATAGGCTCATAGGAATAGTTGAGCATGCCTCTATTTAGTATAACAAAACAACCCACGATGCTCTTGCATCAAACAATTAGGGTTGAAGGAAATAATTCTATTGAATTATGAGCGTGTCACAACCCAAGTTGAATCTAACTTAGTTTAAGAAATCCATGTGGCATCTTCGAGTGGTATGTCCTTCCACTTTACCAAATAATTAATATAATATTTTTCTCTTTTACTCTTGTCAACTCTATGATCAACAATCTTCTCTATATCTTTAGTATTCTTGATACTATAATTTCATTATTTGATTCCTGATACCTATACAAATTAGAAACATTGAATATGTTAGATATATCCATTTCATTAATTAACTCAAATTCATATGGATTACCACTATCAAACTTCCTCGAGATTCTACAAGGATCAAATTTATTCATCTTCATCTTACAATATGTGCCAACAAGAAAATATACCTTTCTTTAGACGAACCATCACCTCATCACCAACTTCAAACTCCCATGTCCAAGTGAATAATTGGCACTCTCCTTGTTTTTTTTAATACTCTATTCCAACTTATGTTTCACTTTCTCATGCAAAGACTTCATAATTCTTAAAATTCATTACCTTCATCACTTTTCCTCTCTCCACCAATAATATCTTGCAAATTTGATATACCTCTATGCTACATTGCATTAATAATTTTAAAAGGTTCCTTTCTAGTAATCCTATTCAAAGAATTAGTGTATGCAAATTTAGCTTGTGCCAATACTAACTCCATGTTACTCAGTATCTCTCCAATTAAACATATCATCAAATTACCCAAGCTTAAGTTAACAACCTATTTTTTTTCATCTATTTGTGGATGATATGTAGAACTTAGCTTCATCTTGGTATCCAATTTCTTCTATGAAGTCTTCCAGAAATAACCAAAAAAATTATTGTCTCTATTAGATAAATACTTCTCAATAATCCATACAACATTGCAACCTCTTGAAATAAAAGTTATGCAATATGCACTACATCAGATGTCTTTTTACATGGTATGAAATGTATCATCTTAAAAATTCTATCAACAAAAACAAACATAGAATCATGCTCTCTTGTAGTCCTCGGTAAGCCAAGAGCAAAACCCATAGTGATATGACTCCAAGGTTTCTTAGGTACTAAAATACGTGTATACAACCAATATTTTTGACTCATTCCCTTTGAAACTTTGCAAACTCCATATCTCTTTACAAAATTATAAACATCCTTACGCAACTAAAACCAATAATACTTCTCCTTAAGAAAACTAAATTTCTATCAATACCAAAATGTCTAGACAATCCATCTCTATCATTCTCCTTAATCAAGTTAACTCTCATAGATCCTCTAAGTATATACAACTAATCTCTTTGGAAGAACATATCTTTTTGAATGAAATATTATTCATACTTAATTGACTGATTTGATAGATTCAATGCACTGTACTCTTTCCATGCCTTAGAAAAGTCAAGATTAGCCACATACAAATCCTAAATTTCATCATAGCTATTAACTTCAATCTTCATCTTGGTTAACAAATATTTTCATATGCGCAATGCATCTCCAACTCAATTAGATATTCCACACTTATGCTTGATTACAAATGAAAAATTTGGCATATATATAACCCACTTCATATGTTCGTAGTTCAACTTATGCTAAATTCACAAATAGTTTAAATCCTTATGTTGAGTATACAATGCAAACTCCTTAGGAATAAAATAACATCTCCACTTCTTGAAGGTGTGAATCATAGCATAAAAATATTGATCATACACAAAATACTTCCTTTTAGCATCATTCAAATTCTCACTAAAGAATGCAATAGGTTTACCTTCTTCATTTAATAGAGCTCCAATTTCATTATCACTCACATAAAATTCAAATTGAAATACTTTATTGAAATCACGAAATGCCAACATGGGTAATTCACCAACCTTTTGTTTCAAAGAGTCAAAATTCTTACTAGCTCCATCTGTCAAGTTGATATCTTTTTAATCCCCTCTAATTTTCTCAGTCAAATAATTATGAACATAATTGAAATTGTAAACAATCATTTTCTAGAAGTTTTCTAAACCATAAAACTGTCTTAACCTTGTTGCATTTCAGGCATATACTATTCAATATTTTCTTCAACCTTCTTAGGATCCATCTTCAAACAATGAACTAAAATCACAAGTCCCAAATACATAATATTTTCCTTCATGAATGAACACTTCTTCAAATTAATTAGCAACTTATCCTCCTTCAATCTCTACAACACCTGTCTAATATTCTCAATATGTTCTTCCTTAGTCTTACAAAATATCTAAATATCATCAAGGTATACAATCACAAACTTACCCAATAATTTCTTCAAGACTTCATGCATCAATATCATAAAATTAATCAGTGCATTAGTCAAAAAATAAGGCATATACCAACCATTCATATGAACCTTCTTTGATTTTGATTTTATAATAGCCACTCTTCAAGTCAATCTTAGTAAGAAACTTGCTCCACTCAAAAAATCTATTATATCATCCATCCTAGGCATAGGAGATCTATACTTTACTATTTTCTAATTAATGGCTCTGAAATTAGTAAACATTCTCCACTCACCATTCTTATTTCATTACACTATACTAGGTACATCACAAAGACTTAAACTTTCTTTGATAAATCATTTATGGAATAATTAATTACTTGCTTGTTAAGCTCTTCATTCTTGGTAGGTGTCCATCTATAGGGTACTTGTTTGAGAAAACTAGCCCCTAGAATCAGTCCCATAAAACTACTTATACTCCTAGCTATAAGTAAACTATTAGGTTCTCTTTCAAAAATAATTTCCTGATAGTCAATAAGTAATTACTCCATTTCTGTTTGAACTCAGTAAACACAAGAAACACTTAGTTCACTAGGAATCAAAGGAAATAATATTTCTCCTTCTTCATATATATTAAAATATAGTGCTACTTCACCGTCCAAACACTTACCATACTTCAATAAACCTCATATTGACTCTCAATCAAAGGAAATAATACCTTCCTCCTTCCATTCATCCAAAGAGAATATTGATTATATCTTCCATCATGCATACGATGTCTATCATACTAAAAAAGCATATCCTTTAGAATATGACAATAATTCATAAGCATAATATCATACAAGACTTAATCAAATTAGTTCCCCATCTTGAATTTTATAATACACTTCTCAATTACTAGTAACTTATGCTCATCCTTGATGCACAAAACATGATAGGATTTAGGATGTCTCAACCTCTACAATTGCAACTTTGTAACAAGGTCTTCTGATGCTAAATTGTCCTAAATACCACTATTAATGACCTCCTTGCACAATATCCCTTCCATGTCGAATCTAGTATTTAAAAGGATCCTCCTTAGAATAAGTTTGTCATTAATTCTCTCATTACATAGGGTTCTTGTTATGATAAAAATTTCTCTAGCCTCAAGTCCACTTGATGGACTTATAGAATGTTTCTACCACTATTAGCTTCATTGTTATTTTTATTATTTTTTTACATTTAAAGGCTATATGTATTTATTCTCCACATTGAAATTGGCACCATAAATTCCTCCTCTTTCATAAATTCCTTAGCAAGAACTACCACCTTTCCACTCGATCTTTCCTTTCTCATCATTTTTCCACTCAATTTTGCCCTTATTTTGAATAGTATTCTTAGACCTAGTGTTTTCTCTATAAGATCTACCAATGCCTCTTTTAAATATTCTACTTCTACCTCTATGTCATTTTTGATGCTTCTTTATCAATATCTCCTCAAATTTTAAGGCATATTGATATACTTCTTCCACACTATGCAATTTCACAAAACTAATCTCATCTTGAATTGTAGTTCTCAAACCATTCAAGTACCTCACAACTTTCTCAACCTCATCATCAACCTGTCCATATCTAATGTCCAATCTCTAGAACTTCTTAGCATACTCCTTCACATTCATATCCTTTTCCCTTAAAATTTCTATCTTCCTTAACAAAATCTCTTGGTAATCAAAAGGGAGTAAGTTATTCTTCAATTGATTTGCCATCTTCAACTAGGTTTTGTTGATCTCTAAGACTATGTTGACTATTAGTGTCCAAACACTTATTAATTTTCTAGGCAAGGATGAATGGTCATCATTGTCTCTGAGTCATCTAGTAAAGGTCAAGCATAACAAAAGACTCTTTTATTTTACATAACATGCCAAACCAGTTAGTGATTAGTGAGAACCCTAGTTGAGGCTGAGCATGTCTATAAGCAGTGTTATTAGATACTAATAAAATTGAATATTCATTCTCTACCAAGTGAAAAAAGAAGCTTATGCATATAGAAACCAAGTGCATGTATGAATGTTAATGATGAATGAGTTTCAGCCAACACATTCTGATTCTGAGCACTTCAATTTTGTCATATGAGTTCGTAATTGCACAATTAACCATGCAAATCATTTTGGCTGACTTCCATATGAGATTTAATATTTTTATAGATACTTAATATGGAGATTAGACATCATTACATAAGGTAATGATCCCAAGGAATGCAGATCAACTAATTAGAAAATTAGATGGAAATATCAAAAGATGAAGAATTATAAACCATCAATTGAGATTTAGAATTTTCTTAGAACATCTATAATTTAACAAGGATTTTAACCCTAGAATCAAAGGGGTAGTAATGAGAAGATAAGTGTGTGAGTGAAGAGAAGTCAAGAATTTTAAAGTGAGTAAGTGAACAAGGATAGAATAGAGAAAGAAAGGTTGAGTCTAGAATCAAATCAGATAAGGGAAATTGAAGTAGTGAAGGACTGAAAGGAGATATTAGATTGAGAGATCAAATAAGTCATTGTACAGAGGAGATCCAAAATCAACTTGTAGAGAAAACTAAAGGCTAAGTATTGAATCAATTTTGAATAAAGGCAAATCTCTTAACTGAGTGATACTAATAGGCCTATGTAAATATCGTAATAGAGTGCTTACTTAATTGTATGTGTAAAATCCTTTAATAGTGTAGGACTTTATAGTCTTGGAGTTTCAAATTGGGAAAAATCATTGAGAACTAGATGATTCAAATCCAAATCATTTTGTAACAACTTGAAGGAGGAAGAGAAGAGTTAAGGAAATCACTAAAAAAAGGAAAGAGACAAGAATATAGTGTAATGAATCTCAATATAAGGAAGTAGACACAGAAGTTTTACTTCACAATGGAAAGACTAGTGGTAACTGTAAAGCAATAAAAGAACTATTGGAAAAGAACATTTCTCTAAGAATATAGGCAAAAGACCTTTAGACAAAAACATGGAACCCAATTATTCTTATTATGTGAAGTAATAGAGAAAAAGAAGAATGATGAAGACAATAAAACATAGATTGTAATTAGACTTGAGAAAAGATCATTTGAAGTATAGAAGCTCACAAATATTCAATTGGATATGAAAGCTCAATTGATAATTAGTAATCAAGAAGTAAACAAAAAGGACTTGGAAATCACAAACCCAAGGAAACAAAATAACAAACAGAGAAATGAGTTGAAAAATGAAAAGAACTACTACAAAGAGTGGGAAAACCATGTGAAGATAGGAAACACTTTGGAGAACTAATAAGATCACCTAGATCAACAAAAGATACTATTAGACTATGTTACAAAAAGCACATTCATCTACTATAGAAGGAGAATCATCAAAGAGTGTAGAATGAGGAAATTCTAAAGGAAAACCTACATGTCATCATTGTGGTAAAACTGGACACACAACAAACATTTGCAGAAGCAAGAATTGTATGCAAAATTCTAAACCTAAGTCCATTGGTAATTGTTCTAAATGCAAGAAGGTAGGACATCAAGCACATGAATTTAAATAAAAGAAAAATGATTCATTTAATACATTTAAATTGCATTTCTATAAATTTCAAAAATATCGACATAGAGCACATTAGTGTAGATTGAAGATAAAATTCAACTAGATACCTAAGAAACAAGAACATGCACCAAGAAAACGAAATTCTTATAATTGGGATTTCAATACATGGTATAGTTATAACTATTGTGGAGTGTATGGTCACATCCTAGAGAATTTGATCAAGACACATTTTGGAGAAAATTACAAGAAGTTGCTAAATGGATAAATAGTATGTTTTAGTTATCTCCAAGATGGACATATCATTAAAAAATGTAGAACTACAACACCACCACCAAGAAATGAAAAAGAAAAGATTGAGAGAAAGAAAACATGGATAGAGATAGTGAAAGATGGAAGTAGTAGATAAAATGAAGAAGAGATCACCCAATCCAACTAATCATGTGATCACAACACATCTAACTAAATAAAGAATGTATATAGGAATTTTATATTAAATGATATATTTTGCATTAGTTCCTAACATAGATGTGCTAAAAGTTCATATTTGCATAAGAAAAGATGCATTGAGAACATATCCATAAAAAGGAAGAAGAGAATCATTTTCTACATAAATAATTGAGCATCAGCGTTACAATATATATTGACTAAGCTTTGTAGTATAGATCAAGTGATCAAGGAGGAGGATGTATTTACCAAATATAGTGTTGGCTAAGTAAGATAACCTTAATCGAGCAAGTATGGAGACCCATCAACTTTCCATACACCAACAAGGTACAAGAGCATTTATTGCAAACCTAAAATGAAAATTTAAAGGTATTTATCAAATTTGAGCATACATCTCTATTCAACAAGTGATTTTAGAACTCATAAGTGATTTCAATGACAAAGCAAGTAAATCATAGTGAAGCATTGACAAATTTGTTTACATCAGTAAGTTTTACTTTTTATGTCGAGTAAATTATTTTTAGAAAACATCATAGAAGAGTTTATTTTTTGAAACCCTAGTTAAAATGACATCATCAAGAGAGATATTGAAGGATAGAAATGCATAGATTGTGAGGAACAACCATTTTCCTCCACCCAATTTTACGGGTAGTATAATTGTTGTGAAGATTGAAGATGATATTGGCACCCTATCATTAATTACACCCAACATTTTAACCAGTCAAGATATAAGATTCTTCTACCTTTGCAAAGTAAGAGAGATTGGAGATTTTGAAATAAGTGCATCTTGTGAGATTCTATGAAGCAATGGAATCATGAAAGATGAGAACAAAATAGTTTTTGATGAAGGGCTTACCCGTGCCATAGGGTTTCCTAAGGTTTTCAAGGTAAAATTGATAAAGATCTTGCTAAGTCGTATCCATGACATGAAGCTATGATTATAAGGTGGACCAATCAAAATCAACAAGGCCAAAATATGTTGAGTAACTGGTTACCCTATAATGGATTGACTCAAAAGCAGAAGGAGTGCAATAAATAATAAAATTGAAAAATTGACCAAAGGAAAGTCAAATGGTAGTAGGATGTCAATTGATGGGTTAAAAGACCTTGTAATTGAGTTTGTATTTCATCTGATAGCACACAAGTTTTACTAATCAAAGTACTTTCAACATCGATGATAAAATATTGGATTTCATAAATCTTATCTAATCTTATCTTGGTTGGCAAATCAACCGAATTTGGCATAAAAACTTCTAAGAGTACCACTGGCCATGAAGACTCCTAAGGTCTAAAAAACTTGTCAAGATTCATAACTACTGATTTGAACTTTATATAAATTTTAAATCCACTAAGACCCTTACTATCACAAATTGTATTTCTTAACATTAAGACAGTCTTATCATGAATCTTTCTTTTCAATATAGCAATATTTGCACGAACACTTTCAAGAGTCAGCACATCACTTTCAAACCTAGGCTTAGAATCCATCTTACAAACTTTTAAAACTCCTACCTAATTTTCTTAGTGTTGAAACCACTAGCTGGAGGCAACCATTTCGTTCATTCAATTTTCATGAGAGACAAATATATGAAAATTAAAATACCTTTATGTGTTGCTATCTGAAACCTCAGATTTGCTGATTGGCACAGGTGCAAGCATGAAACCCTTCACACCATAGATAGAATCCTTTGTAGAGCCGCCACCTCCTTGAAGACAAAAATGAAATTGAAATAGAGATTCACCTTCTGAAATTGAATTACTTTAGTAGATACAATCAACCACATAAACCATTAATCAAGAACTTCTACTTCTCTTTCCCAACAAACCAGATCTACCCACAAATACTGAAAGCCTCTAATATTTAAAACAAATCATGCACTCATAAAAATATTAACTTCAGAGTCGCCACTCACACTTAATGAGAGAAGATTTGAAACAATTTTACCATTTTTAGATTCTGAACTAGACTTTCAATATGGAAAACTTGCAGATCACTAACACCTTGGAAAGAAAATACACTTCATAATTCAATTCTTGACTCTAAACTTTTCTCAACAGCATATGCAAAAATTGAACTAATTGAAGATAGACTTATAATAGTCATAGAACACAATTTTCATCCAATTTTATAGCATACTATTGTCTATGAATAAAGCTCAACTGGGGTGCATGATATTTTGAGTAATAAGACTGGAAAACACATCAGACAACTTATTGCTATAACTTTCCATGCACATCTTCTTTTTGTATTGAATCCCTTCTTAAATTCTTAAGGTTTTTCTTAAATCTGATTCAATATAGTTCCCCAGTGGGGTCATCATTTTGTTGGTGTTTGAAAATGCTGGAGGGTTTTCAATTATCCCACTAAGAAACTGACATATCTAGGGGCAGCTAACTCCCATTATCAACATGCCATTTCTGACAATAGGCCAGCTATAATGCATGACCCTTCTTCTACTTCAGGCTCTTCTAAAGCTAGGCAGGTGGGCCTCAGATTCAATAGATATCATACCAGTGCAAAACATATCCCTAAATCTATTTATTGCAGATGAAAACCCTTATATCTCCTAATACTTATGCAATAACGCAGATCTACAGTAGCTAAATTCAAATCTATGACATTCATAAGCTAAGTGAGGGCATTCTATCATAGCTCTTCAACATAAAATGTAAAGATGATTTGAATTTGTTTTGATTTTATGTGGGTGGAGAAAGTGGATGAAAACCATCTATAGACACCAACTTAATGACCCTATAGTTGATCAGTGCCTGATCCATTGGGAAAATTCATGAATCTCCCTCATGTATTTTGGATATCTAATACTTATTAATATATTCAGATATATGATCTATTCATTCATCTTGTAAATAGACATCAATATTTACTCTAAATCTCATTCTCACTTGATATCCCCCTCAATAAAAATGCAACCCTGTTAAATCTCTGAAGCATTTACATAATTCCTTGAATTACAAGAAACAATGAAGCAACATATAGCCTTAAGGGACTGCACTTATGATCGAGGCTCTTTCTTCAAAAACCATAAAACATCATAGCTCAACTGAGAAAGGAGAGAAGATTTAAATTGAAACTAAACACTTGTTGCTCATTATATTAATTTCCTTGAAATAACATAAGAAGATACATGAAATGACTCACAAATCACCTAATAAACCAGATTGTACAATAACATATGTTTTCATACAAGAGAGAAAATGGTGGGAATGAGAAATCAATGGGATGGGAAGGGGGTATCACAACCAAACCAAAGCTTCATGGTCTGGAACCAGCACATCCCAGATCTTCCATTCAGAGTTCCTCAATTCTAGAGCTAGTTCTGCTAAGTGCCTTCACTCCAGAGAAAAACTTTCCAAAATTCCAACCCCTACCAAAAGAGAAGAAGAAAGCATAAATAGAAAGGAAGCAATTCCTAGATTCATTATGCAACTAACATGTGTCCCTTCAGAATTTCTTCCCAAGAAGCTGAAAAGAATCTCTCTACCTTCTCTCCTTAACTGTGAGGATCAAATCTTTTTATTTTACCTCTCAAGTGCATCAAATATCTTAGCAATTTGATGATGAAAGAATGCAACTAATTTCTGATATTAAAATGCATTCACGATAAATGGTAAAAATCAGTTCAATATGACCTCCAGAATGTAAAATAATCTTTTCCAAATTGATTTTACCATATTTAGGCTCCAAAAGGTCTTCAAATCTGCCCTCCAACAAACTTTGATGCTCAATGATCAAATCTGCGCATTCCATTGAGAAGGCCCTAGCAATCAAAAAATGGCTTATAACATAAACTGGTGAAGACCTATGCACAATCTGACTTTAGATTTGGAAATTTCATCTTGTTCTAGTTCTAGTGGTATATTCAAGTGCCCATTTTTGACAAAAATTGCCCCATATATGGCCCTTTGAAGTTGAGGTCCCATTTGTAGGTTTGCATAACATTTTTGCAAAATTTAAAAGCTTTTACATAGTTTGAACTATATAAAAAGTTTGAGATTTTATTTAAATGACTTGCACGTAATTCTAAGAAAAAATATTAAAATATTAATTTTTGAAAACATTGATTTTTCCTCTACTTTTTCACTCTAGTCAAACTTGGTTTGACCATGCTTTCCACATGTCAGCATGAGATTCATCCACCTTCCACTGTGTTAGTGACACGTGTCATCTTCTCGCTATGTCACCATCTTATCTTCCCTACAACTCTCCCATAGCGAGTTAATGACAGCCATTGGATTTGCCACATGGCATGATCTGGTGATCTCTGAGATTTGTTTGCCACATCATTGCTCGGTTATTCTATTCACTGCCACTTGGTGCTACTCAATTCTTTAGAAGTGGGAGCCATGTCGCACTTTACCATGGAGTTTCTTTTAGCTAGTTTTTGGAGTTTTTCAGTGACTCACTATGTCCCTAGCCAAATTTTTGAAATTTTTCAGCTAGAGACATAGTGACTAGCCAGATTCTCTAACATTTCTGGGGCATTTGGATTATGATGAAGTCACCAATTTTTGATGCATGTTTGTTCAAAATTTTATATTTGACTACACTAGGTCAGGTTCACATTGCATGCTTGAGTAGTTTACAAAAGCCTCTGTCTTTAAGAGAATAGGAAAAATGTGAAGAATAGTATTTAAACTACAAAATATCCTCCCACACAAGAAATATGGGATTAAACATTTTTTCATATAGATCTACCAAAGCTACTATTTTTTTATGCTTCCTGTGCATTAAATCATCCTTTAACTATGGTTTTGCTTTCATGCGTGAGACATCTTCTTTGAAATGAAATGCCTTGGTCTATGAATGTGTGGGTTCTTTTTACTACCTACGGCTTTTTCTTTTGAAGTGGCTTCCTACTCTTTAATGCCTACCTTCTCTTTGGTTCTGCTGACTACTCCTTCATAGCGTGAGTTTTTCTGGCTGGCTACTTTCAATCTTTCATAGGGTCTATTACATGTTGTAGCATTCTTCTTTTGTTTGCTGCCATAGACTCCCTTTTAAAATGTGGATGCCTGCTCATTTTTGGCATGAGGGTCCTTTCTTGATACCAGTTGCTTCCTCTTGGTTAAATTCCTTACCTGTGGATGGCATTGAAAACTTCCTTTTTGTCATGGCTTCTTTCCTTATGCTTTTTATATCCTCTTTTCAAGATTCTAACGTCCATTCAACACATCCCTGCTCCATCCAAATCTAATGCTCTATTTTTTGTTCTCTTTGATTTTATCTAATCATCTTCTCCTTTTGCCTATTGGTTTGTTTCTTTCTCATCATAGGTGGATGGATGTGGAATGATATATACTAGACTCTTGATACATTGAACCATCCATTCAATCTACCCAAAAAATTATGTATAGCAAATAAAAACAATGAGGAGCATAAAACCTCCCTATCATGGCCTATACAATCCAGTCCATCGGCTTCCTCTGTTCTTGCATGGATGGCTTCCTAGTCTCCATTTTGGAGCTGCATTCCTAAACACCAAAGCTCGAGCCTCAAATTTCCTTTGCTCTATGTGTTTTCCCTACACATCCCTCCACTTTCTCTTTCTGAACCTGCTAGTGTCTAAAGTTGAATTTATAATATATTTTAACTTTAATAACAACATTTTCATATGGTCTTCTTTCAAAAATTTTCCAATGTGGACTCCTCTTCCTTTGTGTTGCTCTCTGATCTTTATATTAGCTCAATGTGGTTTTATTAAAATCCTAGCATGGGAAAAGGACTTCTTATCACTTTTAATAAATCCAATTATCAACTCCACATTCTTTGCATACAAGGAAATATTAACAACCAATATATTATAATATAGCTTTTAAAATCCAATGCTCATTAATCTGCCGAGTCTACACCTTCATAGTCTCGTGACATTGGAAACATAGATGTTTTATATTTCCTCTTTGATTATGAGCAACTTTCTCTTATTTAAAATTGTTTATAACTTTTCCCTTTTAAAAAATCTTGTATTCACCTCAAAACCCATCAATCCTAGCATAATTAGTCGGGCCCCAAAGTGGGTCTAGCTAAAAAAAAAAAAAAATTTCAAATAACTAATCCATCAAATTGACCCATTTGGACAACTCGGACTGATAGGATTCAAATTCAATCATTCATTCATTATTTAAAACTCATTTTTTAATCAATTTTGCAAATTGTGAACTTGTGCCTAGAGGCCCGCCAGTTGGGCTTAAAAACTGATTCAATCAAGTAACCAGGCCACAAAAATTGGCATGAGAATTCAATCCTACACTCTCTATCATACTAAAAATTCTCAGCCCATGATGAATTCCCAATAAAAATATTTTAATTGTCGAACATCCATACTTCAATGATCCTGCAAGCAAACAGTGTTCAAAAACATAAACTAGGCTCGGGCCCGACATTATAAACTGGGTTATTGATCACTTGGGGTTCCAAAAACTAGGATATAGGTTATTTTCCATGAGGAGAAAATAATTCTATGTTTTGGGCTCATGACGAATTATAGGACGCATTTGGTGAATTTTCGAAAATAAGAACTTGGTAATTTTAAATTGGCAAATATGTCAAAAAGTAGTTTTTGGTAAATAGATAGACATAAGAAAGTATGCAATAAGATTTTTCATGACTTGATAATTGGCATACTTGAAGGATTTTTAGGACACAACATGATGGTAGAATACATTTAGGCTAGCCAATCATATGATCAAAGTTATAACATGCCGAACAGGGGTACAAATCAATCTGGATACCTTAGTCACAACAAAACAATGTAAATTGGGTTTTTAATCATGTTAGCAAATTGATCAAATGGATTTTTGATGATCTCAAAATTGGAACATATGAAGTGCCTAACCCCTAGGATCACAATGCAAAAATAATTTTTTCATTTGGGTCAACCGGGTCAAAAATATTATTGGTTGAACAGGGCTTCCCAGAATTGTGAATAAGTACACAAATGCACGAAATAGTTCATGAAACATTCCTAGGTAAAAGATATTTAAAGACAAACTCCTATTAGTATTTGACACTTCAAATTTTAACACTAGCTCAAAATGGGACTTCACTGAATCATTCAGGATGGCAAAATAACATTGTGGATCACATGCATATCTCAAATGAAAGGTGTTAAGCCACTCAAACACCATCTAGGCCTCAAACCAGCAACTGGCTACATATGCATAAAAAGCACTTTAGGGCATTGATTCTTCCAAAATTTCAAAATGTGACTGAAAATGGACCATGCAATTTTTAGTCCCAATAGTGGCTCTATTTGGGGATGCATGTCCCTTCCAGGCATGGCAAGGATTTAGATCTCTGGTAAAAGTAGACCACACACCTGAACTTCAAAAACTCCTCTCGAATAGTTTTATTGAAAACAAAAACAACTACTCCTACTATGTACAAATGATCACCTCGGGCCACTAAAAAGTTTTTCAAAACTTCTTACCTCTATCATACACCTTATTTTCATTTACATTCCCTTGAGGTAAACTAAAATTCTCATTTTCATTTGTTTCACCCAACATATCAGCACTTGCAATCAGCTCATTAGGCAAAACAAAACTATCATCATTATCTTCATAGTGCATATAAAAATCAGACATACTTTCTTCAATTTTCTCACTATGAAAATATGAATCAGCATGACCATAACAACTGACATTAAACTAAAACTAATCACTATTGACTGAATGATGGATTCCTTCAACTAGAAACACAAAAGATTGGTATTCTACTTCATTCAATGAGTTACATGAATAAGATTGTAACTCACCTTGTGCCTCTGAATATGAAGAGTATGAGAAATTTTATTTCTCTTCACTTGCAACATCAGTACACCATAAATCAGATTGAACAGATGCTATATTGTCTTCATATTCCAACAAATGATTAGATCCCAAATCACAAAAAATATCATGAAATTGCCTTCTAACAATATGGTGATCCGTATCAATTTTTTCTTCAAATAGCTCACTGGGATAAACTAATTCATTACTATTTATTTCCTTGTCTTATGAGCAGTCTGAATATATCTTGGCCTCATGAAAATAAAAAGACAATGAACCAACAACAGATCCTATCTCTACATCTTCATTTTCAACATAGAAGTTGTCATGTACATTGATGTACATATTACCATCACATACAACCCCAAAATTTGACAAAGCATATTCTGAAACCACCTCTTCTGCAGCATCAAATTTAGGGGAATTGACTTCATTATATGAAATTGCAAAATGTCAAAAAACATAGGCATCCTTAGATAGATTAACATGCCTTTCAAAATCATGAGCTAACAAATCAAAAATCTCATCAACACTTAACAAGACTTCATCCCTAGTTTCTTCTCCTTAGTTGTGATTGTTATCTGGATGGCTTGGCACATTTACAACAGTAAACTTATTAGTAAGATATTCTGAAAAATCAGAACTTTGATCATCACATAAATCTTCTTCCTTAGACAACACCTCAAAAAATGGTATCTTAGAACATTTACATTCATCACTAGAAGAAGGACTATTACTATTGTTACACCTTTCTTCTTCTTGACAATCATCATCATAAAAAGATGAATCTACATTATGCACATCATCAAGCTGCTGATTACTATCCTTTGATTCATAAAACTGAGACTGTTCATCCTTGATATCATTTTCAACAAACTCATTGCATTCATTAACATAAGAATTATTAGCATTCAAAGCACTTTCAACAAAAATGATAAAATCTTGGATTTCATAAATCTTATCTAATCTTATCTTGGGTGACCAATCAATCAAATTTGGCATAAAAACTTCTAAGAGTACCACTAGCCATGAAGACTCCTTAGGTTTGAAAAACTCATCAAGATTCATAACTACTGATTTGAACTTCATATAAATTTGAAATCCACAAAGACCCTTACTATAACCAATTGTATTTTTTAACATTAAAACAGTCTTATCATGAATCTTTCTTTTCAATCTAGCCATTTTTGCATGAACACTTTCAAGAGTTGGCACATCACTTTCAGACCTAGACTCAGAATCCACCTTACAAACTTTTAAAACTCCTACCTCCTTTTCTTAGTGTTGAAACAACTAGATGGAGGCAACCATTTCGTTCATTCAATTTTCATGAGAGACAAGTATATGAAAATTAAAATACCTTTATGTGTTGCTTTCTGAAACCTTAGATTTGTTGATTGGCATAGGTGCAAGCATGAAACCCTTCACACCATGGATAGAATCCTTTATAGAGATACCACCTCCTTGAAGAGGAAAATGAAATCACAACAATGATTGACCTTTTGAAATCAAATTACTTTAGCAGATACAAGCAACCACATAAACCATTAATCAAGAACTTGTACTACTCTTTTCCAAGAAACTAGATTTGCACACAAATACTAAAAGCCTCTGATATTTAAAACAAATCATGCATTGGTATAGAGATTAACTTTAGAGTCGCCAGTCACACCTAGTGAGAGAAGATTTGAAACAATTTTACCATTTTTAGAATCTAATGCTCTATTTTTTTTCTCTTTGATTTTATCTAATCATCTTCTCCTATTTCCTGTAGGTTTGCTTCTTTCTCATCACAGGTGGATGGATGTGGAATGATATATACTGGACACTTGATACATTGAACAATCCATTCAATCTAGCCAAACAATTATGTGTAGCGAATAAAAATAATGAGGACCATAAAACCTCCCTATCATGGCCTATACAATCCAGTCCATCAGCTTCCTCTATTCTTGCATGGATGGCTTCCTAGTCTCCATTCGGGAGTTACATTCCTAAACACCAAAGGTCAAGCCTCAATTTTCCTTTTCTTTGCGTGTTTTCCCTACACATCCCTCCAATTCCTCTTTCTGAACCTGCTAGTGTCTGAAGTTGAATTTCTAATATATTTTAACTTTAATAACAACGTTTGCATATGGTTTTCTTTCAAACATTTTCCAGTGTGGACTCCTCTTCCTTTGTGTTGCTCTTTGATCTTTATGTTAGCTCAATGTTGTTTTATTAAAATCCTAGCACGGGAAAAGGACTTCTTATCAATTTTAATAAATCCAATTATCAACTCCACATTCTTTGGATACAAGGAAATATTAATAACCAATATATTATAATATTGCTTTTAAAATCCAATGCTCATTAATCTGTTGAGTCTACACCTTCATAGTCTTGTGACATTGGAAACGTGGATTTTTTATATTGCCTCTTTGATTATGGGAAACTTTCTCTTATTTAAAATTGTTTATAACTTTTCCCTTTCAGAAAATCCTGTATTCACCTCAATACCCATCAATCCTAGCAGAATTAGTTGGGCCCCAAAGTGGGTCTGGCTAAAAAAAAATTTAATTTTCAAACAACTAATCCATCAAATTGACCCATTTGGACATCTTAGACTAATAGGTTTCAAATTCAATCATCGATTCATTATTTAAAACTCAATTTTTAATCAATTTTGCAAATTGTGAACTTGTGCCTGGGGGCCTGCCAGTTGGGCTTAAAAACTTATTCAATCAAGTAACCAAGCCACGAAAATCGGCATGAGCATTCAATCCTACACACTCTATCATACTGAAAATTATCAGCCCATGATGAATTCCCAATCAAAAGATTTTAATTGCTGAACATCCATACTTAAATTTTTCTGTAAGCAAACAATGTTTAAAAAACATAAACCAGGTTGGGGTCTGACATTATAAACTGGGTTATTGATCATTTGGGGTTCCAAAAACTAGGATATAGGTTATTTGACATGAGGAGAAAATATTTCTATGTTTTGGGCTCATGACGAATTACAAGAAACATTTGGAAAATTTTTGAAAATAGGCACTTGGTAATTTTAAATTGGCAAATATGTCAAAAAGTAGTTTTTGGTAGACAGACGAACATAAGAAAGTATGCAATAAGATTTTTCATGACTTGAGAATTGGCATACTTGAAGGATTTTTATGACACAACATTATGGTACAATCCATTTAGGTTAGCCAATCATAGGATCAAAGTTATAACATTTTGAATAGGGGTACGAATCAATCTGGATACCTTAGTCACAACAAAACAATATAAACTGGGTTTTTAATCATGTTAGCAAATTGATAAAATGGATTTGTGATGATCTCAAAATTGGAACATATGAAGTGTCTGACCTGTAGATCACAATGCAAAAAGAATTTTTCATTTGGGTCAACTGGGTCAAAGATATTATTGGTCGAACAGGGCTTCCTAGAATTGTGGATAAGTACACAAATGCACGAAAGAGTAAATGACCAACTTTGAGGGGTTCAAAACCTATTCAAAAAGATTCAGAATGGGCTGAAAATCAGAATACATGTTCTTTTATATGCATGTTAAACATCCCCAAAGTGTAAGGTCATGAAACATTCCTAGGTAAAATATATTTAAATACAAACTAGGCCTCATGTCGCTATTTGACACTAGCTCAAAATGGGACTTCACCAAATGATTCGAGATGACAAAATAACATCGTGGATCACATTAATATGTAAAATTAAAGGTGTTAAGCCACTCAAACACCATATAGGCCTCAAACTGGCAACTAGCTACATATGCATAAAAAACACTTTAAGGGATTGATTCTTCAAAATTTTCAAAATGTGACTGAAAATGGACCATTCAATTTTCAGTCCCAACACTACTATTGGAATATTAACATGTGATAGAAGTTGAACTACTACTGATTAGATAAATGATTTAATCAATAGCTTGGGAGAAAAAATTTAAGCCATAATGGATAATTATTTTGAGGAGTTCAAAAATTAAATGAGAAACAAAATGAGAATCCCTAATTCATTCATTGATAAGTATTATGATGAGATATATTTTGTAGTGGACATAGGTTTTGTACATGCTCAGGTACTAATTCCCATAATTGCATGGTTAAGGCCTATGCCTTATGAAGTTAATGTTGATGAGATTATAATAGTAATGACTATACTTTTGATTGAGGATTTTGATGCTAATGTTGAGAAATTCAGCACATATGAAACAACAAAGGAAGAATCAAATGCAGAATTGAATATGTCAAGAAATGAGAAAAAAAGAAAGAGGAAGAGTCTTGATAACAAGAACACTGAAGAAGGGGAAGGATCATAAGAACCTTCTAAGGTCATGGAAGGAAATGGAAAAGAATTGGTTTTTGCTGAGCCCGAGGCAACAACGTAGGGAAAGGTAATATTTGTTGATTCTAAAGTAAAAGTTCATCTTAGTAGAGATGTTAAGAAGGTTATCACATCACATAAGCCAAAATTTAAAATCATAACAAGATTAAAGACAACTAAGCCCTTAGTTGTGAAGACTAAAGGAAGTTCATCAAAGAAGAGACTAGCCAATGCACCATAGAACAATATACAAGAGAGGCCAATGAGAAAAGTGATTGTTGCATAGGATGAGAAAGATGATTAACAGATTGAGTCTGATGAACCAAGAAAATTATAAATTGTAAAGAGATTCCCTCCAATGACTATAGATCAAGTATGTGAAAAGATTAGAGAATCAGGAAATTTCATAGGATTCATTGATATTAATTATGATTTTTTAAATAATGATGATGACATTAAATCTAAAGAAGCTACGATCAACATGATGATCAAATTTAGACGTATACTCTTAGAATTGGGATTTGGAATCTTAGTAGACGTATACAAATCAATAGATGTCAAATGAAAGTGGGCACTATCCATAGAGAATTAAATAAGAGAGACTACATTGGCACAAGCTATGCCATATTTAGGGAAGACATATATGTCTATAGCCCTTAAATATTCTGTGAATAATAGTAGAGACTAGAGAAGGAAGAGATGCAATAGAAGTTAAGGATGCATATATACAAGTTGTTGCTAAATGAATAGAAGAAATCAAACAACTAGTGTTGTGAATAATAGGAGATTTTTACTATCAAAGAAATATTTGACACACCTCCATAAAACCAAAATATGCTAACTGAGGAAGATATAAAGAATCTCATATCAAACACAAATCTACCTTGTACAAATACAATTTTGTTACAAGTTTTAGATTATCCAAAGACTAATAATGTAGAGGCTACATCATTTATAGAGATACAAGTGTCAAGAAATAGGGAAAGAAAATAATTGTATTTACACAATGAGATTGTATGCCTATTTCTCAAAAAAAGGAGAAGATAGAAGAGGTCAAAGGCATATAAATTGTAGAAAAATAGGAGACAACAAAAGAGAAAGAGGCTTCATTAGCTCTTGTATTTGTAGAGTGTAAAGAATACAAAATCAATGACTAATACACCTAAACAATAGGTGACACCTACTATAGAAAGGCATCAATATGTATTGAAATCAAGGGAGAAGGGAAAACAATCACAAATATCCTTACCAAATGATAAAACCCCTAGATCTCATCTTTTGACTCAATCAAAAAAATTGAATGATAAGTCAATTAGTCTAGATGAGGTAATTATGTTGCCTAGGTACGAGTTGAATAACTTGACACTAGAAAAGATGCAAGAACTACAAACCATGTTGAGTCACAAGGAAAAGAAAGAATGAATAAAGAGAGAATAAGAAGGAATATGTATTACACACTATTAGAAATATTTTGTGGATGTATTTGGCATAAAAGACTTAGATGGTTAGCATCCAATTTTGGATCAACTAGTGTTTATAGTTGATAAAGTATAGGCATAGGATATAGAGATTAATAATAAGCTAATACAATGGTCTGAGAGAATATTTGAACATAGGGTTTTGGTGAAAGACTCTCATGAACTTTTAAGTAGACAAGTAGAGGTTTCTAAATTAGTCACACAATTAGAAACAATTTTGAAGACAATTCATTCATTGCACATGAAATTGAGTGATGTTGAGGTATTCAAATGGAGAATCAATGTTCCATTGATTTATTAAATTTTGATCTATGATAGAAAGTGCTATTTCATTGGGAAACAATGTAACTTCATGCTTACTCTCATATAATGAGTCAAAAATTGGTCAGCAATGGTTAGTCGAGCTCATGGCTAGAGATAGTGAGATTAGAAATAGGTTGATGTTAATTTGAATCTAGTTATTACACCATTTGGAAATCATTCAGAAAGAAGTGTTTATTCCATAGAATATTATGAAGAAGGAGACATACTTTGCATACATTGAAGGACTAATTGATCTAGTTGTCGAGCTAGAAATTTAGTTTTACATTTTGGAGAAAATAAGCTAACAATGGAATAAAGGTTATGCAAACATTTTGGCAAGCCATAAACATTTTTTTAATAAGCACCACCTAACCCAAGTAGCCCCAAGCCATTAATTAAAAAATAAGGGGTAAATGAGAATAATAACGAGGAATATATTGACGAGACATGAGAAAAAGGAGAAAATAATAGAAAAAATCAAAGACATCAGATGTTACAACATCCAGATTTTATAGATTTAGATTATAGTCTCAGGAGGAATACTTTTGAATGAAATGACTATGCATGACAAAGTATTTTTGCCACTAATGTCAAAGGGGGAGTTTTTTGATCTATAATCCTATGTTATCTATTGGCATCCAGGAACTTAGTCCTTTACTAGGAAAGGATGAAAGGTCATCACTATGACAAAGGACTTTTTATTTAGCATAACATGCCAAACAAGTTAATGATTGCTCAGAACCCTAGTTGAGGCCAAGCATATATGTCAGCCAAGTTATTATAGACCAAGTAAATTGAAGAGACAATTTTTTCGAGTAAATAGAAAAGCTTATGCATATAGAAGCTAAGTGCTAGTATGAATTTTAACAATGACCAAGTGTCAACACATTCAGATGCTAAGTAGTTCAATTTTATCATATGAGTTTGTAATTGTAAAAAAAAATATATAAATCATTTTTCCTAACTTCCATATGAGATTTAATTATTTTAGAGATAGTTTAGATGGATATTGTGTGTTATTATAGAAGGTATTGATCTTGAGGAATGCAAATCAACCAATTCAAAAATAAGATACAAATGACAAATGATGTACATGTATAATTTTCATATAACATTTAGTTAAGAAGGATTATAACCCTAGATTCAAAGGGACAGTAATGAGAAGATAAGTGTGAGCAAATAGAAGTCAATAAAATGCACATGAAGAAGTGAACAAGGATAGAACATAATAAGAAAGTCTGAGTCTAGAGTCATATCAGACAAGGGAAATTGAAGAAGTGATGAACTAAAAGGAGATATCAGATTGAGAGATCAAATTAGACATTATATAAAGGAGATCCAAAATTATGTTACAAAAAAAATTGAGGGGTAGTTACTGAATCAATTTTGAATCAGGGCAAATCTCTTAGCCGAGTAATCCTATTAGGTCTATGTAAATCTCATAATAGATTTTCTTACTTAATTGTAAGTGTGAAATCCTTTAACATAGTAGGCCTTAGTAGTCTTAAATATTTTAACATGGTAGACCCCTCATAGGGTAGATCTTATATTATTATCAAACATTGTAACCCTAATGAGTTAACTTTAATGTTGTAACAGTGAATTTATTTATGGGTTTTATCCCCACCCTAGTTTTACCCATAGATTGAAGATTTTTTTAGTTACCAAATGATTTTTTTTACGTGTTGAATCTTTCATTGATATGATTTTTTTAACTTATTATTAAGCATTAAATTTTTAATGTTACATATGAGATGAATTAGGCGTGAATTTGGTAATTTGGTTTTATAAGTTGAAATTTAAGATCCTAATTCACCCCCTCTCAGTATTTTTTTTCCCAATAATCCTTCCAATAGGATCTAATATTTTATTTTCCTTTCATATGTCTATCAATATAAAAATACTTCCACCAAAGCAAGGAATGTCCTTTAAACTTAGAAATAGTTATCTTCACCTTCATATTATCAAGAGTGCCTTCAAATTCAAAATATGTATCCATCTCAGAGATCCAATCTAGCAAAGCACTGGTGTCCAATCTTCCATCATAACTTGTAACTTCAACAACAATCTTTGAATGCACACTAGAAAAAATTCTCAATAATCTCTCCTCATTCTCTTCAATGTTAGGTTTAGGATTAGGGTTTGGTGTTTGAAGACCTCCTTCATTATCTCTAACATCATCAAGATGCACTACTATCCTCTAAGATTCTTCAATTACATCTAATCTATCTTTAATTTGTCTCAATATATCCATAATTGCATTATCAACACTTCCTCTACTTGAAAACATTTTTGATAGGTTTCCGAAAGATCATAACCCTCAACAAGTTATAGTTTAGACTAATATTTGCCACCCTACAACCAACATCAACTACATTTCTCAAAGATCCAAATTCCCATGAGTAACCTTCACTCTGATAAGTAGGAGATAATTTCCACAGCTAGTCAAATTATGATATGAATATCAGGATTTAACTGTGTGATTTTTGAGTCAAACTCGATGACCCGTGTTTCATGAGTAGTGATTCAACATGAATCCATCTCTCATGAGAATAAATGGAACACTTAGCACTCATTGGATCTAGGTGATGCTCACAGGGGTGAAGCACCGGGACTTCCCGGGAGGTCACCCATCCCAGTACTACTCCAGCCTGAGCGCGCTTAACTACGGAGTTTCCTCCATAGTTAAACCCAAAGCTTGCAACCCCAAAATGGGGTTGCAAGCTTTGGGTTTAACTATGGAGGAAACTCCGTAGTTAAGCGCGCTCAGGCTGGAGTAGTACTGGGATGGGTGACCTCCCGGGAAGTCCCGGTGCTTCACCCCTGTGAGCATCACCTAGATCCAATGAGTGCTAAGTGTTCCATTTATTCTCATGAGAGATGGATTCATGTTGAATCACTACTCATGAAACACGGGTCATCGAGTTTGACTCAAAAATCACACAGTTAAATCCTGATATTCATATCACAACCTTCACTCTAATAAAAACTAATACAAGAAAAGGAAGGTATAAAGATCAAAGGATTTCCTAATAATCTACCAACCTTGTAGAGATCAAACAATGTAAGTTACAAACAAGGAGACAATACTAGAAAAGAGAGAGGAACACATTTTGTTATTGATTCATCAAATTTTCATTCCATATGCCTAGTTTTGAGGCCTTCCATGTTATGGGCAAGAAAAAAGTTCAGATATACATCAAAATGAACACAACATGCAACATTTAAGACCTTCTTTTCAATTCTCACTCCAAGCTTCCTACTATCACTCCTTATACCTCTAGATCTAAACTAAGATCCCATATTTAAACTTGCCAAAATGGCTTATATAAGATTATAGATTGTCATATGGATAAGGTTGACCACATAATAGTCTACATGTAGTCAAACAATTGATCCAATACATTAAATTACTAGCATAAATAAACTATATAAGTGAGCTCTCAAAAAGAACCAAATAGACAACTTAGTGAAAGACAACAACAAACACTAGAAGAAAGGTCACTTAAGCTCTTGGTTAATACAAATAGAAAAATTAGCGATAGAAGAACATGAGCCACTTGATAAATGAAGACAAGACGACATCCACCAAGAAAAATAAAAATCAAGTCAGTGAATAGGTTCATAAGCATAATCAATCATGCCTCAACTGAGCAGGATAATAAAGTAACCCAAAATACTCATGCATCACTCATAAGAAGGGATCAAACTAGTAGATCTTGTTAGATTAGGTGAAAAACTAATCTCCCAAGAACACTTGCATGCATAACACTGTCACATGGAAAAAGCAAAGAACATAAGAAAGAAAAAATCATGGAGGCCAAAGGCTAGAGACATTTTATGAACATGCAAAGAGAAATCTCTATTATTATCCAATAAGTGAATGAAAAAATAAAAAGAAGTGAATCCTTATAAAAGGAATCACAAAACCCTAACTAAGTTTTTGCATTATAATTAATATAAAATATTAATTATATGCACCTAAAAGAAAGCTTAAGAACTAGAGTAATAAGCCACTCAATTAACTAAATCAAGATGATCTAATTAATAAGTGAAACAAAATAATTACTCTAACACCCCCCCTTAAGTGAAGCTCAAGAGGAAGCTAACCTAGCAAAGCTATGAAAGCAAGAAAATGGGTCCTAGCAACAAGGCCTGATCAAGTACCCAATACAAGGAAACAAAGCCTCCAATCTAGGGAAAGTCCCAAAGAAAGGAACAAGAAAGAGCATGAAGCATCTCTAAAGCATGAACTTGCAAACACTATCACAATAAACTGCTAGAACCCCCACTGAAATAGTGCATGACCAGGTAGAGAAGACAAAGTCTGAAGAGCTGACCAATCAAAGAGGTGACCTCCAAAAGTATGAATGAATGAGTGTCTATATAGTAGATGAACCATCTCACTGAAATGCATAGGTGCCTAGCCACTGCATCTTCCTAGTACATAGGAAGAGAAACTAAATAGGTAGATCACTCAACCAAACCAAGGAAGCAATAGAGCCAACAAGTGAACCCACCCCACATAAATCTGAAAAGGGAGAGGGGTGAGAGGAACACTGAAATGAAATGCCAAAAACATCTGGAAGAAGAAGAATCAGGAACACTAACAGTACAATAGAAGTACAAGCACGGGATAAAGGGCGGTGTCACCGACACACAGCATGGGCTAATATCATGGAACAAACATTCACTTGACAAAGGTGAATGAGCACAGAATGGCAAAACATCATGACCCCCCATGGCACTTTATAACTAAGTGCGAGTACAAATAAACACAAAGTGTACAACATCCCAGATATGTGAAAGTAGACACTTTATCTCAGTGAATTTACAAAAAAAAAAATGCAATAGAAGAGAAGCATACAATGCTCAGAAGTCAGAAAGAAGAGTGAGCCAAAAGAACAAAAGAAGAGATCCCAAGACTTGTAGAATCCAAGTAAATCGTAAGAGTGCGAAAGTGAAAAACTCAAACAAGAAAGAACTTGTAGTAGAATCTGGATAAAAGACCTTTGCAACTGAATAACTCACAAAACCAGCTTTCTAACAATATCTAGTGAACCCAAAAAAGAGTCTGGATGCTCAAGATACGCCTCTCGGAGTGAAAAAAAAAACATCTAGCTTTGACTGCCAAAATAGGAAACCAAACTACATCAAAACCCAAAAAAATTGTATCAGCATTTGTGTCTTGAAACCAGCTTTCTGGTGCTTCTTTTGAATCTAAAAAAGACCTTCGTACGCTCAAGATATGGCCAAAAAATTGCAAGTAGGTCAAAAAGGACCTAGAGAGTGCTTGTAGGGTTGCTAATGTAGTGTTGACATCATGTTGATGTCAGCATTTCACGGAGAAACAAATTGATGGCCTCCTTGCCATCGCAACAAATAATATGCCACATGCCATCCACATGGCGGTGCTTACTAGACTTGCTAATGTGGCAGATGCCAATATGGCACCGGTGCCACGTGTCAGCTACGAACTAGTGTTAAATCACCAAAAAAGCCACGTAGGCTGAGCAGAGATGGCGGGGCCGCAGGTGGCAGTGGTCGTAGGGGTGGTGAGATCAGGTAGCGCTGCCTATAGCAGGGCAGCCAAGCGACGAGACGGTGGTTGCAAGGGCGATGGTTGGGCCGCAGTGGCATGTTGGCAATGGCTGCAGGTGAGTCAGGTGCAGGTGAGCCTTCGGTGGCTCATAGGTGGCTGCTGGGCGGAGGGGCCCAATTTTTTTTTTTTTAATCACAATAAATGTGTCTGTACAACCTCCCAGGGGGCAAAAAATTTTGCTTGACGTTACGAAAGCCAAAAAAGACAAATTTTATATGGATCCTGACTGTAAATGGCCTTCCAGATCCAATGGCATCATCCTTTTGGGCCCAAAATGCTCTGAAAAATTGCTCTTCCTCTTGATTGAAGAAAAAACCTCAAAAAAGCTAGGGTTTCTAACTCTGAATCATGGTTTCAAAAATCCTTTAAAAGAGAAGTAGCAAAGAGGCTCTGATACCATGTTAGATTAGGTGAAAAACTATTCTCTCAAGAATACTTGCATGCATAACCCTATCACATGGAGAAAGCCAAGAATAGAAGCAAGACAAAATCATGGAGGCCAAAAGGCCAGAGATATCTTATGAACATGCAAAGAGAAATCTCTTTTATTATCCAATAAGTGAATGAAAAAATACAAAGAGGTGAATCCTTATAAAAGGAATCACAAAACCCTAACTAGGTTTGCACATTATAATTAATATAAAATATTCATTATATGCACCTAAAAGCAAGCTTAAGAACTAGAGTAATAAATCACTTAATTAACTAAATCAAGATGATCTAATTAGTAAATGAAACAAAATACTTACTCTAACAGATCCTATTAGGAACCATAAGTGTTGCCCATGGATCTTAGTATTTTGGTAATTTGGCACACATTATCAAGAATAATATTAAATGCTCTAGTTTAAAACAACTAAAAAATATTATATATCTTCTCAACATAAAAACTCGCTTCATTGTTTGATATATTGGAATTTAGTTCCTTCAATAAAGAAAAGAGAATTGGTCAATTCTTTGTCATGCTAAATTAAAACAAGACATAGCAAACCATAGTTTCTCTATGATGATCATACAACATAAACATATCAGTTTGTTTACATCTTTGATGAACTACAAGTTTACAATAGTTTTTGATATTTTAGAACTATTATTGAAAAAAAAAATTATTTTAGAGAGGTGTCATCTAATATTAGCTAAGTACTTTAAAATTTTATTTTTGATGTTTCGTAGCTTATTATATTAATTATAATGAATAGACATTTCACATGAAGGCACATGTCTCTTCATAGTTTATTCTCTTTATAAATAAAATAAGTTGATTCTATTTGGAAAATACATAACACATAGGTAGTATTATTACATCTATAAGTGATCGTCATAAAACAACATGATATTAAAGTAGGTTCATCTTTAGGAATCTTTTGAATGACACTATGTATAAATTGATGTTGGAGAAACATGCTAAATATATAATTTGAAAATGATTCTACAAAAAAATTTCATCCTTTGTTCTAATATTTAATATTAAATATGAAATGATATCTCCACTTTATATTAAATAATTATTAAATTTGTGTGTGGACACAGGGAATGGAGAAGACAAAGCCAGATGTGTGAGAGGGGATTACTTGTGGAAGAAGTGAATGATTGAGTGGTCCTCTTATGCTATATGTGCCAAGGATAATCCAATTACAATTGACCATGCGGTTGCATTATGTGTGTTTCTTATGTCTTCTTGTGCACATACTAACAGTTGCAAAGTAAAATTGTTAGCCGCATTTGTCTCAAAATACCTTGCAAAATGGTTTTATGTAATTTGAACTCCTTGTAAATCCCATTTAAATGAATTCATTAAGTCAACAAAACATGATGAGGGTTATCTTTTATGCCTACATAGAAGAAATGTTTGATAGTAATTTCTTGTTTAGAATTAAATGACATCTAGGCTCTATAATTTCTCCTTGAAGGTGTGAGAGATGTCAAGAAAGGTGGTGGTGTTCTATCCATGCCTAAGAAAATTATAAGGATACTTGAATTGAACTAATTGTTAGTAGAGTTTCTTAGAGCACTTTCATTCATCACTATTTCTGTAATTTAAGAATGACCCATTTCTTTCTAATCATGTCCTCAACGTAGAGCCCACACTAATGAGTCAATCTCACATGGAGAAAGATATGTGTAGGATGACATGAACTCGTATTAAGTTACCACAAGTCTGCTTGTGCACAAAAATATGAATAGAGAAAATCATTTTTCATGACTCATTAATAACATTAGATCATGTTAAAATTTCATTCTAGCTATTCATATTATTGACAATACGAATATGTGCAATTTTTTTCATGCAACACCTTATGTGTTTTTCATTCTTTTCATTCACCATATTATTTATATGTGCAGAAAACCATTATATGAAAAATCCCTATGTAACATGCTAAACTTTGGTCGATTTCAATACAATAATATGATTTTGAAATAAAACCATGTAATTATGATAAATTTTGGTCATAAAAGAAGAAAATTACTTAATTTTCTACATAAGATACATTTTAGATGGTGTCACCTAGTGATGGAATGATTATAATAGAAACATAGACTGTAAACAACAACATAAATTATTAGCAAAATAGAGCACTGTTAGAATAGAGAAGGGATATAAGAAATAGAGATATTACATAGAAACAAAACCAACAACTTTATTACATAAATGCTATGAATTTTGTTACACTCAACTTTAGCAAATACAGTCATACTTATAGGCTCTATAGAGCTTTCTAGAAATCTAATGAAGAAGCTTATGGTGGAAATAAAAAAAACTTCTGGAGTTTTCTCAAATGGATGATTTTGGATATTGCAATAAATCTCCAACTACCACACCATAAAATAAACATTATCCCAAAAAAAAAAAAAGTTTATTTGGAGAGAGTAGAAACATCTTTGAGTTGTAATAGATCTCTAAATTTTGTAAATTTGGCTATGGATAATGCTTTTGTAAATACATCAGCAGTTGACTTGATCTTTTGTTCCACAAAATTATAGCTCCAGCTCTTGACTTTCAATTAAATCTCAAACAAAATGATGATGCACTTCTATGTGCTTGGACCCTACATGATATAATGGATTTTTTGCTAGCTTGATAGCACTTTGATTATCACAAAATATTATTGTTGGAGAATCTTGTGGATGATGCAATTCTTCAAGTAACCCCCTAAGCCACAATGCTTCTTGAGATGCCTTTGATGAACCGACATATTCAACTTTTGTAGATGATAGTGACACTATTAATTGCTTCTTGTTGCTCCATGAGATTGATCTTGATCCAAGATGGAAGATATATCCTAAAGTTGATTTTCTATCATCGATGTCAACTACATAACTAGAATCTATATATCCAACTAAAGTAGGCTCTCCTCTATATCTATATTTAGTGCCAAGTTGGTAAGTACCCTTAATGTATCTTAATATTCTTTTAGCCACTTTCAAATGTTCAATGTGTGGATCTTCCATGTACCCTGTAATGCCCCACCAAGGGATCCAAAGAATTTTACTAAGTTTGCCAAACAATTTTTTTTTTTTAAACATGAAAGATAAAACCATTCATAACATTCGCGGAAGCAATAGCAACAATTCAAATGAAAATAAACATAACATATATACATAATAGGCTAGTTTCTTTAAAGATCCCTTAACATTGTAACACATCTAAATTAATTATTCATCTAACATCTCATTCTTATGCAATAACAATGATACATCCAATGTACTTAAACAATATACAAGTGTCCTTTTGTAATTATGTTTTAGTTTAGCTCAATCATCCACTGTACATATCACAGGGTATGAAAAGCTTAAAAGAATAAACATCCAAGTAAATAAAGTACATCATCATCATCTAATATTAATCCATGATGCAATAACATAAATGAAACCACATATCATACATGATACATCATCATAGAAGACATATACATCCACCATAAAGATCAAACAAAATAAACTAAGTGCACGGTTCCTCCCAACCATTAATAGCATCATTAGAACATCGTGGGCCCTAGCCATCCCTCCGTGCATAACATCCCAAATCACCGAAGAGATCATCGGTATTAACAAAGTAGGAATGTCACTCCTAACATATACAACATCATATGTAGAAAGTAATCTAACATGCAAATATAAGCATAAGATAACATCATCTAACATATGCTAATCATCAATGAAAGGACACATATCCACCATCACAAAGGACGCATCAACCACGATGTCTCAATGAATCTCAAATGATAAGAGTGGAAAATACACTACCACCCAATCGCATGGTACCTAAGTGGTCCACTCCCACTGTGCTGAGGAGATAATCTCAAGTCCCAAACATGCTATCCATAACACATAGCACAAATATCTATAGTCTAGGAATCCTAAAAGTATACTAACTCAAAGGTTCCAATCACACACAAAATTGACATCTAATTCCCAGAGGCACACAAAGACATGTAGGAAACCTACTTTGCAAGCGGGAAAGTGTCATCGCAATTATCACGTACAAGTTACCCTAGTAGTTAGCTAAACTCCACGGGTCGATATTGATCTCATGCGGCCACTAGTATCCTGTCATACTGACGAGGCATACTACGGAATGCACAGTCACAACCATGCATTCTCACTACTCCCATCCTAGCCTGTACAAGCACTCAAGGCATGGGCAAGAACATCAAAACAATTATCTTTTTAGGTTCATTTAATCCTCATTTAGTGTGTAAATGTTATCACTTATTAACAAAACTTACAATGAGTTACCCTGGCAGCCACTTAGGGCCCCGGCCCCCATTGCAACCCACTTCTCAACACTACAAGTAGATTACCTACCCTAAGCTCATGGAATCATAAAATCACCACAGTCTTGTAGAAGCGACTATGAAGAAAATTCAAAAGATAATCCATAAAAAGAATCATCAAATAACCATGATAAGAGCATCAAATATCCATAATAAGAATCATCAAATCTCCATGAGCATCTGAAAAAGAATCCATAGAAAATCATGACCACAATAGTTCTCTATTGGCAACTGAAGGCATCACTGATAATCATAAGTATCCATTGGTTCTCAATAACCAAAATATATCTCAAAATAAATCACAATATCCATTGGTTCTCAATAAGCAACCAAGAATATCTCAAAATCATACTGATCAAAGACTCCAAAATGGTTGAGTCAAACATGTCACAACATGACATCATCAAGAAATATATCCACATTTCAGTCCCAACATGGCAACTAGAAAATAATCCAAGGATAACTGATCAATGACTCAAAAATGATTAGCTCAAGTGTCTCATACGCATACATCTCAGCTTCACACATGAAGACTGATAAACAATAACAATCAGTAAATACAAACATCTCATAGAGCATATGATCACATTACCATGGTTGAGCTAATAAAGATCGAGACCAAATAAAATCAATATGCCATCACATCTCATAACCCCCGAGCCTCTGGTAACAACCTAGGACTAGTCAACACTAGTCAACCCAAAACCCAAAACAAGAAGCATATAGAATACATGATGCAAACACATGTTTTGGTTTTGCTATATTACATAGTTGAATCAAGTGTAGAGGTTTCCAGTTTTCTGTTTGCAAGTATATTTTCAAGTGTCTTAAGTTTCATCATTTGACCTACAAGTCAACCCATTTGTTCCTCGATAGCATTATCCTTCCATTATTAAGAATTACATTCTAAGAATAGCTTAAGGGTAAATATTCACTAAACTGATCATCATTGACCTTTAATTTAATTGTCCTCTATATTTAACCATCAACCATATTCTAATTGATTAACCTTTCAACTTTTCTAAGAGCATTATTCGTTATATTATAAGAGGACCAATTATCATTCTTTGAATAAGAGATTATAACTTCATTAGAATGATCAATTAATATCGGTTCACAATCTTTGACCTTTTATCGTTCTAATAATTCTCAATTATATATTACTAGGTCTTCACCATTAAAATATCTAAAGTCATTATTCAAGTCATCAGAATAAGACCTATCAACTTGATATCAATATTTTTACAATCTCATTAAAAGAATTATATCAAATAAATCTCTATTACATAACTTAATTATTAATTAACTCTAATTAACTCTCATTAATTGATTTAATTAATAATTGTATAACCATAGCAACGTTTTAATTAACATTAGTTGACTAATAACTAACAATGGTTCGAAGTTGACTATGATCCAATTCCCTTAATACTCATTACCTAATACCTATTTTAACCTTACGTCATATATCTCTCAAAATTTTGTCTAAACCAATTATTGATCTATAACTTATTGCTATACTTCAATTTTTAACTATTCTCAATTTGAATTTAACTAAATTAATTAATAGTTATACTAACTATACTTATCATTCATTAATAATTGCTAACCTTAACAATTATTAATAAATAATAAACCCATTGATAATTTCAATATTCAATTATAATGATTGATATTTGAACCAATCAATGAAAAATAACTAAATCATTAATATCTCTTACCAAACTTTAATCATCAAATAATCTCTTCTAGATTAACTCTAATCGAATTTATTGATAATTATTTAAACTATTATTTATTAATAGTTTGTTAGACCCAACAAACATTAATAAATAATAAACTCATCAAACTATTATTTCCATAAATCCCATTAGTTAATATTTGACTGACTCTTAACACCATTAAGGTATTCAAATGTATTAAGCAATAACATAATAATTCAGTCTTAATCCAATATCATTCGGAGTTTCTAAATTTAAATCAACATAATATAAACTATCATCTTATAATTATTTAATCAATATTAAAATCAACCATTAGACTCCATTTTCTAATTGTTCTAATAATATTTTGTCTATATAAACGTTGTTTGAAAAAGATCCCTATCACAAACCAATAAGACTCATTATAGATTTTAACATGAATAATCTCCGAATTCTTAACATTATCATCTTCATTAAACAACTCTAAAATTGTTTAATATATATTAAATAGTATTCAATATACATTATAAAAAGTCCACCATATAAACTATATTAAAATATCTTTTCTTTTAATTTTCTCTCATTTAAAAATCTATTTACTTAGATTGACTAATAATTAATTACACTTCTTCTACTATTAACTAATCTTAATTAAATTGTATTTAATTAGATTAGATAATAAACCATATAAAAATAATGCATATTAATAAGATTCTAATAAGGGAAGATTGCAATAATATCTTTAATTCATTCCATGTTTTGATATATTATTTTTGTGAAGTTTAAGCATAAAGAACTCTTGGTTATGGGAAATGGAGAAATATTTGTCCTTGAATAAAACAGTCTTAATATGACGGCCATATCTCTCTAATGAACCGTTGGATCAGGCTAAAATTTAAATATGTTGGAGAGGACCAAGTTGCGCCAATTCTAACTAGAGAAATCGAATAAATTTGATCACGATAAAAAGTTATGAATGACTGAGTTTGGGTCTATCCAAGGGGCAGCGACAGGACAATTTGTGATGAAATTAAGAATTTCCTGTTAAAATAATTGTTCTCTAAATTTACCCATTCATCCATCTAATATGTTTGTCCATATGCATCTAAAAATATAATTTGATAGAAAGATTACATCTAATCATTCAAATTTTCAACTTAGAATTTCTATTTTAATTTCAAATCTTGTCTATCTAATTTTACAATATAAATTCGAACCCAAACCCAATTAAGATCTAATTATTTCTCCTTAATTGGATCTAGGATTTTTCTATTGTTTACTTCTCATCCAAATAAAATATCTAGATTCCAATTTCAAATAGTAGATTCAATCACAGAGAGTATTCAGACACATAAAACAGATATGATGAAGACATGAAGAGAAAGAGTGCAAAGAGAATATGAGAATATCACGAGTGCACCTAGACACTGATGCTAATTTTCCATGACTTAGAAGTCCATAGAAAATCCCTTCCTTCTCCATCATTCGCAATTCTTCCAAGAATCCAAGCCGATCGAATCCTCCAAGTGATTAGAAGTGCTAGAAGAAGCATAGAAGCAAGTAGAAAATATATGAGCATATGAATCTTCTCCCATACATGTAAGCTTGAAGTTTCTCTTTTTGCTTGTAGCTCGTGGCTTCCATTAAGCTTGTAGCTTCCATTAAGCTTTTCATTTAAGCTTCTATGAATGCTTGAATATCAAGAGCTCTGAAGAAACTTTTGGAATGCTTCTTGAAACTGCTGAAAGGTGTCACCAACTAAGCATGGGTCTTTTCCAATTCTTTTTGATGAGTCATAGAATTGTAGACACCTTGTACTTAATTGATGCACTAACCCCCGTGTTGTTGACACATGTTAATTCCCATGCAAGCTTATAACTCCAATTTACTTTACTCTTTCCAATTTTATTTATTTATTTATTAAATCTCATGCACTTACTTTAATATCTCCACTTTTCAATCTTAATATATTTATATTTTAATCATATGAGATTTAGAATCTTTTAATAATTTAAAATATAATTTTCACTTTTAAATTTCATTTTCTAAAACTTTATTGCTAAGATATTTATTAGCTTTAATAATATTATTATTTAGTCATTTATTTAAAAATGAGCTCCAAATATATTATTAGTAAAATAAATGTTGTCACATTCCAAATTTAAACTTTTAACTTTTATTCTCAAATTTAATTATTTTATTTAATTAATTTCTCAATTAATTAAATAAAATAAATATTAAAATACCATATTAATTTTCTATTTAATTAAACCATTAATTAAAATATTTTTAGTTAGGCTTAATTAATAGAAAATACTCCAATGACTCACAAAGGTAAAAATATGAAAATTCATCATAGCCAAAATACATACAAATCAAACCAAGGGGTTTATATCACAAATTACATCATCTGACGGATTCAGAGGGTACTCAACTTAGATACTTGTCCTAATTTTTCAATTAGAAAAAATGACTTAAAGGGTTGGGATTTGGACTTGAGAATTTATCTCCCCTCTCTTATCATTGAGATAATGTGATAGGGTACGCTCATCCTGGCAATTCAGGGACATCGATACCTGGTACCTACAACCTACATAAAAACCATGCATGTACAAGCACAATATATACTAAACTAAATAGGCAATGGCAGGAAGTGGTGCATCGTGTAGATCCCGACTAGCAAGTGACTACGACTCCCTTCCTTAACCACATCAGACACACCCTACAAAAGAAAACACACAAAGCAAACACGCACACCATACACATGCAAGTATGGGGTAAGTATCCATAAGAAAACACATATGATAATAAATCATCTTACTAACCATCATTAATAACTGCAAACACTAAAAATAATCATCATACATACATGAAATGTAGAGTCTAAGTAATCTCATCACATATCAACTGAATTCATAGCACAATATTGTATAATCTCATAATAATGTTACTAACCATCAACATGAAACTAGCTCTAAAAGAGTTCAACAATGATAACAAAATGCAAACCAGGGGTAGGCACTACATACCCAGATACAATACCAACCGCATATGTAATATCTAGTCTAGTTAAAGTAAGATACAAAAGATTTTCAACAAGTTGCCTATACAATTTTCCATCCACCTTTTGAGTAGAGTCAGTACTCAACTTCAATCCTATTTCACATGGTGTATCACATGGTTTACAATCACTCATATTAAATTTCTTTAACACATCAAGAACATATTTAGTTTGAGAAAGCAGGCTCTTTCATTGTTCTTGTCATACTTGTATTCCCAAAAACATAGTGCATTAGTCCTAAATTAGTTATTTCAAAAATTTGTTTGAGTTGATCTTTACTTATCTCAATATCATGTGTGTGATCTCCTATAATAATCAAGTTATCTACATAAAAGACAATGATAACAACTTTATCGTCACTATATATTTTACATACACATCTAGATTAGCTTTACTTCTTTTAAATCCAAAATCTAGAAAGTAATGATTTATTTTTGAGTACCATGCCCACGGTGCTTGGTTAAGACCATAGAGTGATTTTCTTAATCTACACACTAAATTTTTTTCACCATATGTAGTAAATCCTGGTGGTTGTTGCATGTAAATTTCTTCTTTCAAGTCACCGTGTAAAAATGCTCTTTTCACATCGATTTGAAATTTTTTCCAACCAAGCTTTGTAGCTAAAGTAATTATTGTACAAATGGAAGTCATTTTGGCAATCAAAGAAAAGGTTTCAATATAATCTATACCTTTTATTTGCGAGAAATCTTTTTCCACTAACCTTGCTTTGTACTTTTCAATAACTCCATCTGATGTAAAGTTTTTTCTATATATCCATTTGCAACCAACCATATTTTTTCCTTCTAGAAGTGTTGTTAGTTCCCATGTTCCATTCTTTATCAAAGAGTTGTATTCTTCTTGCATATTTCCTTCTCATTCATATTTTCCCTTTGCTTCTTGATACATGCTTAGAGTGTCAACCTGCATTACCTTGGTCATAATAGCATAGTTAGCAAATATATTTATGGGACCTTCTTGATAAATTTCTTGGATGTTTCTAAATTTCTTTGGATTTTCATTATCACTTTCACTTGATTCTTCAACTTGAGTCTCTTTCCATGTAGTAGTTTGCACACCTTGACTTTGACCATTGGTAGAAGTAAATTTTTCTTCATCAATAAAAATTGGAAAGAAAGATAATGTTTGGGAGTTATCATTCTTAACATCTTCATCAAACCATACATTTCTTTTAATATAGATTTCATTAGTTCTAGTATTGTATAATGTATATCCTTTTGATTCCTCACTATATCCAACCACTATGCAATTCTCACTCTTCCTTTCAAGTTTGCTTAGGACTTCTTTCATCAAGAATGTGAGCATATGCTTTACAACCAAAAATTCTAAAATGAGATATTGTAGGCTTTCTTCCACTCCATGCCTCTTCTAGTGTTATGTTCAAAACCACCTTAGTAGGTGTTCTATTCAAGATATATACGATAGTATGAACTACTTCAACCCAAAATTTAGCTTCTAGATTTATAGAATGAACCTTACACCTAGCCATTTCTATTATAGTTCTATTTTTCCTTTTATCAACCCCATTTTGTTGGAGTGAATAAGAGACAGTTGATTCCTTCATTATGCCATGTTCTTTACAAAAATCTTAAAAAACCCTATTCACGTATTTAGTCCCTCTATCAGTTCTTATTATCTTTAAACACTTTCCACTTTTTTTTTGGTCAAAGCTTTAAACTCCTTAAAATTTTAAAACACTTCGCCTTTCTTTTGTAAAAAATACCCCCAAATTCTTCTAGTATAATAATGTATAAAGGTGAGAGCATACCTTGATTCTTCAATTGAAGGTGTTTTAAAAGGACCCATTACATCACTATGAACTAGATGTAGAGGAGTTTTTTCTCTCAATGATTTACCTTGAGGGAAACTTTCAACATGTTGTTTTCCCATTGCACATTGTTCACATACCTTGGGACTTAATGACATATTTGGAAGCACATGCACCATTTATAATCTCTCCATAAGCTTGAGACTTTGAAAATTGACATGCCCCAAACGCTCATGCCATAACCTACTCATATCATCATATTGGACAATAGCACACATATATTTATCCCCACATTTAGAAGTAAATTCTTGAAACTTATATAATCCAGTCTCCATTTTACCAACTGTAATAACTCTATAATTATCATTGACATCCTTGATTAAGCACTTATCATTGTAGAATTATATTTTCTATCATTGACTTGCAATTTGAGATATTGAAAATAGATTTATTTTTAATTCAGGGACTAACTTCACATTTTTGAACAAACCATTATCAACTTTGGCATTACTAGTCCCTTTAACTTCTAAAACACTATTATCTCCCAAATATATTTTCTCTTTAGTATTCTCACTTATTGATTCAAATTGTTCCTCGTTATGAGACATGTGTTGTGTAGCACTAGAATCAATAACCCAATCGTCTTTGAAAGTATTGTTTTGCTTAAGTGAAACACAAAATGCATTTCTTTTAAAATCACCAAATTTTGGAGAATTATTTGCCAAGTTCTTTTGTATATCTCTTTTCTTCTTGAAATATTCATTTGCCTTATGACCTATTTTGCCACAATAATTACATTTCCATTTACTTTTATTATGATCTATGGATGAAGAACCTTTATTTTCATACTTCAAATTTCTTTCTTTGAATTGATTATCTTGTGACTTCTTATAAATTTTTTTCCTTTCATTACATATGCTTGAGGTTCACCATCAAGTGATTATTTTTCTTTAATTTTTCTTTTCTCTTCTTGAACTAACTTAGTATACAATTGTTTAGATTTAATACTTTTTAATTTATTCGCAGTATCTAAACCCCTTATAAATGATTAATAAGATCCCAGAAGAGTTTTTAATATAAATTGCACAAAAGCTCTATCATCTACATATTTTCCAAGGGAAGCAAGCTCATTCTTCTCTTCCTTTAACTTACTTAAATGTGGGACTATCTCTAGTGAGCTTGATAGTTTCATATTGTATAACTGAGTAGTGAGAGATAAAATCCATACATCACCTAAATTTTGATATATATCCTTCAAAATATCACATACTTTGACTCCACTTCCCTCATTACGAACTTCTAAAAAAACCTCTTTTGAAAGTGTAAGCTTGATTAGTGTTGCTACATTCTTTTCCCTTCTATCCCAATTATCTTGATCCTTTCCTAGATTTGCAGGCCTTTGTTCACTACCAGTCACAATTTCATAATAATTTTGAAGAGTTAGTGTGATTTCAATATGAGATACCCAATCATAATAACTTTTCCCATTTAATTTAATTGTGGGTGGAGTAACGCCAAGTGATTTCATTCTTAAATTCTCTCCTTTTTGAATAAGAGTGAAAGAGACTTCAAAAGAACTTTAATACCCATTATGAGATTGAAAAAATTTCTCACCAATTTGTTGAACAATGTCTTTTTCTTTTCTTGTTGTATTGATCTTTTTGCCACAAGAATTTCCAGTGTTGCTCACTCCAAGATTATAGCCTACAAGTAAAAGATTATATCTCTTCTTTGTTCTAGTGGTGCTCTATTTTAACTCTATTTTGTTGATCATTTCTACTCTTGTTTATAGTCTATGTTGCTGTTATAATCATTCCATTATATATATATATATATATATATATATATATATATATATATATATATATATAAACAAGAGTAGAAATTATCAACAAAACAAAGTTAAAATAGAGCAGCATTAGAACAAAGAAGAAATATGATAGAGAATAAAAAACAACAGCTTTATTACATAAATACTATAAATTTTGTTACACTCAACTTTAGCAGATACATCCGGGTATGTGTAGGATCATGGTGTACCAAAAAGTGGTGATCTAAAAACTATGCAGTCTTCAATTGCCTCAAAGCATTTCAAAATATATTCCAACTTTTTCCCAACCCATCCTGATACTAAAATAAAATAATTAATACCTTTATAAGACTTACTATATGTTTAGATACCAACACTATATGGTCAAGTTTTAAAACATCTCAAAAATGTGTTTTTGAGCTATTCTGATATTATTTTTACTTCACACATGTAGTTGAAAAAAAAAAATTCACCATAATTTGATTAAATTAAAAGGTTTTCTTAAGAATATTATTATCTTTCCATAAATGTAAGGTTTGTCAAATTATGAGTTCAATAATTAATTTTTACTTATTTTCCAATGGAGTTACATATAAAGTGTTGATTACTACACTACTTGAAAAATAACTATAACTTTCAAATGGTACAACATTTTTGAAATCCAAAAGAAGATCACATTTTATGATTTTTCTACTATAAGGAAAAATTAAATTAAATTAAATTTTATAGAGTTTTGAATTAGTTAAGGTGGTAAGACATGAGATTTTTTTAATTCTAAAAATACTAAAGTAGTAAATTAATAATTTATTATTTATTTATAATAAAATACACAAAATATGTGTCACATCTAGGCATGGGTCTAGGTTTACTTATTTTTGTCCTAAAATTTTTGTACTATTGCATCAAGATTCAAAATTTTGACCAATCAATTTTTATTTTTTATTTAGATAAGTCCTAGTATTTTAGAAACTAAACTAAATTTCCTAGAGATTCTTTCTCTCAACTTTTTGATATAAAGTTTATAACAAGTACAAAATTGCACATCAAGTTGACATAACCTTGATTTGTTGATTTTTTATTATCACTTAAGAGCATAATTTGGTTGAGAGTGATTATGCACATACCCATTCTTATTTATAGGCTCTATAGAGATTTCTAGAAATCTAATGAAGAAGGTAATGGTGGGAAAAAAAATAAAAAAAAACAAAAAAAGCTTTTGGAATTTTCCAAAATGGATGATTTTGGATACTACAATAAATGTCCAGCTACTACACCATAAAATAAACATTATTCTAACACCTAGTATGGATGGATATTAGTAATCATTTGGATTCTTACAAGTGTGATAGCATGTTGAAAAAATAGAGAATTGAATTATGCCTTAAAAGGTAATTACAATACGATTGAATGGAATAAATAAAATAAGCAGTGACTATACCTAGCATCAATGATAAGGAATGAGAATCTATGGTGAGATAGTAAATTGGAGCTGATAGACAATAGTTATAGGATATGGTAATTGTTAATACACATTGTTTACAAATATGAGGAATGGTGCAATTTCAACTATTGTAATAGATAAAATATTTGAAGCAATAATTTAATATTAGAAAGAAGTACCTTAGTAAAAGAGTCGCATTGTTATTAATAGATGTGATATATTTGTTATTATTACAAAAGACAAAAGTTGTGATCATGTTCAAATTTTATTTTGAAGAAGCGTGTCTAGAAAAAAAATTCATCATTGAGGAGACAAGTTTCTTTGAAAAGTGCAGACATATACAGTGAAGAAATATGGAAAAGTGTTGAATATAGATATTAAAATATATATTATGAGATAAGTGGTATTAGTGTACAGATATAAAGAAAAGAATATAGCAAACTAAATGAAGTATGCAGAGGCGGAGTTGTGGAACAAACTACATGCTAATATGGAGGTATTTTGTGATTTAATGCATTGGACCAAATCCTACCAAGGATGTTAATAAGAAGAAATATATTTATTTCCCTCAAGTAATAAATTTATCTATTCATTATAGTCACTCTTTTTTTTATGTATTAGAAGAGTTATTTTCCTTGATCTTTTCCTTTCTCTCCAAGAATTTTCTTGTAGAAAAAGGAGGATTGATATCAATTTTAAAGGGAGTCTAACTCTTTTCCAAAATAGCTCAAAAGATTGATATTCAAAAAGATTCTAACACATACATTTGAAGGAGTAGATAGAGGATATGTTTCAATTGATCCTTGAAGATCTTGATCATATTAGAAATAGCGTGAGCTTTGGCTACATATAAACTTTTTGTATCATACATGTGACAACATGATTTAATGGGCCTACACCTTGTATAGATCATGAGGAAGTGCAACTTCCAAATATTTATCTCTTGTATTTGTACAAGTTATTGAAAGGTGATGATACTATAGTAAATAAATTTTCTATTATGATATAGATATCTTATGATGTTTATGTATATCATGATAGGTTATACTTTTCATGTTGGATGTTTATATGGTTGCATTATGAGATTGTGTATGCACATACCTTATAAAATTAAGAGTACTTGGTGAATATCATTTGTCAATATTTTGAATGACCAATACTCATTATATCAGATGTGACAAATAACATTTTTTAGTAATTTGTGAATATTATGTATTCTAGAAGATGAATACTCATGATATCAGATGTGATAACAAATAGTTTTTGAGTAATTGGCGAATACCATATATTATAAAAGACCAATACTCATGATACTAGATGGGACGTCAAACATTTTTTATTAATTGGTGAATATCATGTATTCTAAAAGACCAATACTCATGATATCAGATCTGTTATCAAACATCTTTTGAGTAATTGGTGAATATCATGTATTCAAGAAGACAATTCTCATGACATTGGATGTGATATCAAACCTTTTTTGTACTTGGTGAATATAATGTGTCGATATTCTAGAAGAGCAATACTCATGATATCAAATGTGACATCAAAATGGTTGATATCTTCTTATCAAAGATATCATTAAAATATTACACATTGTGCAATATATGTCTTCTATTTATCCTCCCTAGCTAATAAAAAGTGTTGATTTTTTTGGTAGCTTATGTTGGATAAACTGATTAATATAAATAATAATATATGAGATATGATTTATATGTGTGTGTGTGTGTGTGTGTCTATATATATATATATATATATATATATATATATATATATATATATAGACATGTCCAATAAAGGGACATGTCTCTTCATAGTTCATGCTCTTTAAAAATATAAGAAGTTTCTTCTATTTAGAAAACACATACCACATAGGCAGTGCTATAACGTCTACAAGCAATTCTCATAAAACAACATTTATGCTTCTCAAATATTTTGGTGGATATAACATTATTATTATTTTATAGTATTTTGTTGGATAAGTTTGATACTTTTTCATTAATGTTTTAGGGTCACATATTCTAATATGATGCTCGATTAACATCTATCTTATTAAATTTTAATTTTTTATTACTATCATTTCCCCATTTTAAATAACTTGAGGAATCATGATCTCATCTCCTTCCCTTATCTTATCCTTCATTCCATGGAGGATAATATCATCAAGGTTAGGGAGAAGATGAGAAAAGGTAAAGCCTATAACATCCACCACTAGGCCTTGGTGATTAAATTGTATCACTTCCACAAAAACCTATTCCCTACTCAACCTATAAATGTGGAGATACTCTTCCCTAATCCTTATATTTCCACCTCTACCCTCCAAATCTCTACAGAGGTGATGCCCACTATGGATAGAAAAAATCCAAAAGTCACTCTACATCACATCCTTAATTAAGATGGAGAAAAATGCCCAAATTACGGAGTTCAATGTTGAAACTAAAAGTGGTAGGAGGAAATACCTTACAAACAATGAAAAATGTGTTAATGTGGACCTCATACCCAAACAAGAGAGCCCCCTAGTTTAGACTCCACTAGAATGTAAGCATAATCTCCCTCAAAAAAGTAGAAAAATAGAAAATTCAAGAAGTAATATACTATGGATGAGGAGGAGGAAACTGTTAGTGAGGGAAACGGTAAGGATAGAAGTCATTTAAACCCATTCCCTTCCCATGTCTCTAATACCTAGAAGAAAAACACTCTGGATAAATAAAGGGCAAACAAGGTGAGACCCTCACCTTCCCCCTCATTACTAGAGTAAAGGGAAATAGTTCCTTCAAGTAGACCCCCTAGGAACTCCTGTAGTTGATAATTAGAAAAAAGAGGAAGGATTGGGGGACATGTTGAGTTGTCATTTTATATGATGCTTAATGACAGGAATCCTTCGAACTCCTCTCTTGAAAAGCTAAAATGGGATCAACTCCAAGGTTCCAGGAAATCTTGTGATCTACTAGAATTCGCTTAGTTGAAGATAAACGTATTCGTTCATAGGGAGGGTTGTGCTAGTTTGAACAATTTGGGTAAGATATAGAATCTGCTTGTTATCTCAAAAGAATAAAACACACAAAAAGAAATACATTTTTCTTATTTTTTATTATTTAATGAATGAAATCTAAAAATGCAACTATATGAATTCTTAAATTAACAAATTATTTGTAAAAGAAAATAGCAAAGATAGAGTAACAAGAAGATTAAGCAAATAACATGAAAAGTAAAATCCTAACAGACATAAGCCATGGAAACAATGAACCTTTTAGTTAAGCCTTTGAAAACATCAATGGGTAAATAATAAAAATAGGAGTAGTGCTTCCTTAATTCTACTGATGCAATCTTTGATGGGAATTCAGTAACTATAAGATATTTCACTCTTCATCAAATCACAAGGCCATATAAAGTACGCTCATGCGAGACAAAAAGCTATGAAGGAACAATACGGTGACCTCTTCTTGAACTAAGTATGTTAGTGGAATTTGTAGACCCTTAGCAAATACCAATAGTAAAAGATCATGCAACCAAAACAATGCAATAAAACTATGGGCTCAGTTACACTTCATGAACATAAATCCACAAAATATAACACACTTAGGCAAGAATCACTACACTCCAAATGCGAGCACCAATTGCATATATTATTGCATCAAAATAATGATAGCCTAGAATAAATGTTACATTATTGAATTTTTTTAAAACATCTCCTTAATTTGTGTTGAGAGTGAGATATCCTTTCATGCAAACATATGCTTCTAAACTAATAAAACAAATCTAATTATGTAAAAACTAACTATCTAACTAGTGCTAAGTAGGACTCCATCCATATTTATATCATTAATTGGATGCATGAGCCTTTACATGTCTTAAAACAAAGAAAGCATGAGAAAATAACAAAAAAAAGCCATTAGATGATGTAGGAGTGTCTAGAAGTGCCAAAAATAGAAGCTTCATCTTCACTAGGTGTTTGTAGGAGTGATGTAGAAGCATCCAGTGGTGTAACGAAAATCTTGTATCACCGTAAAATATGGTTAGTTTTAGTTTCTTTTCAATGTGTTTTTATTTTTGAATACCCATTTGGGTCAACAAGAGTTTCCAACTCTCATAGTTCCACTATTGGTTTTTTGGGTTAGTGTTTTTGAGTAACTTGAGATATGTGCCAATCCAAAAAAAATAAGTATTTTGTAATTGATAAATAATTTCGATGAATTAGAGGGTGTAAGTTGGAGGGATGATTATAATTTTAATTTCAAGCATTGCAAAAAAGAAATAGGTCAAAAGGCTTTATGGTTTGAAAGTTATTACAATTTTAAGTTGCATGGAGAGTCCCTAATAGTGCTTCAAAGTAAGATTTGAGGCGCTAAACAGCCTTGTATGGCCCAAAAAATGGGGTACAAGTAAATTTGGTCTATAGGGATGTAGAGTACTTGGAGATATTTCTAAAAATGTAAATGGTTTGTCAATCAGAGTCCCAGATCAAAAGTTATGCCTCCCGAAAGTTGGACTACAATTTTTAGATTCTTCTTATTTTGTGCTGACTTTTGATGTGTTTTCTAGAACCTTCTATTTTGGTAATGGATGCCAAATGGCATGTTCCAAAATGTATTACTAACCCTAAACTTAAGTTGGGTTACTTAAGGTCATTTCTAGCATTGTAAATGCAGTTTTTGTGGAGTTTGGGAGAATATATTGTGAGGAGTGCTTTCTCCAAAATCAGACAACATTGTAAGCCATAGGGCACATCATTGAGTCTCTTTTCATTGTACTGAATTTAATATCATATCACTTCTGATCATAATATTTCTCTTTTCCTATTGTGTTCATTTTTTCTTGGGTTGTGCCCTCATCAAGTGGTATCAGAGCAGGTTTTCATGAGTGTGTAGATGGAGCACCAACTGTAAGGTAGTTTGCACCAAGACTATGTGATTGTAAATTTTGATATAGAGAGAATATGCCTTCATGAAGGGAGAATGGTGAAATGGCTGGAGTTTCTCCCCCTAAGGTTAGAGAACTTTAGAGAGAAGTTCAGGCATTGCAAGAGGAGATTTGTAGAGGGATGAATATTGTCGTAGGTGATGAAAGTGAGCAGGAAAATGAAGAAGAAGGAAATAATGTGTAGGAAGAGGAAGGAGATATAGAATTCCTAGATCAGATAGAGGAGAAGCTTTTTAGGTCCATTTCCAAGCTGGGAAAAAGACCTAAAATTGACATCAGCATGTTTTCAAGAAATCTAAACCCGGATGAGTTGATCGACTATATCAATGAGCTAGAGGAATATTTTGAGTATGAGGATATTAGTGACCCTAATAGGGTTATATTTGTCAAGGCCAAAATGAAAGGCCATGCCAAAAATTTTTAGCAAGAGATTTAGTTAGAAAGAAATATAAGAGGAAAGGAGAGAATCACAAGATGGGATTGCATGGTGGACAAACTAGAAGTAGTTTATTCTTGTTGACTATGAGTTTGATTTGTTCAAGAAGATGTAAGGGTTAAAGTAAATGAGAAAATCTATCTAGGAATGTACAGAGGAGTTTAGCTTGATGGAAGGCAAAGAACACGCAGTCAAGGGGGAAGGGGTGGTGGTAGGTCATTTGGATGCTAAAATGAGAACCAAAAGAAAAATGAAGGTGTAGGTACTAGCCGAAACTAGAGAAATGAGGGTTTTAACCACTCCCATGATCAAAAATTTGGAGAATAGAGAGGAAGAGGTAGAGGACATGGAAGAGGTTCAAGAAGAGGAGGCTGATGTGGTATCTATTTTCATAGTAATGAAGATCAGGGCAAGCATGCAAAAACAAAGAAGGAGAAGGTTTCCTATTACCTTAATAGGTTCAGACCTAGCATTAAGGAGGAGTTAAGTCTAGTTACAATGACTAGCATTGAAGAGGCATCCCAATTTTCCTTGCAAGTTGAGGAGAAGTTAAACAAAAAAATTGATGGAGGGCAAACAGGGGGCATTCAAGGAGGAAGGGGCAGTGACAGGTCATTTGGATGCTGAAATGAGAACCAGAAGATAAATGAAGATGCAGGTACTAGTTAAAACCAAAGAAATAAGGGTTTTAACTACTCCCATGATCAAAACTTTGGAGATCATAGAGGAAGTGGCAGAGGATAGGATAAGGTTTAGGAAGAGGAGGCCTCCATGGTACCTATTTTCATTGTAATGAAGAAGATCATCGTGCCTATGAATGTCCTCAATGCCAAGGAAGGACATATAGTAGAGTTGATGGTCAGGCAAGAGTTTCTCATGTGGATGATGATGCACAGTCATCACATTTAGAAGAAGTAGAAAGAGGAGAGGTTTTGGTTAATGAAAGGTACTTTCTAAGTGGTGAGAATAAGGGTAAATGTTTTGATGTGATTATTGATGGTAAATATTGTGATGTGATTTTTGATGGTGGGAGCAGTATCAACTTCGTGTCGGAGGAAATGGTCTCAAAGATAAAGCTCAAGGGGGAGAAACACCCCCATCCCTATTGGATTTCTTGGGTGTAGGATAATCATAAAGTCTTAGTTAGCGAGAAACATTTTGTAAATTTGAAGATTGGGAGTTACCATGACAAGGCTCTCAATGACATCATCCCAATGGATGTTTGCCATTTATTGTTGGGAAGGTCATGGAAATTTGATAGGCATGCTATACATGATGGTCATGCAAATAAATACTCTCTGACAAGGGATGGAGTTCACCACAAATTTAAGCCTTTGATAAAGGAGGGTGAAAATGTATGCAATAGTGCTAGGGTATGTCTTGTTGATGGAAGAAAATTTCTAGATGGCATGAAACGTTAGCACATGTGTTATGCTTTAATTCCTAGAAAGAATCAAGAAGGTAGTACTGAAGTTCCATTGAAGTTTTAGGTTTATTAAGTGAGTATGGAGATGCACTCTCTAATAATGTTTTAGAATGGTTGCTGCCAATAAGGAAAATTAGTGATCTAATATATTGAGTCCCTAGATCTAGTTTTCCTAACAAGGTTGCTCATAGGATGACTCCTACTAAGACTAAGGAGTTAAATAGAAAATTTTAGGAGCTATTGAGGAAAGGTTTAATTTGAGAAATTTTGAGTCCATATGTAGCACCTATAGTGCTAGAACCAAAGAAGAATGAAGAGTAGAGAATATGTGTAGACTCTTAGGCTATAAATAAAATAACCATCAAGTACTAGTTTCCTTTGCCAAGGATGGATGATCTTATGGAATACTTGAGTGGAGCTCAGTACTTCAAAAAGATAGACCTCAATTGTGCCTATAGCTAGATATGGATATGAGAGGAAGATGAGTGGAAGACTATATTCAAGACAAAGGAGGGTCTATATGAGTGGTTAGTCATGTCTTTTGGACTGACCAATGCGCCAAGCACCTTCATGCAACTTATGAATGAGGTACTAAAATAATTTTTGAGAAAATTTATTATTGTCTATTTAGATGATATTTTGATTTTTAGTAAGTCTTTCAATGAACATTTATTTCACATTTTTAGTGTCCTTGAAAGGTTAAGGCAAGAGAAGTTGATTAATATGAAGAAGTGTAGCTTTGTCAAAAAGGAGTTACTCTATTTGGGGTTTTTTGTATTAGTTGAAGGTCTCAAAATGGACCCAGAGAAGGTTAATGTCATCTTGGAATGGCCTACTCGAAGGTCTTCCATGAGGTGAGGTCATTCCATGGTTTGGCTAGTTTTTATAGTAATTTCATTAGGAATTTTAGTAGTATATGTGCACCCCTAACTAAAACAATGAGGGGGGATATAAAAGAGTTGAAACAGACTACAAGAGCTAGAAGGATTTTTGAATTTCTGAAGAAGAAAGTGACAAAGTAACCTATGTTGGCACTTCCTAATTTCAACAAAGTGTTCTAGGTGGATTATGATGCTAGTGGTAGTGCTATTGGGGCTATGTTGACCCAAGAAGGTAAGCATGTTGCCTATTTTAGTGAAAAATTGAGTGATGCAAAGAAAATGTATTTTGTTTATGATCAAGAGTTCTATGCAATAGTCTAGGCCTTAAAGAAATGGAAGTATTATTTGTTGCCAAAATAATTTTTCATGTCTATTGATCATCAGGAATTGTGGTATCTAAATAGCCAAGGTAAATTAAAAATTAATACATTTGGTACCAAATTGCAACCGTAGTGCCATTGTAGTTTTTCTATCACAACCTTGTCGTTGTCGCAATTGTGACGGTCTATCATCACAATTGCGACAACAACAAGGTTGTGACGAAAAAATTGCAACGGCACTGCAATTGCAATTTGGTACCAAATTTATTAGTGAAATTAAAGACATTTGAAGAGTTCATGCAAAGTTAAACATGTGTATTGAAACATAGAAGCAGAAGCTCTAATCAGGTTGCAAATGCATTAAATAGGAGACAGTTGTTGCTAACAAAAATGAAGGTTGAAGTGGTTCAGTTTGATGAACTCAAGAATCTATACCCTAAGGATCCTAACTTTTCAAAGGCTTGAAAGGCTTGTAAAGAACCTGTTACTCCAGACAAGAATAGATGGCTAGATTACTTGATTTAGGATGGTATGTTGTTCAAGGGCAATCAATTGTGTATTCCAAGGAATTCCTTGAGGAAAAACTTGATCAAGGAGAAACATAGTGCAGGGATGGTAGGACACTTTGGTTGAGATAAGACCATTGCCATTATTAGTTAACATTATTTTTGGCATCAATTGTCATAGGATGTGAAGGAGTTTGTGCAAAGTTGTCGAGTATGTCAAACTGCCAAGGGATTTATTCAAAATACTGGACACTATCAGCCATTTCCTATTTCACCAAAGCTTTGGGAGGACATAGTATGGATTTTGTTCTTGGATTGCCAAGGAAACAAAGGGGATGGTGGTTGATAGGCTGTCTAAGATGGCACATTTCATTCCATGCCACAACACTCATGATGTCGTGTATATTGTAAATTTTTTTTTTAGAGAGGTGGTAAGGTTACATGGTCTCTCAAAAAGTATTGTTCTTGACAGAGATACTAAATTCATTAGCTATTTCTAGAGGACTTCGTCAAATAATTTGAAGATAGAATTGAAGTTTAGTTTTGCACATCATTTGAAGACTGATGGACAAATAGCTATTGTGAATAGAAGTCTAGGCAATTTGCTGAGGTGCTTAGTAGGAGATAGGCCCAAGGGATGGGATTTGATTCAACCATAAGAAGAATTTTCTTACAATAATTATGTAAATAGGAGTACTGGTAGATCTCTATTCCAAATTGTGTATGGGAGTACTCTAAGGACTATACCAGAGTCAAGGAAGATGGAGCAAGGAGAGAGGACAAGTGGTGAGGCAAAAGACTTTGTTGAACATGTCAAGAACCTACATGAGGAGGTACATGTACATATTTCCAAGATGAACCTATAGTATAAAGCTAGAGTAGATAAAATGAAGAGACATAAGGAGTTCCAAGTTGGGGATCTAGTTATGGTATACTTGAGGAAGGAACAATTTCCAATGGATACTTACAACAAGCTAAAGATGAAGAAATTTAGTCCCTACAAAATTTTGAAGAAATGTGATTCAAGAAATGCATATGAGGTGAAGTTGCCAGATGGGATTCAAATTTCTCATATTTACAATATTACAGACTTAACAAAATATCATGATTATGGCACAAAGGAGTAGTTGATGTTGGAGCCATGTCCAATTCCTACTTTTGAGAAGGAAGAGATTGAAGAAATTCTAGATAGTTGTGTTGGCTAGACTACCAAAAACATGTAGTATGAAGAATACCTAGTGAAATGGAAAGGACGATCAGTGGAAGATTCAACTTGGATATCTGTGGTAGAGGTTTCCCATTTCGGTTTTCCTCTACTAGCTATAAAGTGATAGGGTCACTTTTCAACTTACCGTAGGTGTCTGATGCAGGAGCATCCAATGGTGTAAGGGCAATCTTGTATCCCCAAAAAATATGCTTAGTGTTAGTTTTTGTTTAATGTGTTTTTATTTCTAGATACCCATTTAGGTCAAATAGAGATTCCAACTCTCATAGTTCAAATATTTGTTTTATAGGTTAGTGCTTTTTAGCACCTTAGGATATGTGCCAATAAAGAAAATAGATTATTTTGTAATTAAGCCATAATTATGATGAGTTAGAGGGTGTAAGTTGGAGATATTTTTGAAAAATGTTAATGGATTGTCAATCAAAGTCATGGATCAAAAGTTATGCCTCTTGGAAGTTGGACTACCCTTTATGGATTCTTCTAATTTTGCACCAACTTTTGACATTTTTTCTAGAACCTTTTGTTTTGGCAGTGGATGCCAAATAGAATATTATAAAATGTATTCCTAACCCTAAACCTAATTCAGGTTACTTAAGGTCATTTATGGCATTGTAAATGTAGTTTTGTTAGAGTTTGGGAGAAGGTACTATGAGGAATGTTTTCTCAAGAATCAGACAACATTGTAAGCCTTGGGGCATCTCATTGAGTCTGTTTTCATTGTATTGAATGTAATAGCATATAACTTCTGATAGAAATGTTCCCCTTTTCCTATTTTGTTCATTTTTTCTTGGGTTGTGCCCTCATTAAGAAGTTAAATTATCATCAAAATGCATTTTTGATGCATGCAAAGCTCTAAATTTAGAACTGAAAATTAATTGTCGATGCACCTCTGAGAAAGTGCACCTCAAAAGCAGAACACCTGGTGCATCTATGCACCTCCAAAGTAGGTTCCAAAAATGAAAAATTTCAACACTTGTCAAAATTGAAATCTAGCTTCTAGGATTTGTTCCACTTCATACTAGATTTATGTCTCCATATTTGCTCTTGAATTTCTCATTAATCTTAGTGACTTGAGCTGCATCTAGAAAATCTAAGGCTTCATACTTGTCCTTCACTTTCTACCTATAGTTTCCCACCTCGATGTGACTCTATGCAAAATCTTCCAATTTGACATCTAAATCTAGTAATGCTTCATTTGTTCTGAATGCTTGTCTAATATCATCATCATTAGAAGCTTCTTCAAAAGTTTTCTAGAACTAGTCAACAACTACTTCCATAGATATAAATTTGTCCCTTGAGTCATCTTCAAAAATATCTAAACACACATCACTATAATGTTTCTCTACCTCCAAAATTTGTTCTTGGGTTTGATACTTGAACTTATGAATTTCCACATGTAATGTTTGCTTTACTTTATTGCCATCCACAATCTTCTCTATCCAATCATTAATTTTATCTAATTCTTCCACTATGTATACCTCCATTAGCATCCAATACCTTTGGCCTTTGATTGGCTATAATGCTTGTAGGTCCTTACCTCAGGTATGTACTTCATCCATCAAACCAAAATCCTAATTCAAAATGGCCACTAACTTATCCACATTCTCTTGCATATGGTGTAGCAGCTTAAGATTGCCCTATATAATCTGCACACCTTTCTCTTCAAAACATCCTCACAATTGCTTACAAGCTCTTTAAAATGGATCAAGTTGCATTGTCTCCCTATCCCTTTTCTCTAGTACTGCATTCAAAGTCTCTTTTGGATTTTAAGGATCTAAGGACCAACAACTTTGTTCAGATATCCTTTTACAATCTCATTCTATTTCTAAAGAGTTATTAATTCTTCCTCATCCTGCTCCAAGTTCCTAAACACTTCTTTAATCCTAGTTGTTACCATCAACTTGACAGTGTCCAACGTGGGTTTCCCAAGCATAACATCCCTGATCTCATAATCCTTTGGATTCAATTCTTCAACATATGTATGTAGAGGAGGAAAGGAAATGTGAGAAAATAAATCTTGATTCTAGTCACTCATAATAAAGGCCAATTCCTATGCATCTTTTGCTGGTGACTCGAGTTTCTTGAGAACTTCAATCAATTCTCTCATATTCTCCTCCTTAGTTGAGTGTTTACTTTTGTTTCTAATTACCTCTTTTCCCAACCATCTTGGGATATGCTAAATCAGAGATTTTATTTTTGAAGATGAATGATTTTTCTCTACTATGCTCTTCCCCTTATCACTCCTCTCTAGAGTTTTCTCCTTTTGTGCAAGATCCACATCAGGAGTCTCTATGTCCATGAAGTCCATAGTTCTCACATCTATGTCTTGAAAAGTCTATTGATGTTGCTCACATATTTTCCCTTCTTTTGACACTTCATCAAAAGACATTTGTTGTGCCTCTTCCTTCTATTCTACTTGAACTTATTCTTCTTCATTGTTTGGAGGAAGAGGAGTAGCCGAACCTTTATCCACACAAAATGTAACTTCAATAGACAATGTTGGGGCTACTTTGGGTCCTTGTGGCTTAGTTGGAAACTAACACCAATCCTCCTATTGAGATTGATTAGTTGGAGTATCTCTTATTTTGTCTCCACCTATTTAGTGCCAATGGGCATAAAATCAAAATCTAACATCTTAAATACATTAGCGCCTTTACCTTCCTAATCATAAATCCATTATTGTTTCTTATCTTCTAATGTAGTAGACTGAATAGACTACTTAGAAATGGATGGTGGTTTAACTGTGGACCTTCTTCTCTATTCAAACTCGATGGTTCTAGCAAGACAAGTCCTCTGGTTCAAAGGAAGGTTACTTTCTTTTTCCACGTCATCCTCTTCTTCTAGGATAATTTCCTGGACTTATGGGAAAGGAATAACTCTTCTAATCACCTATTGTCTCCTCTTGACAAGAGTCTTGATCTTTCTTCTCTTAGGAGTAAATGGGGAGGCATGTACCTCTTGTTGAGGTGGAGATACTTCTCAAGAACTTTTATTTCAGGTTCTCCTTGCTCTTGTTCATTCGGTGGCACTTGAGGATTGTCCTGGGTCTATGTAGCTTTAACATTTTTTGACCCTTGTACATTTTATACCCTAGGCTATGCTGGTTCTTGAGTTGGTTACTCTTCTAGCTTGGCTTGTTGGGGAGAAGTTATATCTTCCTCTTGCCTTTACCTTTTTGAGCCCTATAATATCCAACTTCTCTATCAAGTTGGTGCACTATTTTTGGCCCCACTAGGGATTGAGATGTAATAGTGGGCATTATTACCTTATCTCCTCAACCTCTTGCTAGGCAGGTTGTAGTATGGAAGACTATTGCTTGAGGAATTGGACCCAATTTGAAAGGTCTCTTAATCCAATCCTTGGTCAATTTGATAACATGCCTAGCCCTATGATTAATGTCTAAGTTTTCTTCCTTATCAATCTCAGCATTCATAAAAGGTCAAACACCAATCTTGTCCCTATTGAACAATGGATCAAGGACATCCTCAATATCATGTTGCATAACCTTCAATGGAACCTTTATCTTCAAGGCACCGCTCACTAGATAGAGAGTCATCCTACAATAATCCCTTATACAAATATCATAGTCATCTACTACGTTCATCTAGTGGTCCTCAATTGCATCTTCATGTTGAAATGTCTTACTAGCTAAACATTACACCCTTCCAATGTTATCAAAATAAGGGCGAGAAGATTTATATTCCTCCAAGGGATACTGATCCTATTCAAGCTCAAAAGATGGAATATCTTGTCTGCGGACCACAATAAATGGTCCTATAGTAATAGGCCATACCCATGTTATAATATGTTGCTTCCTTACTTTGTCATAGGAAAAAAAGAGTTGTTGAGCAATCTCTAGTAGTATAAGTCTGTCACTTGGATACCTAGGGAGCTTCTTGGGATTGATCGTCGTATTGCCTACCCTCAAATAGGTGAATGTTTTCAATGAACCAGATAATTGCAAATATAAATACATCATTTACTATCCTATATTCCTTGTTGTGCTCTAGGAGCTTTTTCTTCACTAGTTGGTGATATACTCCATGCATTTGCATCTTGCATGCTACCCTTTTTGAAGGGTCTTGAATAACCCATTGCCTTTGCAACTAGTAGGTACACCAAATATGATGTCATGTAAAACTTACAATTATTCTTAACCATCACCATTTTTTCATCCAAGTTCTCACTAAGAATTGAGATCTAATATATTGGCACCTTCACTCTCTTGATAGTCTCAATAATGTATAACATCCATATATTTAGGTGTCCTAATGCTAGCAACCCCATGACTCTACTCAAGAGTATTATAGAATATCTAATATTTTCTTTCATGTAACCTCTCGTCATGTCCACTTTGCCTACTTTACACCCTAGAGGAGTCTTCTCAATGAGGTATGAGGACTAGATGATTTAAGACGCTTCCTCTACATGTTCCCTATATCATCTTTCTACTTGGTGATAGGTTAATCTAATGAACGGATATGCTCTTGAAAGATGGAACACCTTCTCTATGTTCTTAGGTTGGAGATCTAGGATGATCTCTTTAGTTATACTCATCATAACCCTTTCTTTAGAAACATAGTTTTCTACCAATGCCATGATCAATTATGAAGATTGTACTAATATTGGATGTGACACTGCATTGACTAGTCCCAATTGGATCAAAGCAGATATCAATCAGGACCTCTCCATTATCTTTTTTCATAACACCAAGAATGTGTTCCAGTCAATATGACCAAGTTTGGTGTCCTGAATCTCTCAGTAATTGTCTTGGAAGCGTGACTTTGTAGGAACACCTTGAAACTTGAAAACCACTCATTTTGGGACCATTTTTGTAGCTAGGGAGGATGATGAAGAAGTCATTGAATCTGCACAAAAACAACATCTATTAGTCTTAAATTGAAGAAAAATCAATTAATATCAACCCAAAAAATGACACAAAAAAACCCAAAAAACCTTAGCACTAAAAAAATCTAAAACAATAAAATTTATCCCTAAAATGCAAAACAAATAGCACACCTAGCCCACCTTGGAGCTGCGCTAGGTGTACCTTTTTTATTTTCAAATTTTAATACATGAGAATGCATACTAGTGCACCTCATGTGGTGTGCTTGGTGAGCACCCTCATGTCATATATTAAATCCATAAATACTTAACTATATAAAGGTGCACAACTATGGACCTTTACTTTGCTTTTAGTTTTTAAATTTAAATGTTTTATAGTTTTTAGAATAGTAAAAAGGTACATAGTTGCAACCTATATAGGTTCACAATTGCAGACCTTTCTTGGTGGTTTGAAGTTTGTGCTTTGTGCAGGTGACAGAGGTGGTTAGGTGCAATAGTGCACCTGAGCAGTTGTGCAGATGTGGAAGATTGGAGCTTGAAGAAAAAAATGAAGGTGATAAGGAGTGAAGGGTCCCATGTTTTATAGACCTGGGATGGAGTTGTTGTGTTGTTGTGCACTTTCCAAGAGAAAGTGCTTTCCCTATGTGTTTGGCACACTAGTGCACCATTTTTCTTTCAAAAACTGACTCATCCCCTCAAATGATGATTTTTTGGATTTGGGTTTTCAAATCAAGACCCAAATCTAACCAAAGACACTAGGCAAAATCCTAGAAAAGACTTAGACCCAAGACTAGGGATCCAAAAAGAAAAAAGAAAAAAGTAGGGAGTCCCCATTTCTAGGTAAAATGGGTTGTGCATTGTGAAACCACAACAAGACATTTATAGGAAATTCAAGAATATGGAGGAAAAGTAGGAGATTCTTCTAGTAGATATTTGATGAGGTTTCTAGGTTTGTGGTTAGGGTAATGCACTCAACTATGTTGACCCTTCACCTCCTAAATTCAAAGAAAGAAGGCCTCGCTGCTATTGTGGGGGTGGACACACAAGCTCTCTCTACAAGTTCCTAGAAAATCATTAGATGCAACTATTACTGGATAAATTGGAGGAAAAGGATAAGAACACGAAGAGTTATCTCTCCTAGTTTTTGTATTAGTTTTTGTTATGATAGTTATTTTGCTACTTAGCTTCTATGGGCTTTGTTAATGGTGCTTTTATGGACTTTATTTTAGTATGATTTATATATGTATTAGGGCTCAAACTATATGTAGTCTTTTAGTGTTGGCTAGACTTTGGGACACTCTAATATGTGAGTTTTTGAAATTGAAAAAAGTTGGTGACTTAATTTGTGATTTATGTAACTTGTAGTTATTCCACAACATTGTATTTCTCTAGGTCAGCCCCCATTTTTGGTTGCTTTTAATTTCAAAAGCATATGTCTTGTTAAGTTGTTTAAAATGGTATAATAAATAAATAAAAAGTGAGGCTTGTGTAAAAATTTATTATTGTTGCAATTAACATGATAACATGTCATTTATTTAGTTTCAAATCAAAGAAATACATCTCATTAAGTAATGAGAAGTCTTCATCAATCACAATGATGTATAGAGGAACCACTATTAGTAAAATTATATTAACAAATTTAAAGTGTCAAATATTTTTTTTGGTTGTTGCTTTGCCACTTTTCTTATTTGTAACATGGTTTTGATCCCACCTAAATGTCACTTATTTTAATAAAAAATAAAAACAACATTGTATGAATAAAAAGAAGAAACTTTCTTTAATTTTATTTTTATTGTCTTTTTGCTTGGGAAATTAGAAAATGTATTCTATCCCCTTTTGAAATTTAATAGTTCTAAATCAACACCCTTAAGTTGGTGGATGAATCCTATGATCCATTGTCTAATCATCCTTTTACAAAATAAATCATGTTGCAAACTCTTTTATATGGGAGTTGGTCCTTATGGATGGAGTGGAAAAATTGCATACTCGGAGCTTAAAGAAAAGATGCTTGTATAGTGTTCCATTTGTTAATAAATAATATCAAACATAATATCTTGATCATTCACCCTTTTACCGATAATTCTCCTTTAGGATCTGGGCATTTGTAGGATCATGATCAACCAACCTATGCTCTTAAGTGGCAATAAAAAATCAGCAAATCATGGTTATGTAAACTTGACATGCATTTTTACTTGTTATAAACTTTATATAAAAAGGTTGAGAGAAAAGAATATATAGGAAATTAAATTTATTTTCTAAACTAGTAGGCTTTATCCGAAAAAAATAAAAAAATAAAAAAATATAAAATAAAAAATAAAAAGTAATTGGTAAAATTTTTTAATTTTAATGCAATAGTACAAAAAATTCAAAATAAAAATAAGAAGTAGATGTATGTTTGACCACCTTAATCAAAACCAAATGATAATATTTTTAAATAATATTATAGATAGAAGAAGAAAACTCATGCCTAGATGTGACACATATTTTTGGATATTTTTACTCTAAATAAATAAGTCTACTTTAGTAATTTTGGAATAAAAAAGCTCTCGTGTCTAACCACCTTAACTAATTTGAAACTTTGCAAAATCTAAATTTTATTTTATTTTTCCTTATAGTAGAAGAAGCATAGAATGTGATACATATTTTGCATTTAAAAAATGTTGTACCATTTAAAAGTTATAGTTATTTTTCAAGCAGTGTGTAAATCAAGACTTTATACATAACTCTATTATAAAATAAGAAATAATTACTTAATGAACTTGTAATTTGACAAACCTTACATTTATGGAAAGCTGAGAACAATCTTAAGAAACCCAAACATGAATAGGCAAAAAACATATTTTTAGAACATTTTTAATGTTGACCATATAGGTTTGGTATCAAAAGATATAGTAGGCTTTGTAAAGGTTTTTTTTTTAATTTAGTATCAGGATGGGTGGGAAAAAATTTGGAATAGATTTTGAAATGCTATGAGGCATTTCAGAACAACATATTTTTTCAGATTGCCACTTTTTGACACATCATGATGCTACAAATACCCATCTATTAAATAGGAAATTGGTAGAATCTAAAACCTTGTTGGTTTCTTAACTAGGTAAATTCCCTAATATTAGTTTAACAAAAATTGTAAAATACCCCCCACTAATGTCAATATGGAAGTCCATCTTGATTGCTTAGAATATATTTTAACACGTTTTAATTGGGCCACAATGGTGCATGCAGAGGGTTACAAGAAAATAATCGTTATGGTGGATGCCCTAATTCTATAATTTTTTAAAATTAATAACTTTATTTGGTTTGGAAGCTTAGAGATAACATCAAAAAAATGATGAGTTTTCTTGACATGAAAGAAGACTTGATTTGCTAGTTCATATTTGTCTGAAAGTAATAATGCAACAAATAGGCTTGTAGCTATTGGTAAATAAATAGATTTTTCAAAATTTTGGTAAGATATTACTTGCATCCATATGGTGGCTTGCCTTCAAATCTCACAAGATACTACCACATTTTTCACTAATGGTGATGTAATGAATGGTTGCAATGGTATTAATTTAAATTGTTCTTTTAATTGGGAACTAGGTTTTTATTTTATTTTCAACATCCTTTCTAGAGGATCAATTTTTGAGTATATATTGGTGTCTTTTTACTTCCAATAAAAGATTTCTTAAGAATTTCTCCCCTTTTTGTATGTTTAATGGGTCTTTATTCTTTGGAAAAGTTTATAGCAAGGTGGGTTTTCTTAAACAATAGGTGCAAAGCTAAACTAAACTGAACCTGATAAGAACAATGATTTGAAGAGTAATAGAAGAATTCAATGGATTGTATATGATGGGCACATGGCTAAATGTGTTGAGCACATGTAGAGCTAGAGCCCACAATTGTCCCAGAAATTTCTTGAGACTTCTGAGTGATGGAAACTACAATTAGAAAAAAAATTATGTTGTGGTTGATGTGAAACCTTACTGGTGAGATGCCTAATATTAGTATTGAGTACCATATTTTTTGATTCATGAAGAGGATTTGAAAAGAGGGATAACTAGATTTACTAGTGAAGTTTATGAGAGATGAGGAGTGAGTATGATGGAATTACAATTGATATTTAATTAGTTAGTCATTGATAGAATAACGTGTTGTCTAATCATTATATGAAGTAAACAAGAAAATTGACTTGATGTTTTAAAGAGAAGATATGAAAATTGAGTAAAACACTAAGCTTGATTGAATGATAGTTTTAGTAGGACAATAAAGAAAAACATTAAGGAACTTAAGATTTAGCCTAGAAAAAAGTATTAGTCAAGTTTCTATTATGAATAAGCAAGCTAGTTGAATTTGAGCATTGGAGAATCTTTTTACAAAGTAAAGTCTGGCAAAATAACTAGAAATGGGGGGAGGAGGGGGGGTGAATCAATTATACAATTAATAAAACATTTATCAACCTTACTAATCTTTAACAATGTGAACAGTATAACTAGAAATCATAAGAAGATACATATACACAATGATGCTAGATATGTTAACTAGGAAAATACTTGATTAGAAGAAAAACCCCAATGGGGATGGTAGCCATAAAATGATGTACTAATATAAAAGTTCCTTGTTAGAGGATGGAATCAATGAGGAGCCAATGAATTATGTTTAGTATATATTAGTTGACCTATTAGGAGAGTTTGAATTCTTGTTAGGATGTTACAACCCTGTTAGGAGTTGTTGCAACCTTATTAGGAGTTGTAGAAGGAAAATGGACCCATTGTCCAAACATCTTCAAGGGATAGACCACCAAACTCAATATCCAACTGGACTTTGTGTTATTCCTTTTAGAATAATAGAAATGAAATAAATGTAACTTCTCTATCCTCTTGACTAGACCAAAACTCTTCAAATCTCAATACCAAATATTTGAACTCACACCACACTGATCCCTTTGAAAGCTTGCACACATTTACCAACTTCGCATATCAATTGTCTAATTGAAACTTGCATAATCATTCATATCTCTTTTACACTTTACCACAAGGAAAATAATCTTCCTTTATATCATATCCTCAAAATAATTTACTAAGTGGACCTTAAGCCTTTACCAATTAATTATAATAGGATGTCATTAAGATATTACAAATTATCAGATCTTTTCACAATTACAAATTATTATCGACTCATAGTAAATAAAACTCTTCATGTGTGCAACCTTGAACATTGTGCACTGACTGATGTCATCACTAGGATATCTACTACCACTATCTAAAATTTCTCATAATGTTTCTATCATTATTAAGAGATACAATCCAAACAACAAAAACTACTCAGGAACTTTGTCTTCATGTGGTCTTATATAACTTTTGAATAACTCTCACATGTCTTCAACTCTCTTTAAACACTCTTTTCCATGTCATTAGAAAACAATGTAGAATGTATCCTCAACTATTTTGAACCTCATTTATAATAAAAAGTTTGTACGATCTTGTTCTCTATCTATTAGCTCACCACTCTTTATAGAAACAATAATATGTTGACATCAATGACAAATAGAGTCTTGAATGAAACATTCCAATCATGCTAGTAAAATTTCCAATTTTTAGCATACTTCCCCAAAAGAATGCCATCAGCATTTATTCTAATAAAAAAAGTATTAGCCAAGCGATCCAATTATAAGATATAAAAAGAACACAACGATGACTGAGTGTTAGCAAAATAATAGTTTGTCAAAGAATCAAGATTCGAGGCCGACTATTAGGATTAAATGATAGCTAGAAATAACAATCACATGCAAATATAAAAAATAATAGAAAATAATAGATCACACAGAAAAGAACACTAGACACCAAGATTTAAGATGGTTTACCCAATCCCTAGGCTACGTCCACCAAATAGAAAGTCTGATATTATTGTGATCCAGTGATTATAACTTGATTACAATCTGTAATCCTTTACAACTCAATACCACTGCAAGAACCAATTTCGCATCACAACTATAAAACAATCCCTAATCTTAAGCTCTTTTATACTTGTATTTTTACTGCTTTGGGGTTATAATTAATAATTAAATGTCGGCCCAAAGAATTTATGAAGTATGTATAGTGCTTTCCTAATTAGTCACCACAATCTAACAATCTCCCACTTGGGGACTAATCAAGCTCCACACTAAACAACAATGTCCCACTTGGAGACTGATCCTATAGCTATGTTGCTACTCCATGAGGCTCCCATTGGATCAAACCACCTTGGACTTTTCTATTCTTTTATTCATGTTCTCTCTAGAAGACCAACCGAAGCTGAAGAGGAGTTTAGCTTCTCCCTTGTTACTACCTTTGTCAACATATCGACTAGATTATTTTTTTTATGTATCTTCTCTAGCTTTAACTATCCATTCTCCAAAACTACTCGAATGAAATGGTATCACAACTATATGTGTTTGGTATTTGAATGCAAAGCTGAATGCCTTGCAAGATGAATGGCACTTTGACTATCTGTAAACAAATAATTATCCCTCTAAGGGTGTCCCAATTCTTCCAAGAAGAACTGAAGCCATATCATATCCTTGGCTACCTCTATAGAAAAAACATACTCTACCTCTATAGTAGATAATGCATTAACTTTCTATAATGTAGAAACCTAGCTCATGGCTGCCCCACTAATAGCAAAGACATAACCTATAGTACTTCACTTGGTATCAATATACCCTACAAAATCTAAGTCAACATAGTCCTGTAAATTAGTAGTAGAGACCCCAAAGTGTAAACACTTATTCGATGGTCCTCTCAAATATCTAAAAATCCATTTGACTGCATTCTAATGCTCAATTCCTAGATGACTCATATACCTGCTATCAACTCCCATTGCATGTGCAATATTTGGCCTAGTACATACCATAGCATACATCAAGATTCCTATAGCTGAAGCACATAGTACCTTGGACCTGTTATCCTCTTCTTCTTGTGTCTTGGGATACATCTCCTTAGTTAACTTCAAATGACCAAGTAAAGGTGTGCTAACAGCTTTAGCATTATCCATAGAGAAATGTTGCAACACCTTCTCAACATAATCAACCTGAGATAGTGTCAATGTTCTATTCTTCCTATCTCTACAAATCTTCATACCAAGGATTTTTTTTTCTGCCCTCAAATCCTTCATAGCAAATGCATGTGCTAACTAGCATTTTAGCCCCTTAATATGATCCATGTTAGACCCAACTACAAACATATCATCAACATATAAACATAAAATAATGTAGCTATCATCATCCAACCTCTTAAAATAAACACAATGATTTGAATGACACCTATTGTATCCATGTGCATGCATAAAATTGTCAAATTTTAGATACCATTGCCGAGGTTCTTGCTTCAAGCCATATAAACTTTTCTTCAATTTGCACACTAAGTTCTCCTTACCTTTGACCTGAAAACCCTGTGGCTAAGCCATTTATATTTCTTCATCCAAATCACCATGAAGGGAGGTTATTTTAACATCAAGCTACTCTAATTGAAAATATTTAGTAGCCACAAGACTTAAAACAATATGGATAGAAGTCATCTTAACAACAGGAGAAAATATCTCATCAAAATCAATGTCCTTTTTCTATGCAAATCCTTTCACAACTAAACTGGTTTGAAATATTTTCTTACCTTCATCCTCTTATTTCAACCTATAAACCCATTTATTCTGTACATATCTTTTACCTACAGGTAATTTGCATAAATCTCAAATCTTATTCTTTAGCAAAGAGTCTATTTCATCTTTCATTATAGACTCGCACTGAATCTTAGTATCCACCTACATAGTTTCATCATAACATTTAGGTGCACCAGCATCTGTTAATAAAATAGAATACAAAGAGGGAAATAATCTTTCTAGAGGTGAAATTTTCCTTGTTGACCATCTAACATTCACTAGTGTGTGTGGTATATTTTGTTGCAATTGTTGGACATCATGAGGAATGGATGGAACATCAACTTTTGGAGTATCATATGTCTATACATTATCATCATCTTTCTTCTCATGTTGCTGCAACAGATTTTTGTACAACACTTTCTTATTGAATATGACATCCCTGCTTCTTATAATTTTTTTAGTTTCAAAATCCCAAAGCTTATAACAAAATTCATTAATGCCATATCAAAAAAATACACATTTCTTTGACTTTGCTTCCAGGTTCATTCTATTTTTGGAATCTATATGAGCAAAAGCTTCACAACTGAAGTTCTTAAGAAAAGAATAAATCACCTTCTTACTAGTCCATGGTTCCTCTAGAATACCACAACCCAAAGGAGTAGAGGGACCTCTATTAATCAAATATATAGTAGTATTGATAGCCTCTACCCACATGAATAAGGGCAACCCAACATGCAACCTCATGCCCCTTACACACTCCATTATAGTCCTGTTCATGCATTTAGCCACTCCATTTTCCTATGGAGTCCTTGGAACGGTTTTTTTGTCTATGAATACCATTAGTAAAGCAATAATCATCAAATTCACATCTGCAATACTCACAACCATTATCAGATCTGAGACATTTTAATTTCTTAGTAGTCTCATTTTCAACCAAGCATTTTCATTTCTTAAAAGTTTGAAATACATTAGATTTCTGTCTAAGGAAATAAACCCATACTTTTCTAGTTGTGTCATCAATAAATGTAAAATAATAATGAGAGTTTCAAAGGGAAGATACTTAAGCGAGTCCCTATAGATACATCTATATGCACAAGCTCTAATATCTCCTTTTTGTTTTCCTTTCCAATCTTTACAAAACTCACTCTCTTTTGTTTTCCATACACACAACTTTCACAGAAATCCATATTAACACATTTCAAGCTTGGTAAAACTTTCTTTGAATGAAGTACTTTCATACATTTCTCACTCATTTGCTCAAGTCTATTGTGCCACAATGCTATATCAAAATCTACAACAACTATTTGTTCTCCCTACTCAACTACAACAATTTTTCATGGACATTCATTTTTCTCTAAAACAATTAAAGTAGAAGGAACAATATGACCTATACAAAGATATAAGGCACCTACTTTCACACCTTTTTCTACTACAAGGGAACTTTTTGAAACCTTCCAATTTGTATCATTAAAAGTAACTACACAACCCTCATCACCGAGTTTCCCTACTAAAATTAGATTCCTACTCAGCCTTTGAACATATCTTACATCATGTAGTAGCCAATGATTCCCATTCTACAACTTGATCTTAATTTTTCCCTTTCCAACAATTTGACAGGGTTCATTATCCCCCAAATAAACAAGCCCAAAATCCCCTGGGACATAATCAATGAAATAACCTCTATGGAGTGTAGCATGAAATGAAGCACTAGAATCTAAAACCCATGAATCATAAACACTTTCTAAAGATAGAAGCAAAGCATCCTCTTTGGATTTGTTACTTACCACATTTGCCTCCTTGTCTCCATATAGATTATCTCCTTCATTTTTCTTTCTATTCCAGCAATCTTTCTTTTTATGACCTGGTTTCCCATAGTACCAGCAATCATTTGGTCCTCTCAATTGAGACCTCCTCCCCTTTGACTTTCCTCTTGATTTCCTATGACTTCCAGAATTACTTCCTCTCTCAGTCATTCTACTCTTGCTTTGTGCATTTAAAACACTTCCTAATGTAGATCCACCCTAGGATTTCTTACAAGTTTCCTCACTCAAAATAACACCGATCACATCATTGTATTTTAGGGTACTAGATCTAGGAACAAAATTACTCACAACTATTACCAAGCCATTCCAGCTTTCAAGCAAAGAATACAAAATTTAAAAAGCCCTAATTTCTTCTTCAAAATTGATACCCATAGAATATAGTTGACTAGTAATAGTATTAAACTCATTTAAATAATCTGCAACAAATCCACTTTCTACCATTTTCATATTAAATAAATGCTTCATGAGAAATACTTTGTTTGAAGCAGAGGGCTTTTCATATGGTGTCATTAGGGTTTTCATCAACTCTTTTGTTGTCTTCACTTTTGTAATATTAAATTCCAGTGATGGTGCCAAGCATAATTGAATGCTTCCAAGTGCCTTTCTGTCCAAAAGATCCCATTCATCATTTGACATAGATCCTTAATTCGGTCTTACCTTCTAACAACTTCCATAAATCGTTTTGATAAAGATAGTCTTCCATTTGCATCTTCCATAACTTGAAGTTCTTCCCATTAAACCTATTAACCCTCAGCTTACCCTTGTCTGCCATTGCTCCCACTCAACTATGAGACTCCCACTCAACAATGAGACTTTCTTATAGAGGATAAATGAAAAAACAACCTCGCTCTAATACCACTTTTAGGATTAAACCACAGATAGAAATAAAAATCACATGCAAATATAACCAATAATAGAAAATAATAGATCACATATAAAAGAACACAAGACGCCAAGATTTAACATGGTTCACCCAATTTCTAGGCTACGTCCACCAAACAACAAGTCCGATATTATTACGATCCAGTGATTATAACCTGATTACAACCTGTAATCCCTTACAGTTCAATACCGTTGCAAGAACCAATTTTGCATCACAAATATAAAACAATCCCTAACCCTAGGCTCTTTTATACAAGTATTTTTACTACTTTAGGGTTATAACTAATAATTACATGTTAGACCAAAATCTTGATAAAATAGAGCCCAAATAATTTATGAAGTATGTACAATACTTTCCTGATCAGTCACTAGAATCTAACACCAACATAGTTGGAATTTTGTGATGGTCAACACACATGAAATATAAAAATTGATGAGCTAGCATATTTAAAGAAAGAATTTAGTTTTTTATGTGATCAAAGGAAAGGATTTGATTAGAAGTTTTTATAAGTCTTAAAAAAGGAAAGGAAGAAAAAAATAATGAAAGGATTCAATGAGTCTGACCTAACCCTAAGATCTACGAACATTTTTAAGTAGAAAAATATCAAACTACCTATATAAGGAGGAATAAGGGATGTTTTCTAAGGTTGGTTCATTGATGATTGGTAAATTGATGAAGAACTTGTGAAGAAAAGAGTAGTAGACAAAAAATGTGAATATTGGTGAAGTGTAATTGCTTGAAGGGTTGCCAAGTAGACCAATGATAGAGAACATGATGGAGGTCACTCAATGAACTAGCTTGAGCTAAATGAAGATCTGAATTTCCAAAGTGAATTTTGTTTTATAGATTAAACCTATTCTTACATTCTAACTATTGTGGAAGTAAAAATACTTTAATAAAGGTTGACCTAATAGTCATTTCTAAATCCTTTAATCAAGGTAACATTCTAATAGAATGATCCAAACTTCTCTAATTAGGCCACTCATAATAGGGTGATTCAATAATTTAATAGGGCCACACCTAACAATGTGTTTGTAGCCATTAACAAGGTTGGCAGTATCATGTTATTGTTGTTTTTTTCCCAAATTAGGTTTCCACATTAAATCCTAGTTTCATTTACACGTGTGAATGTCATTTTATTCATGTTATTTTTTTGAAGTTGTTCATTTTACTATTAGTTGACACATGTAGAGTAGAGAGAGTTAAGAAGTTGAGAAGTGAATAGAATGTTAAATTGCTAATGAGATGTTATATTGATAGAGTTGTTTAAAGAGTTTGTTTGTGTTATTTTAAGTTAGTAAAAGTTTAATTGGTACATCTAGACCTGATGATAATTGATTCAGCCCCCTCTTAGTTACTCTACATCTTTTTAATAGTGAGAATTAAAAAGTCTCCATTGGGGGTGTTTCTTTTGTGGTTATAACAAAAATTATCACTTTTTTTATTGAGTACGGCATAGAGAGAACAAGAATTCCTTGGAAGTCCAAATCTTTCTCTAATAGGACTTTTAACTCTTCCTAAATCCTGGTAAAAATATTCCTAAACTACAAAGTAGTTTCAATCCTGAGCATCGCCTAGGTGATTCAAAGGCGGTGGCAAAGACCCTCATTCGGTTTTTTACACTTAAGGGGAGGTATAAGTGCTTTTATTTGTGTTTCTTCCCTATGCTTAATCATTTTAGATCAAATGTTGCATTTTTCTTTCCATCTTGGATTTTCTTCCTCTCCAACAGTTTTGTTTTACAAAGAAGAGCCCCTCTTCACCAGAGCTTGATTTTCAAGTACTCTATAATTTTCACCATCTTTTGACCTCCCCAAGATAATCTTTCCCCTTCCCTATCCATTAGGTTAGACAATTTGGTGTACACACATATTTCCTCCTTGGCGAAACCATTACTAGCTCAACAAAATATTACCACTTATTCTAGTACTAGGATTAACCTTTCTCTCAAAGATAAGCTTGAAAATGCTTCTCAACATGAGGACATGGTGGAGGTATTGGATGAATTGATTTGAGAGCTTAGAGATTAGGTGCCTTCAGAGAAAGAGAATAAAATATTCAGATTTCCATTGCATCTATGATAGAGTCTTTGGTTTAGCAAGTGGATTATATTTACGAGTTGGCTACTCAAAAGAGAAAAGCTTAGGATAAAGAAGAGAAGGATATTGATGTGATTCAAGTTGATCTAGAGGAAACAAATACATAAAGGAAATGATATGAGTAAAGATCATGTAGAGATGATGACATGAGGTTGTTCTTGAGGATGTGGCTTCATCTAGGGCTTCCAAGCATCCCTCCTTCAATAAGCTTATGGAATTGAGGAAGTAGCAATTTTGGGTTGTATCCTATTGGGTCTCTTTTTTGATGTTTGGTTGTTGGTCTAGGTGTTTGTGCAGGTTGTTGGTGATATTTGTTTCTTTTTGGTTGGATCTCACTCCATGTTAACCCCTATCTTTTTGTACATTGGACTTCATGTTATTCTTAAGTAAGGATTTGGGCTCTATACTAAATTATCTAATCAAAACAAAAGAACTTTAAGGTCCCTATTTTATTAAAAAAAAGCATTAGAAGTTAAATGAACAAATGTTGTGGAAATTATTTGAATATGCACAATAATTAGAAATAAATCAATACATTCTATAACAACTATTACAATCGACACAACTCATAAATTAGTATTTAGAATTAAATTAATGATTGTTACAACTAATAAACACAAGTCATGTAAAAATGATATAATAACTATTACAATGAGTATAACTAATATTAGAAACCAAATCAACAAGTACAATAATAATTATTGAAAAGGCAATATTTAAGAATTAAAAACATTAAAATAAATCAATGTTATAACAACTATCAAAATAGGCAGAACTACTGAAATATCTTAAGAATTAAATAAACAAATACTAACACTACTATATAACAATTATTAAATATTAAACCAACCGCTAATATAATTGTTAAGATCAAATCAACGAATGATATAGGAACTATTCCAACTAAAAAATTATTAAAAATTACATCCTTCAGCAAATAAATTTTAAGCCTACATCTATTGAAACAGAGTGAATCCTCTTGTCCCTAAAGACTCCTATTCTATAACTCTTCTTCTCCGGATCACCATGATCCGGGTTAAGAACGAAGGCACATGATCCTAAGACAACGGTTCATTGAGCAACATCGAACAACCATTATAGCAAACTAAATTTCAACACAAAAAGAGACGTATCTCTCAGAGAGCGTCCTTAAAAACGACGCTCTATTCGTATTGGTAATGCTTGCCCACCTCTCAGATCTCGCTTTACACCCAACTTTACTACTCCACAAGCCATCTCCGACAAGAGCAAAGCTCCGATTCCCATCCTCCAAATTATCAATGCTACCCGCTTCCTGCGTTAAGGTGCAGCTTGGCCCATTCATATCTGACTCCGCAGGCATGGTGTTCGAGCTATCCTCCTCCTTGGGAAGAAGGGTGGAACGGCACAGCGGGCAGGTGGAGTGCGAGAAAAGCCACATATCAACACAGTCAGGGTGAAAGGCGTGGTTGCACCGGGTAAGCAACCGCAGCTTCTCCTTTTCCTCAAACTCGCTCAGGCAAACCACACATCCGGACCACTCTACTTGCGCTTCTGACTCTCTTGCAAGCCTGAAGCTCACAACCGGGAAGCTCTCAATAACCGTCTTGTCCAAACCCCCGTTTGTTTCTCCATTGAAACCCTCCGGATCGCCACCAGCCTCTCTATTAGGGTTCCGGCGCCGACAACAAATGAACAGAAACCACGTCAAAAACAGAGTGCCCAGCAGAACCACCGGAATCACCTGCGTCAGAAGATTGTTGTGTATGTTCGAATCCCTACTGTTTCCTGACAATCTCACCATTCTCAATCTGGTGCCTGGCTTGAAACTCCTGTCATTTATAGACGACAACACAATAAAATCCTCCAACTTCCACACAATCATTTCTCTCCTCTTTCGATAAAGATCCCCACAGATCTGGGATCTCTTTCTTTCAAGTGACTTGATTCACTCACGGGAAATGTTTGGTGACTAAATGTTTGGTTTCTCACACAATTATAGCACTTGGTTTGTACTACAAGAAAAGGTCCACCAGGTATAATCTCTTTAAACTGTACTTCTTTAATACTAGAAAAATAAAAGGATGTAAACGTGCCAACTTAACGGATTTAAATAAATCGGTGGATAGATATGACACAAGCCGTGGACTTTCATACATTAAAATAAGAGCGTTGACATTAACTTAATTGGGCCATTGTGTATATTCGGATCCTGGATATTACATATGCTCTTCAATAATTAGGAGATGGGACTCATTCTATGTTATTACTTAAGCATTTGACATATGAGCTGATGTCAACGACCAGTGAGTCATGAAGTTTTTGCACGCATTTAGATGAAATCCTAAGCTGTATAGGGAACGTGTCTGTTGGCATATCTAAATATATGGGTGGAGATATCTATGATATTTGTTTTTTTTATAATGTTCTATGTTTGGTGTACAAGTATATTATTATCCTTTTTACGGTATTTAGTTGACATATTTAAAATATGGAGTCAGATAGAGAGGGATATTTGCTATTGAGACATTTGTCTTAATACATTCAGAATAAATAATATAGAAAATGATAAATATAGTGAATTTATTAAAATAAAGTCAATGTATGCCACTGCTTATTATTTAATATGCATTATACCACGAGTTTCACTTTCGTGGTTCTTATGGTGAATTCTGATATGATATATTTCTTGCATTTTTTTCCTGTATTAATGTTATTATCACTCTCCCAGAAATTAAATTCCATCATGTGACCATTTTATTTTAATTCTGTATTTATGTACGATATTCGCATCAAACAATAGCTTACCAATTAATAAAAGAAAAATAAAAATCGTACAGGTTTTAATGTAAATTCTAGGTATTTATGAAGAGAATCGTAAGTGTTTTTGATAGAATTTTTTTTAGAGAGAATTGCAGTTACAAAATAACATTTCACATTAAAATTATAATAATTTTCAAGTATATAATTTAATTTTTATTATGTCGAGTGTCAGTATGACACACATAATAATAAAGTAAGTTTGTTTATTAATAAAAAATAATTTAAATAATATGTTTTATTAGAGAAAAATAAATTTTCAATGGATCTCAAGTTTTTTACAACAAAACTTGTAACTAAATGCTAATAGATCATTACATATTAGCTAGACAATAACCAAAAGAGTAATGGAGAACAAAAATCTCAAAGACCTTATAACGTTTTCAATAATTTTTTTATTGATTTTCAATCAAATTTTCATTAATACTTTGAACCTTATGAAGAATGTTCTCAATGCAACTAATACATTTGTCCCTACAACAAAGAGAAATAGTTAATAGCCTCTACTTGACATCTAATTACTTTAGGTCATATGACCCATAACAATAACTCCTCTAAGTTAAATGCATTCATCTAATCTCAATATGTTTTTCATGTTGTTCTTCCAAATCATTTATCCCTATAAAAAGCTCCTATATGCTAATGAGGATTTTATCTAGATTGTGCACTTGGAAGTTCTTATCCTTCAAAGCATTAATCTCAATCACCATCTATGTGAATAGGGCACATTGACTATTAGTATCATCTTTGACATATTTACTCATATGCACAGTATCATAAGCCAACTATCTCTTCTCCAAAGGGGTATATTTTCCATTATCAAAAATGATACCAAATTGAAGACCAACTTTAGTACCATGAATAGGTGGAGATTGTGAAATAGATTATGTTATTATATGAGCTTTCCTCTTGAGTTTTTTCACAAGTAGGATAATTTTTTCCTAGCATCCACTAAATGCGGAAAACTATGAATTTTTCCTTTCTTCATACCTAAACAATGAGAACAACCCACTTTACCTTTACTCTTAGCATTGCTACTAGGACTAAAAGTATTAGGAGAAAACCCTTTAGAGAGGATAAATCAAAGTCATCATCATTAGAAAAGACTATTTTATGATGCATTATGGAATTTATTTTCTGGTATTCATGTTTTCCTAAATGGAAATAAGTTTTATAATTGGAAGGAGCATCCTCCATATCAAGAATGTAATCCCTATAATGGAAGTGGACATGGTGGTTGAATTTAATACTAGCTTAGGAGGTAGGATTTATTTGAACTGATATAAATTTGGCATATTCCATGATGGGGTGGATTAAATCCTCATGAAAGACTAGGATAAAGGGATTTGAATAATTTGACTATGCCAATGGGAAGGAAAAAGATACAAAGCCAAATATATGTTTTATCATGAAAAAAAGAAAATTGATATTACAAGAAGCCAAAATGGCAGCTGGCCCAAAGATTAAAGAAAACACAATTGAACATCAACTTTAAGTCATTACCAATAGATTAACCTACCCCCTTCCTTAATATCAAAAATCCCTCAAACTAAAGTATTTCTATATCTATATCCACTACAATTTCTAGTTATCAAATTAGCATGATTACATATAAACTTGGCCCAAGTAAACCATCTGGGCATAGATCTAGTCCAACACACATAATAAGTGTTAGCATGAATACTAATATTATCCATTTGGGGGAGTATCCTAAGAATTGGAGAGATGGTTAACATAATTGACATGTTGTATTCATGATTATATTTTTCGTTGATGTAAATATAGTATTGTTTCTATAACGACTGTAGAATAGCGGATAGAAAATGAGGTTGTACTGACTGTGTATTGATGATAAGGACAAGAAGAGTTAATGATATGTTCTATATTGTATCATAATGAAGTGGAAAAGTGTGCATACAGAGAGTCAAAGTCATGCGAGAGTTATTCATGATTTACCAAGGATGATGTGTAGATAGACTACCTAAGAAGTAGTTTCTGATGTTTGGGTTGTATCTCTTAACAAGGATAGAATTGCGATGAGAGTAGTTAGACTGTAACAGTAGAAAGCCTAATGATGAAATCAATGAGTACATAGGGTTAGAGGTCACAAATATGGGAAGTTGTAAAGACTGTGAGCCCAAAGTGTTGTGTAATTGTAAAATGATTGCAATATCTTAATGAGCTCCTATTATAAGTAATTGGGAAAGACTCAAGGTTGACTAAAGGAATTACTTTTAAGATATGGTATAAAGGAAGGTTATTTTCATTGTGGTGATTATGTAAGTAATGTTAATTATTATACAAGTATGAATTGTACAAGTGATACACTAAGTTGGTAAATGCACGTAAGTGATCTAGGGGATTATTATTTCTTTAAGGATTTGGTATTAAGATCAGAAGAGGATTGGTCCAGTCAAGAGGATAGAGGAGTTTGACATTATTCATTTTTATTATTCTGCAAGGAATAATATAGAGATTAAGTAAAAAGTGAGTTCAATGGTCTTGCCCCTAAAACTGTTTGGACAATGGTTCCATCTACCTTCTACAACTCCTAACAGGTTTGGCACAACTCGTAACATGGTTGCAATCTCCATAAAGGGATTCATAGTCTCCTAACAAGGACTTATATGTACTAAATTTATTTCATTGGCTCCTAATAAAGTCCATCCTCGTACAAGGAAGTTAGTACCATCCCCACTGGGGTTTTCCCCATGATCAAGGGTTTTCGTAGTTAACATATTTGGTGTTATTAGATATTTTTATCTTTTTACCTTTTTTGGTTGTATTTCTTACATGGTTAAGGATTCATAAGGTTGGTAAATGTTTTAATAGCTAGATAACTAATTCAAGAAAGAAAACTTGAGGATTGTAGTGAAGCTAAAAGAGATTTGTTTATATGCAATATGGTTGTGAGATACATATTATTATTAACTCTACCTAAGAATCTATAAATTCATGTAAAATCCTTAGAGAGATCACATGTAATTTGGGAGGCTTTAGAATCTACATTTGAAGGCAATAAGCATGCTAAATGAATCAAACCATAGAATTAGATATGTTTCTTTAAAATGCTAAAATAATGAAATATGAATTTGTAAGAAGCTATATTGGTAGAATATACAAAATTATTGTACTAATTAATTTTTGCAATGGATCTAAAGATGAAGATGAAATTATATGGAAGATCTTGAAAGCTTTGACACCACCATTTAGACAAACAACATCTAGATGATTGAGCAATTGATACCTTGTACTAAGAAATTACCAAAGTGATTTTATGTGGAATATTGGAAGTACCAGAAGTGAAATTAAAGAAATTTAGAGAATTTCTAAGAGTGGAAACACCTTTTAGTGCATTAAGTGTTAACCCTTCCTTATCAAGAAGTATGAGCACTAGTGGCAACTGTGCAAGTAGCAAAAGATCCTAATTTGAGGAGGATAGAATAATTGAAGAAGGAATTTACCTAATTGTAAGAAGAGATCCAGATGGTAAGATAATCTTTAAATGTTGGACATGGAATGAATTTGATCATTATGCTCCCAAGTGTCCTAAAAGAGAGAAAATTTATAAAAAGAATTTTGAGTCTAGAATACCTAGAGATTATTTGTATGTAAATGCAAATGATGAATTTCATGAAATATTTCAAAGTAAAAGTTCTAATGAGCTAGGATTTTTAGCTAATACATAAGAAATTTGAGAAGAGAAACCCTTAGTTTCACAAGTTAAAAATAAAGTTGATTATATCATAGATAGTGGTTGTTTGCATCACATGACCAGTGGCATGAATAAGTTTGTTAAGTTCAATAGTCATGATGGAGGGATTGTCAAATTTAGTAAAAATGCAACTTTCCATATCAAGGGAATATGATCTATTACTCTTGATGGAAGGACTAACACTAATGATGTTTATTTTGTTAATGGATTAAAGAATAACCTATTGAGTGTTTGAAACAATTGTTTGATAAAGGATATCAGCCAAAATTCACATAGAAGACATACATTATCAAGGCCAAAAATGATAAGATGATTGGCAAGGGTACAAGAGCTAAGGGTAATGTTTCTCAATTGAACCCTATAGAGATGACATGTTTGATTGCAAAGGTGGATAGTAGTTAGTTATGGCATAGAATATTTTATTATATAAACTTTAATAACATTGTGAAGGGTAGTAGTACATTTTCTATCAGAAATTTACCTAAAATTGTGAAGAGAACTAATTTTGTGTGCAAAGAATGTGTTATGGCTAAGAAGAAGAAAGTTTTCTTTCCTACCAATGAGTTCGCTACCACAATGAAATTGTAGATTATTTATAGATATTTGAGTGGTCCTACTAGAACTAGAGGATTCTATGGTGAAAGTTACTTCATTATTTTTCTTAATGATTTTACTATGATGATGTGGGTAACATTTCTTATCAAAAAAGTCTGAGGCATTTGAAAAGTTCAAGTTGTCTAAGAATAGAGTTGAGAATTAATCTAGAGTAAAGATAGCATGTTTGAGATCAGATAGAGGTGGAGAGTTTTCCTTTGATGATTTTAACATCTTTTGTGAATTAAATGGCATCAAGAGACAGTTGTCAACAACTAAGATCCAAAAATTATTGAAAGAAGAGAGGTAAAAGCACAAAGCTATGTCACCCTTTTGTAAAGGAAGAGGCTAACAAAAGTATAACTGTTCACCATCAATGACATAAAATTGGTATTGTTATTTTGAATTTGAAAATGAAGTAAACTAGTGAATGTGTAGAAATGGATGAAATTTGGGATTATAATTTTTAATTATTATCTGGAATAAGAATTGATGCATTTTCCTAATTTTTATACATAATTTTTTAGCTGCTGAAAAATGCTAAAAATTAGGGGTCTAGTTCCCACCACAAAATTATATGGAAATAAACTTATTTAATTTTGATCTCAAACTATGTTATAGATAACATACTTAGCTAGAACATTCAAAAATAAAAATTGGCTTTAGACCTATATTTTCTCTTTTATAATAATTCAAATTTCAACTCACCTAAAATCAGTAGTTTTCATCTCCCACCACATTTTTTAAAACAAATCTATTCTAACTAGGACAAAAATTATATATTCTAGAAGGAAACTCTCTCCTCTAGAACGTCATATAATTTTAAATATTTTTTCTATTTATAAATTGACATCTTTTCGAATCTTAAAATATGTTCTTGTAGAATTTATGAATTACAATATACTATATCTAATTAAAACACTATAAAATCTATATGAGAATGTTCTTGACTCTGATCTCTACAAAATGGTATTTATTTATTATTAAAAAAATAAGAGTAAAAATAATAAGATTTATTGAAATGCAACTTTTCTAAAATAATTTATTTTTTTAATAACTGGATACAAACTAGTATAAAAACATGCATTTAATAGAAATTCCCAATTGGAAAAGTGTGAGACCATATACAAGTTAGCTAGAATGAATTTATCTAAATCATATGTTTGAAAAAAATTAATTTTTAGATATGAATACTCAAATTTCATCATTCTGATAAGTTAGCCTAAAAGGTGTCATATCTTTATACTTTTACCCAGAGATAGGTTTGTAACACAAGCAATAAGAGCCATCATCTTTGAGAATGATTTATCAAAGACATTTTGAAGAGAAATTTTAAATAAAATAGTATACATAATGAACAAAGTGTGGATCAAAAAAGATATAAATAAGACTTGCTATGAATAATTGTTTGGACATGCACTATTAGTGAAGTATTTCAAAAAAATTGGAAGTGTTACATAAAGAGAGACAATGATATTGGAAAGTTTGATGCAAGAAGCAGTGAAGATGAATTTGTTCTTTATTTATTGAAAAGAAAATATTATTGATTTTTTAATAGAAGAACTAACATATTTTTGAGTGTGCAAATGTAAAAGTGGATGAAAAGTTTGAAGATAAAGAGGGAATGCTCAATAATAATTCTAATGAAGAAGAAGATAATCTTAATCTTTTTATAGAAAATGTTGAAGTTTTATTTGAGACAAACAATAAATTATAGAATGATGTTAAAATTCTTGAATAGAGAGGTGAACCAAGATCTTAACCTAGAGAAGAAGTAATAATTGAAATAGTAATGCCTACACCTAACAAGAATTTGACAAAGAATCTTTGTGCTAATCAGAATATTGGAAGCAAAGAAAAAAGTGTTATGACAAGAAACATAGTACACGAAGAATAATTGTACTAAATTTCTTAAGATGAACCAAAGAGTGCATATGAGGCATGCAAGGATGACCATTGGATTCAATCAATGAATGAAGAATTAGATCATATCATGAAGAATTTGACATGGGATTTGGTTCCTAGACCTAAAGATAAGAATGTAATAGGGACTAAGTGGGTTTTTAGAAATAAGATGAATGAACAAAGTGAGATGGTGAGAAATAAAGAAATATTTATATGTAAAGGATATTCATAATAAGAAGGTATAGAATATGAAGAGATATTTAACCCTGCTGCCAAAATTGAAGTAGTAAGAATGTTCTTGGATTATGTGGCAACAGATCAAATTGCATCAGATGGATGTAAATTCAATATTTTTGAATGGAGAACTTAAAGAAGAAGTCTATGTAGAGCATCCTAAAGGATTTCCTTCAACAAAAGAAAATGACATGAGACTAAAAAAGCATTTTATGGTCTATAGCAAGCACCCAGAACCTGGTATGTAAGATTGGATAAGTATTTGGAAAAGTTGGGATTTGTTAAAGGTATGATAGATAGTAATTTTTATTTTAAAGAAATTTAAAATGGATTTTTGATTATTTGTGATACTGGTGGACGATATAGTTTTTAGAGGTAATTATGAAGCAAATGACAAATTTTATAATGAGATGAGGAACAAAGTTGAGATGAGTATGATTGGTTAGATGAAATATTTATTAAGTTTACAGATTGTACCAAATAGTGATGTTATTTTCCTATCACAAACTTAGTATTTGAAAGACTTCTTGAAAAGATTCAACTTGGAAGGTTGTAAGCCTATTAAAACACCTATGATAACTAGTCATAATTTATCTAGAAAAGATGAGACACCTACATTTGAGCCGAAGAAGTATAGATTCAGGATAGAAGGTTTAGAATATCTTACTAACACTACACCATATATAGAAAATGGAATTGGTATAGTAGTAAGATTTCAAGTAGATTCTAAAGAAGAACATTATGAAGTAGTAAAGAGAATATCTAGATATTTGAAGGGCACACCTAATTTTGGCTTGTGGTATAATAGATCATGTGATTTTACTTTGTCTACATAGAATAATGTAGATTGGGCAAGAAATATTAATGGAAAAGAAAGCACCATTAGTGAAGCATTTTTTCCTAGAGGATTATTGGTTTCTAGGCTAAGCAAGAAACAAGACTATATCTCATAGAAAACAATAGAAGCATAGTATGTAACAGAAATAAACAATTATAATCAGATCATGTGGATGAAGTAGATGTTGAAGAACATTGTGATAGAGTTTTTAGAACCTATTATCATACATTTTTATAACACAAGTATAGTAATTATGGCTAAGAATATTTTGTTGCATTTGAAGACTAAGCATATATCTATTAAGTATCATGTTTTGAGAAAGAAAGTTGAAGAGAAAGAAATCATATTAGTGTGTGAATAAAAAATAGTATATTATAGATATCTTTATGCAATCTTTTCCTAAAGATACATTGGATTATTTCTAAGGTATGCTTAGGGTTATGCCCATGCCCACTTTTGAGTAGATGGTGCAAAAAGTGCACCAGTCTAGTAGTATAGAGAACTATTTTTTATCCAGAGTGAATGTTGATGGTTTAAGTATGGAGGAGTATCCATAATTAGTAGAGTCATTAGTCATAGCTTAAAAATAAAACTAAATTTCTTTTTAAAATTTCTATAGAATCTAGCCAAACCATGAAATGATCTTGCCTCGCCCACATTATCAGGTGTATGCCATTCCAAAATTTCTTTAACCTTCTTAGGATCCATTCTCAAACCATCGACTGAAATTTCAAAGCTTAAGTAAACGATCTCATCTTGCATAAAGGAATATTTCTTCAAATTAATCAACAACTTCTCCTCTTTCAATCTCTTCAATATGTGTATAACATTCTCAAGATATTCTTCCCTAGTATGATTGAATATCACAATACCATCCAAATAAATGATAACAAACTTACCCAAAAACCTCTTGAGAACTTCATTCATCAACCTCATGAAATTTATAGGTTCATTAGTCAAACCAAAAGGCATAACCAACCACTTATACAAACCATCTTTTGTCTTGAAAGAAGTTTTCCATTCGTTACCTTCTTTGATTCCAATCTAATGATAACCACTCTTCAAATCAATATTGGTAAAATACTTTGCTCCAATCAAACAATCTATTATATAATCCATCCTCTACATAGCAAACCTATATTTTCCTTTGATATTTTTAATAGCTCTACAATCAATACACATTCTCCATTCTCCATTTTTCTTAGGTGCCAATACAATTGGTACAACACATGGACTCAAACTTCCTTTGATCAAACCTTTCTATAGAAATTATTGTACATGTCTATTAAGGTCTTCATTCTCTATAGGTGTAAATCTATATCATGCTTTGTTCAACAAGCTAGTTCTAGGAATCTTATCTATACAATGATATATACTTCTTAGTGGTGATAAACCATCAGTTATATCCTCTATGATAATTTATTTATACTCATTCAACAAGGTCTTAATTTATTTTGTCACTCAACTTTCATTATCTTTTATCAATCAGTCATCACTATTTTATGTCACTTAGTTAGTATTAGTATAGCTCGGTCTTGTAGGAATTACAATAAAACATATTTATTTCTTCTTCATTTCCTTTCCAAATTATTTCCCATTGATCACAGAAACTTGAACAGTAGTACAATTTACCTCATCTAGACTTAAAATAAAAAAGGAAACAATATTTTCTTTATTCCATTCACCCAAAGAGTATATTGATTTAGTATTCCATCATGCATAGGATATCTATCATAATGCCAATGTCTACGCAACATAATAGTACAACAATCCATAGGCATAACATCACATAGAACTTCATCAATGTAATTTCAAATTTTTAAATTCACAACACATTGTTCACTTACGAGCAACTTATGTTCATATTTGATCCATGAAACATGATAGGGTTTAGGGTGTCTCAACCTCTATAGTTGTATTTTTTTTAACAAGCTCCTTTAGTGCTAAATTTGTTGAACTTCCAGTGTCAATGATCATTTTGTGGCATTTTTTAGCCATCTTACTTAGGTCCACTTGGTGAACCCTCAATATCTCCTTAAATCACAACATTTTTACTACTTTACTCATTATCACAAGAATGTCTATAGTCAAAGGATATATGTTCCATTTTTCCACATCTAAAATAATTACCATGAAAACCACCTTTAGAATAAAAATTACCTCTTCCTTTGTAAGAACTAATACCTCCTCAATAAGAATTACCACCTTTACATTCAGTCTTTCCTTTATCATCACTTCTCCACTCAGATTTTCCCTTATCTTGCATAGAATTGTCAAATCTACCACTTTCTCCATAAGATCTAAAACTATGTCTCTAGAATCTACCACATCTACCTCTTTGTCTTTTTGTGTGCTTCTTTGTCAAGATCTCCTCAACTTTCAAGGCATATTGATATGATTCTTCCACACTTTCCAATTTCACAAAACTTAGCTCATCTTGAATTCTATATCTCAATCCATTTAGACATCATCCAACTTTCTCACCCTTGTCATCCACTTGTCAAAATCTATTGTCCAATCTATAGAATTCTTTAGTATACTCTTTAATAGTCAAGTCCTTTTGTCTCAAGTTTTACATCTTTCTCAATAAGATAACTTGGTAATTAGTAGGAAGGAACTTCTTCTTCACCTTGTTCACCATTTTCAGCCAAGTCCTAATCTGTTTCTTTCCTCTCCTTTGTCTATCACTTTGAAAATACTCCCACCATATTGAGGCATGACCTTTCAAATTAATGATTGCAATCTTGACCTTCCTATTATCAAGGGTGTTTTCAAACTCAAAGAACTTCTCCATATTAGAGATCTAATCCAACATAGCCTTAGTGTCAAATTTTTTGTCATGAGAAAATTCTACAACAAGCTTTCAATGTGCCATAGATAATACTCTCAACAATCTTTCCTCATCCTAGTCTTCCTCAACCTCCAAATTAGGGTTTGGTTCCATTTCTTCATCATCAAGATGCACTTCTCTCCTCTAGGTTATCTCCATAGCACCTAATTTGGTTGCAATTTGGCTCAACATGTCCATCATAGCAGTGTCAACATTTCCTCTACTTTGAACCATCTTTGCAAATGGTTCCTACAAGATTTTAACCCTCTGCAAGATATAGGTTAAATTTGTAGATCTTCCACCCTAAAACCAAATCCAACTCAAGTTTCTACACCATCCAATCTCCATAGGGATGAACCTCAAGCTCTAATACCATCTGACACAATGAGGGAATGAAAAACTTAAGCTAAAGGCACACTTAACTATCTAATCACCTTGCTAAGTAAACACAGTGAAAGAAAATGCATAAAGAACATCACCAAGGAGAGAAGGAAAAGAAAAAATTTATTGATTCATTAGATTACCAACATACACACCCAACTGTAAGGAAATCTAGGTTATTACCAATTACAAAATTCAAATTCAAATCCATGACCTAGCTTCCAATTTACAAATTTACAAATTTACCAATATCTTCTCTCTACTTTCTAAGTCACTTCAGCTCTCTCTCTCTCTCTCTCTCTCTCTCTCTCTCTCTCTCTCTCTCTCTCTCAAACTTAAGCCTAAGCACAATATTTATAATTTCTAAATTGTCTTACAAAAGATTCTTGATCATTATATAATAGAAAGACCAACCTTAAAATTGTTTGTACACATCCCAACACAAGATCCTACCATTAAATTTACAGTTCAACTTAAATACATCAGCTGGCTAAAACTAAAAACCAATCATAGACAACTTGCTCAATGAAGGAATTGAGAACTAGTAAAATAATAGGTTCACTCGATACTTGAAGGAACACTTGGTCAATACTAGCAATCCACAACTGATGTAACTCAGTCAATACTCATAGAATGAATGAGATAACATGATAACTAGCAAGATAACGTGACTAGAAATTGAAACTTATCCAATATTAAAAAACTATTGCTCAATATTTATTGTAACTCAGCACCAACTGGCAAAATGAACATAGATGAGAAGGATAACACATCAACCAAGGATTCACCTACAACTATCTTCCATGCAATGTAAAAGAATATAGGAAAAGGAAATGCATTCCTTATTCCTAAAATAATTTAGGATGGGAGAGTGATAAAATTAACACATTTTGACTCCATCTTCCATGGTTATATATTGCATAATGACATAACAAACCATATCCCATGATTTTGAGATCTTTCCATAGGAAAATCTACCATGGAAGTAAACATGACCTTCATTAAAAAGGAAAAAATTCCCCATGCTTGGTACATCTTCCACCCTAGACTACTTCCTCTAGTTTTTGCAATGCCAGACCAGTGGCATTAAAAATTAGCTCTTTGTTTACCTCAAAGGATACCCCATTAATGTTAAACCACCATTTTTTCTATGAGTCTACAAAAAAATTCCAAGTCACCATCTCATTGTGGCCTTAGATACTCTCCATGAATGGAATAATCCCACCTTCCTTAAAGTGCATCCATGCCACCTTATCCTTTTGAATAATATCTTTAGTTATGGGTTGATCAATCCTTATACTAGCAACCTCCATAACTTCCTTCTCCCCAAGCTCAACAATCAGGTCCTCCTCTCCCTCTTTTAGGTCTACCACCATACTCTTCACCAACTTCAATAGTCTACCCAAAATAACTAGAGTGAAGCCTTCATACACAAGACAATGCAACCTAAAAAAGTGAAAGCCAAATATGTTTGCCGAACATTTGGTTTTGACAAAGTTAAATTTAGAATAATATTTAATTCCTTGCTTCTAGATCATAATTCTTTTGTAATCTCCCTTTAAGAATTGGTTTTTAAACTTGGAACGTGCGTTTACTGGATGAAATAAAATATCATTCCAAATCTTGGATTGATTATGGAGATTCCATTTCCCATCACAAATTATAATTTGTAAGTTAAAGGAATAGGTGAAACCATAATAATTTATCAATGCTGGCACTTCCACTAAAGATAGCACCATCATGGCCTAGGTCACCATATAGTATAATAACTTAGTGATGCCAAAATTACCCCTTGTCAAATGCATAATGATGGAAGTCATCCTTCTAATTTTAATAAATGTAGAAATCATTACATGGAAAGAATTCTTTTTGGGCTAGCAGTTTAATCACCATTGAAAGATCATACTCATTTTCCCAAACTTGAGCATTAGTAGCCTTGTGTTCATACCACATCATGTTTTGATAGTTTGTTTATTTTCTCTATCTATTAGAAACCTTTTCATACTTCATACCCAAGGGCTATTATTTATTGTATATTAGAATTTTCAATTTATCCATTCACTGGCTTCATTAACCTGGAATAAAATCACTTACATACAACATTATTGAAGTGTTGACATTAGTATACAACAGAACTCATGTTACTAGACCTTTCATACTTTTTCATCATTTCACATACAATACATAACACTATTAAAGAGATCACCATATGTAGGGGATAAGCATTTTGAAAGAGTCTTCATTAAGAGTAGATACTCTAGGATGACTAAACTATACATGCAAGAAGAGTATACCCTAGTTATAGACATAGAATAATTGTTTTATATATTCATGTCATACATGCTATAAATCACACAATCATGAGAAATGATCAAAATAAGAACAATATACCTCAAAAAAAATTTGATTTTAAAATTTACATGATGGAAATTTAAGATTATTAATGAATCAAACTTATGTAGTAGCACAAGGTAACCCCTATCATTAAATGTCAGATGTCTATAGTAAAATAGTTACATAAAATTAATTGTATAGTATATATAGTGCCACCTCAATTATTAAGTAAATTGATAAACTGATGTCTAAATGAGTGGTAATCAATGAGTAATGTGATATCCCTAATAGACTTACTATTATCACATCAATGATTAAAAAACTAGGCCAACACATACAAGTTTTAATTAAAATCAATTCAATCCTTCTACCGTCCATTGAAACCTTTACTCAATATCTCAAGAGGAAATTCACCCATAGTGTGTAAATAATATGTTGAATTTAATGAAAGTTCAAGCCCATAGCTCCCAAAAAACACTTGCATGTAAAAACCTATCATAGAAACAAAGAAGAAAGAGCTATGAAAGCTAGAATTTGCATATCCATAGAAGAGACATTCTTGATGAGTATAAAGATAAATTACTATTATCAAAAGTAAAATGATTTGATTTCAAAGAGAGATCATCCTTGTAAAGGAGATCAAAACCCTATTAGGAATGTAACCTAAGTTGCATGATAATAATTAATAAAAAAATTATTTATTATATGCCTAAATTTTATCTTATGTAAAATAGAGTTAATTAGAAAATATCTAATTACTCTAACATAATTATAAGACTTTGGTATAGCTATGATACCATGAAAGAATTTTCCTAAGGCAAGAATGAAATTCAAAGATCTAGAAGCTCAAGAGGTAGCACAAGAGACACAAGCTATGATCAAATGAGAATGGATTGAATAGATAATTGGATGGTTACATCAAAGAAGTGCCTTGTATATAAAGACAACTGATATGACTAGGAGTCAACAAAGAGATAAGCATAACAACTAAGAAAATGTCCACCAAGAGTGGGTTATCCTCTATTGTGCATGAATGTATATGCAACAATGAGAGGATAAGAATGTAAAGGTCTATCTCATAAAGAGATGTAGTAGACAACATGTGCTCTATTGGAGTGCAAACTACTATGTTGTTTACATGACAACTCATATAAATATGCAAACTTCTAGGTGCCTACATGACAACTAATATGAATATGCATTATCTTAAGTAAACTTAGGTAAAGTGTAAATAGTAAATACTTATTTACACCAACACGCCACCTTAAGTGAAAAATAGGAAAATTTACTTAAGCTCACCAAAGATTGATAATAATATAACATGGGTCTTGACTACTAGGCCATGTTAGGTACCCATGTACAAAATGCTAGTGCAAAACATATGCAATGCAATCTCTCATAAAGTAGAGGAAGAGGGAAAACCACATGGGAAAACCCCCCCTCCTATAAGGAAACTTGAAACAAAGAATATAATCTTTTCCACATAACCCATAATAGATCTAAAATAAATATGCAATTGAAATCCACATGCAAGAGAATAGATAACATACCCATAAAATTTGTGACACAAGATATACCTTGGGAAAGCCCTCATTGAGGGAAAAATCCAACCTCAAAAAGTATCCATGACCATGTATTATTCAGCAAAAAATGCCATTGCAATACAACCATGAAAGCCTTCAAAACCATAGCCACAAGTGAGAAAGCCATGTGAACAAGCATGAATCCACACATCCCATGCCATGCTTCCAACCTTCACAAATTCTCCCTTGGCTAACCTGTCAAGCCTTGTCTTGCTTGACTCTTTCCTTTCTCCCTTTTTTCCTTCTCATTGTCACACTACAACAACTACCCTTGTGGCTGCTTATATAGTAGCAAGTACCACAAAACCACTAAGTGGCATTACATAAACCATGTGCTACCTAACCCACTAACCCCACATTTAATATTGAAAATTTAATTATTTTCCCTAATATTAAATAATTGCATGAAATATTATCACAATGTTACAATACAACTAATTGAGTATATCTCATGGGAATCTTTAAATGTTGCACTTCCATCTAGGTACAACATTACATAAAAAAATAAAATAATACAATATAGCAATATCATGCAATGTGTACAACACCCATTATCTCAACATCTCCAAAAAGAGAGATAAGTATATAATAAAAAAAAATGAGAGAGAAAAATACCTCATATAAGGAAAAGATAACTCCCATAAGAGAGAAGAAGAGGAAGATAGACCAAATAACCTCCCCTTAATGTAGAATGTACACTAATAGTAGATTCTCTAGGCTTGATGTAGAAATTGCTCCATGAGTGTAGAAAAAAATTCCTCCCCTTAGGAAGAAACATAACCAAATGTGTATCAATGAAGCCTCCCCATCTATAGGAAGAAACCTCAAAATGTATAAAATCTCTAAAACCTGCTCAAGTGTCCCCATCTCGATATTGGAAGGTGCCTCCTCTAAATCACGTGTACTATGCCACTCTATTGAAAAAGACAAATCAAGCTCAACTAAGGATGAATGTAGAACATGTACCAAAGACTCAAATATCTCCTCTCAAAATGAAGTGATCTCCTCCAACTGTTGTATCAAAGGACCTACCATCATGTCAACTTCAAAAGATTGATCAGGTAGAGAATGAAGATGAGGGTTAGCACACTCCCTCACAATAACTGAAGAAGGATCATCTTCACCAAAGACAAGATGAATGCCATCAATAGTGCCTCCAAAATCTACAATGTAGGACTCCACAAAAAAACTAGAAATTTCTATCAAGTAGTCATCCCATGGAACTGAGTCTAGAAGACAATGAATATCCTACTGCACTGAATCACTTCAATCCATGGCTATGTGAATACAACTATCATCAAGAACAATAGTAGATGGAATATCAGTAGGAGGAGAAGCAATGGAAGGCTCAAGAACTTGATCACATGTGAGAATACCCAAGTTCAAGTAGCCAAAGTCCTCCTCAAAGTCTAAATCAACACTAGAAGTGTGATCAAAATTTGCTGAGAAATCACTGTCATCATCATGAGAAAAATTTGAGAAATAGTATAGCCTAGATGCATGACCAACCACCCCTATAGAAATGATCTCTCTATTCTCCAAGTCTCTTATAAAAACTAAATTAGGTGTGATTTCCATAGTCCTTCCTCTATCTCCATGAGTGAGCTAATAGATGGAAAGAAGATTATGACTTAGGTGAGGTACACACAACACATCTTTGAAGTATCCCTCCCCCTTATCAATAGTTCCTTTCCCAATTACATTCATGTACGTATGATTTCCCACCAAAATAGGTGGAGTATGACAAGGATCAAATGATGAAAACATAGACTATGAAGATGTCATATGATGAGAAGCCCTTGAATCTAGAAGCCACCTCCCTAAATCTTGACTTAAAGTAGCTACTAAGGCTTGACCTTTTCCCATGTGATCCTTTCCTTTTTCAAAATATGAATGTGAAGAACATGATGAAGCGGTCATTCTTGATGGTAGACCAATTTGATTCTTCTTAAGAAGATTCTTGAGTTCATCAATTTCCTTCTTGTAACAATGATGTTCTTCATGTCCATTCTTCTTGCAATATGCACAAGTAGGAAACTCCTTCATAGATGACTTTCTCATATTGTTGGAGTTGTCTTGTGGTGAGGAGGTTAAGTGTTCTTTCTCTTGTTGTGAATTTTTTTGCCATGATTTTTACTTCTTGTTAGACCCTTTTTCTTGATTCCCTTTACTAGCCACCAATGCTTTGGACTTTGAAGACTTGAGAATCCCCATGCTCATCAAGTTTGATTGTTCTACCGTCAACATCTCTATAAAAGAATTAAATGAAGGCATGGTGTATGAAGAACCTAAGGTCAACTTATGAGTGTTGAAGCTCAAAACAAATGATGCATACTCTAGAGGAAGTTTTCTTATCAAATTATGGATCAATTTTTCATCCTCTATGGTAATTCAACAATCCTTAACCATTGACCTTAGCTCATGTGCCTTGGTGATATAGTCTTGAATTTTGTCAAACTCCTTTGGATCTAATGACATGAGATTTTCATCAAGTTCAAAACCCATAACTTTGTTTACTTTTGCAAAAAGGCTAGCAAACTTATCCCATGCTTCATTTACTATTTTACAATTATCAATATGGAAGATAAGATCTTCATGTATTTTATTTTCTAAAAGTACCAATAGAAACCTTATTTTTATGATTCCATTCATTTAGTTTATTAGAATCAAATGGTGCAACCATGGTTCCATCAACATAATCAATTAAACATTTTTCAATTATTTTACTTCATGCTCTAATTTTCTATGAGGCATAATTACGTGGAATTAAAAGTAGAAACCTAGGAGAACCCATGATGTAAAATAAATGACCACAAGAGAAAGAGAAGTGCAAGCACTCAAGACACACCCCCCAAATCACTCAATCAAAGAACCCCCCAAAAAAATGAATGATTTTAGCACTTTATACTTAGTGCATGTAAAATTGATACTTGTCAAAATGAACCAAAGTGGACTTCTAACTTTGATGGTTACAACAACAAATATGAAGCTATATCAGACTCAACAAGATAAGACACAAGACCTCTCGAGGATCTAATTAATTACAAGTGCCAAAATAGGTCAAAAATGACCAAATGCTAAAAGTTCTATGTCCACTGAAAATTACCTCAAACTAATACCAGATCTAGAAGATAGACAAAAAATCATGCACTTCCAAAAAAAATAGCACCTAAATATGTGTCCATATGAGTCTGAACAAAGCCTTTGAAATTGTAAAAATTGGGATTTTTTTTTTTCAAAAAAACTCAAATACAGGGATTACAAACAACCTATAGCAATGTGTAGATCATGAAATTCTACCCTAAAAAAAAACAAAAAAATGCTTGAAAAAAGGAGTCCATATGAGGGAGATATCGTTATTTGAAAATCACCTCTGTAATTATTTTTCCTGAATTGCCACCATTGCACCTCCAAAAATCAAATGACTCTAGATTTCACCTCAAATGTCCAATTTTGATGAAACAAAAATTGAGTTAGGGATTTTTTGACATTCTCAATTTGATGCCAACACCTAATTTACACCAACAAGCTCCAATCTTGACCAACAAAAGAAAACTCTCCAATGGCTATGCAATGATGCTCCTATGGCTCCGATATCATGTAATAATTTTGTATAGCTATGATACCATGAAATAATTTTTGTAAGGAAAAAATGAAATTCCAAGATCTAAAAGCTCAAGAGATAGAACAAGAGAGAGAAGCTATGATCAAATTAGAATGGATTGATCATATAATTGGATATCAAATAATTGGATGATTAAATCAAACAAGTGCCTTGTATACAAAGGCAACTAATATGACTAGGAGTTAGCAAAGAGATAAGCATAACAACTAAGAAAATGTCCACCAAGAGTGGATTATCCTCTATTATACATGAATGTACATGCAAAAATGAGAGGATAAGAATGTAAAGATGTATCTCATAAAGAGGCGTAGTAGAAAACATGTGCTCAATCAGAGTGCAAACTATTGTGTTATTTACATGACAACTCATATAAATATGCAAACTCCTAGGTCTCTACATGACAACTAATATGAATATGCATTATCCTAAGTAAACTTAAGTAAAGTGTAAAGAGTAAATACTTATTTATACCAACAATAATAAATGCTATAAAGTCTCATGTTTCATCATCTTTTGTAATACCATAAATAAAGTTATCATCAATAAAGCTCATCAAATAAGTACTTCCTCCTATGGAAGTGAATTGCATAGGGCCTACCAAATTAGTATGCACCAACTACAATGGTGCTCTAGGCCTTGTGAAATTACCTCATTTAAAGGATAGTGTATGTTTCTTACCGAAAATACAAACCTCACACTTGCTACTGGACTCTCCAACACTTGGAAAAAAATCCAGCATTTATTTCTTTGATAACAAATTCAAACTAACATAGCCAAGATGTCCATACCTTAAGTGACATAACTGAGAGGGGTCTTTAGTCATACTTTTAAAATCTAATTTCTTTTGTACTATTGTACATACTTTCTTGGGAGGTGAAAAAATAGATTGAGAGTTGAAACATATCTCAATCTTCAATGAAAACATCAAATTCTTCATCATTTAGACTACTACAACAACTTTCTCACTCTCATCTTTCTCATGAATGACATATTGATCATTTTATAACAACACTTTGTATCCATTCTTAATGAGTTTTCCAACACTCATCAATTTTTCTTTATTCCATGTGGAAAACAAGCATTTTGAATTTCTTTCTACTCACCTTGCTTGGTACAGATAATAATTGATCATTTTCCCACTCTATGAACAGTTCCATTGTTACCCATCTTAATTTCAGATTTATAATTCTAAACCGTGGAAAAAAACACACACATTCATTACCACTCATGTGTCTACTACAACCATTGTCCAAATACCAAACTTTAGGGTTGCCTTCTTCACAAATATTACAGATGATGAAGTTTGTATTGTTCTTTGTTTTTCCAAAAAACTTATTAGCAACATTAACATGTTGTTGTGGCTGGTCACTTTCTTTCTTCTAGAATTCATTTCATAATGCCCACACTTGTCACAATATAGCATTAAATTTCTCTCTTATTAGAGATTTTATTTCTTCTCCCTCCTCGAGAGCTATTCTAAGAGCTACTTTCTAAGCTTTCTCCTCGACCATGTCTTTATCTAGAATTGCCACATCCTCTTTCTCTAGAACCAAATCCTAAGTTGTTTCTTCCTCTCCACCCACCTCTTACATTTCCTTGGGCTTTAAAAGTGAGCTCTTGAGAAGAATTATTTGATCTATTAATATGTTACACATGACTATGGAAAAATCTCATCAACTCATCAATAGTAAACTTGGACAAGTCTTTTGACTCTTAAATTGCAATCACAAGCATATCAAACTTTTGAGGTAAACTCATCAAGATCTTCTCCACAACTCTTTGTTCTTCAATCTCTTTTACATTATCTTTCAAATAGTTTATCAAATTGGAGACTCTAGTGTTGAACTCTAAAATAGATTCATTCTCTTTCATAAGAAGAGACTCAAACTCTCTTCAAAGAAACTACAGCTTCACAACACAAACTTGATCAATTGCTTTGAATGTAGTATCAAGAATATTGCAAGCTTCTTGAAAAGAACTAGTTATTTCTTTTCTTAGATATAATGCCTCTATCAAGGATACTTCAATCATACTCATTGTCTTCACATATTTCCTTTCCATCTCTCTCAACTGAGTCTTCTAATTTTTTTTTAGGGCAACAAACTGAGTAAGGTCTATGGTATTTGTGAAACCACTTATTACAAGATCCCACAAAAAATTATCTATCATGATGGTCTTCATTTTTCTTTCCAAAACATGATAGTTTTGTTCATTAAAGCATGGTAATTTCTTTCACACCTTTCCCTCATCTCCATCCATGTCTCTTCCATAATAACTTCAAACACCCAACAAACACAAATTCCCAAACTCACTCAAATTAAGGGCTCTATAGCTCTTATACCATGTCAAGATTTTTAAAAAAAAATAGAACAATGGATATAGAAATTATACTTCCAAAATAAAATGTATCTTCATTCAAACTAGGTAGAGTAGTGGAACATAGAGATGGCTTCTAGTTGTTTCCAAAAATGCAACAGAATGAATTAAACTAATATGGGGAAAATGGATATGAGATGGAGCATTATATCATTTCTATTAAATAATTGAATCTAAACAAATTACAAATGATAAAAATCTATAGTTTTTACTCTATTGGTGTTTACAAATTAAAAACATATATAACACTAAAGGACTGCAATGAAAAATTTGTATGCCTAGAGAAATCATTGCTCTACAAAGAATTATAATGAAAAAACTTATGCTGAATCCTCTATGTGCTAAAATAGAGTACAAAATTAACACTTCAAAACTATAGGGACAATCTAGTTTTGTCCTATTTTAGTATGCTATGTTCTAAGCTCTATCTTAGATTCTTATTCTTGCATATTCTATCTTTGTTTATGTCTACAAAACTAAAAACATTGCTCTTTTATAAATAAGAGACTTAACTACTAAGTAAATAACAAAGTATCCTTAGAAACATAATTTTTAAGTTGTGGTGGAGAAATATAAGGTTCCTAGGCATGAATTAACATTGTCCTACTGTCAACCTTCAATTACTGAAGCTAATGGAAGGTCCTAGGAAGTGAATGATCTACTTTGAAAGGTTCTAACATATCAAGATAAAATACAATTTATTAAATTTGCAAATTCTAGTATATTTATCATAAATAAATTAGACTCTAAAAATAAAATATATGTTTAAAAAAAATATTAAGTTGAGGTTGTTAGGTCTACCCACTTAGGATCATAACATCCCTTAAGAAGCGGGCACACTTAGTTTCCTTCTTTTCTCTCATAAGAATGGAAAACTAGAAAGGGATTTTTCTTGAAGGATTTTTTATTATATTTTTTATGATTTTTAGAGTCTATAGTATTGAAAATTGTAGACAAATGAAATGGAACGGGAAATATTGACCATGAGGATTTCAAATTTAAACATTTTTGAGGATGTGTTTGAAACATTTTATAAGGATGTATTTATGATCAATATTTTTTGGTTCTATTTCAAATTTATTTTAGAATTAAAATTCACTAAATTTTAACTTTGTTTAAGAATAATATTTCCATGATTTAGAATTAAATATTTTTTATTAATAAAAATTAAGGAGAAATAAGTCTAGAATCAGTTGTAAAACTATCAAAACAATAGGATGGAAGCTTTATAAAACAACCGAGTTAAAGTCATTTTTTAAGATTTTAGTACAATATTTCATTGTAAAATAGCTACAATAAATCATTTCACATAGAAAATTGTGCACTAATAGAAGAAAGATTTACTTATTTGGTGAAGAATGGATTCCTTCTAAATGTTGAAACTCGCCAGACTTCTTTGGCCATCATCCTCATGCTTCCAATTTAGCTTCCTCTCTTATAGTGAAAATTTAAATCTTAATCCTTTCTCTACTATAAATAATCCCTTATTATAACCATAATATGAGGAAATAGTGCATTTTCCATCAACATTTGCATATAATGGGCAAAGGAATAAATAATTTGCATGCAATACAATGAATACATATTTTCACATTGACAAGTATATGGAATATATAATATGTGGAAGTATTAAATATGTAATATGTGGAAGTAGAGTGGAGAGCACATGTCTTGTTAAGAAAAGTTGTGATGGTTCCTATTTTTCTTTAATTTTCTAATTGGAAAAAAAGAAAATACTAATAGGAAAATAGGGTTGGATGACTAAGGATAAAGAAATAAAAACCAACAATTCCAATTTAAAAGATTAAATTTTATAGAACATAGGATAAGTGGAAGTTTGTGTAGTTCCCAAAAATTCAACTAATATGAAAATTTCATCCAAAAACTATAGTCTCCTCCCATAAAGGGAGGAAATTAATGCAAGAGCATCCAGTGGTGTAAGGGAAATCTTGTATCACCCAAAAGTATGCTTAGTGTTAGTTTTTATTTAATGTGTTTTTATTTCTAAATACTCATTTGGGTCAAATAGAGATTCCAACTCTCATAGTTCCACTGTTGGTTTTCTAGGTTAGTGTTTTTTAGCATCTTGGGATATGTGCCAATGTAGAAAATAGGTTATTTTATAATTGATACATAATTATGATGAGTAATAGGGTGTAAGTTGGAGTGATTATTATAATTTTAATTTAAAGCACTTAGGAAAAAGAATCAGGTCAAAAAGCTTTACAGTTTGAAAGTTATTACAGTTTTAAGTTGTCTGGAGACCCCTTGAGAGCACTTCAAAGTCAGATTTGAGGCACTAAAAAGACTTGTATAGGCCCAAAATTCGGAGGATGATTGAATCTATTCCATAGGACTATAGACCACTAGGAGAGCTTTCAAAAAATGTAAACTATTTGTCAATCAGAGTCTTCGATCAAAAGTTATGCCTCCAGGAAGTTTGACTACCATTTCTGGATTCTTCTAATTTTGCACTGACTTCTAAAATGTTTTCTAGAACATTCTATTTTGGTAGTGGATTCAAAATGGTATATTCTAAAATTTATTCCTAACCCTAAACCTAATTTTGGTTACTTAGGATCATTTTTGGCATTGTAAACTTAGTTTTTGGTGGAGTTTGGGAGAAGGTACTATGAGGAGTGTTTTTCTCATAAATGAGACAACATTGTAAGCCCCTAGGGCATGACATTGAGTCTATTTTTATTGCACTCAATGTAGTAGAAAATGACTTATGATAATAATAATCTTCTTTTCTTATTATGTACATTTTTCTTGGGTTGTGCACTCATCAACTGGTATCAAAGTGGCTTTTACTAAGTGTGTAGACAAAGTACCAATTGTGAGGTAGTTTGCACCAAGACTGTGTGGCTATGGGTTTTGATATAAGAGAGAAGATGTCTCTAGGAAGGGAGCATGGTGGAAGGGTTAGATTTGTTCCTCTTGAGGTTAGAGCTCTCTAGAGACAAGTTTAGGCATTGCAAGAGGAGATCTGTAGAGGGATGAATAATGTCATAGGTGATGAAAGTGAGCAAGAAAATGAAGAAGAAAGAAATATTGTGCAAGAATGGGAAGGAGATATACAAGTCCTAAACTAGGAAGAAGAGAAGCTTTTTAGGGCCATTTCCAAGCTGGGAAAAATACCTAAAATTGACGTCGACATGTTTTTAGGAAATCTAAACCTAGATTAGTTGATTGACAGGATCAGTGAGCTAGAGGAATATTTTGAGTATGAGGATATAAAGGACCCTAATAGGGTTAAGTTTGTGATGTCCAAAATGAAAGGCCATGCCAAAATTTTGTGGCAAGAGGTTTAGTTGGAGAGAAATAGAAGAGGAAAGGAGAAAATCACAAGATGGGATCGCATGTTGGACAAATTAAAGAAGCACTTCATCCTTGTTGATTACGAGTTTGATTTGTTCAAGAAGATGCAATGGTTAAAGAAAGTAGGAAAACCTATCTAGGAATAGACAAAGGAGTTTCACCAAGTCCTTATTAGGGTAGGGCATGTAGAAGAAAACAAGGAGAAGTTTTCCTGTTACCCTAATGGGTTAAGACCTAGCATTCAAGAGGAGTTAAGTTTGGTTAGAATTACTAGCATTGAAGAAGCATACTACTTTGCCTTACGAGTTGAGGAGAAGTTTTTAAAAAAAAAAATTATGGAAGGCAAAGAGGGAACATTCAAGGAGGAAGGGGTGGTAGCAGGTCATTTGGAGATCAAAATGAGAACTAGAAGAAAAATGAAGATGTGGGTGCCAACCAAAACTAGAGGAACAAGGGTATGAACCGCTCTCATGATCAAAACTTTGGAGATCAAAGAGGAAGAGGTAGAGGATGTGGACAAGGATTAAGAAGAGGAGGCTTCCATGGTACATTTTTTCATTGTAATGAAGAAGGTGATTGTGCCTACAAATTTCCTCAACACCAAGGAAGCATAGATAGGAGAGCTTGAATGGTTAAGCAAGGGTTGCTCATGTGGATGATGATAAGCAGTCATCACAATCAGAGGATGCAAAAAGAGGATAGGTTCTAGTTAATGAAAGGGTCTTGCTGAGTGGTGAGACTAAAATTGGACAAAGGAGGAGTTTTTTCATATACTAGGTTAGAGTGTGAGGGTAAATATTGTGATGCGATTGTTGATGGTGGGAGCACTGACAACTTGGTGTCACAAGAAATGGTTTCAAAGCTAAAGCTCAAGAGGGAGAAACATCTCCATCCCTATCAGATTTCTTGGGTGTGGGATGATCATAAGGTCCTAGTTAGTGAGCAATGTTTGGTGGATAAAAGCACAAACCTATGTCACCCTTTTACAAAGGAAAATTCTAACAAAAGTATAGTTATTCACCTTCAATGACATAAAATTAGTATTATTATTTAGAATTTGAAAATGAAGTAAACTAATGAAAAGTGTAGAAATGGATGAAGCTTAGCATTATAATTTTTAATTATTATTTGGAATAATAAATTATATATTTTCCTAATTTTTAAAGATAACATTTAGTTGCTAAAAAATGCAGGAAATCAGGAGTTTAGTTCCCACCACAAAACTACATGGAAATAAGCTTATTTTCCTTTGATCTCATATTATGTTATAGATAGCAAATGTAGCTAGAACAATAAAGAATAGAAATTGAGTTTAGACCTATATTTTCTCTTTTATAACAATTCAAATTTCAATTTATTAAAATCGATAGTTTTCATCTCCCACCACATTTTTCAAAATAAATCTATTCTAGCCAAAAGAAAAATTATATATTCTAGAAGAGGACTCTCTCCTCTAGAGCATCATATAATTTTTTAAAAAATTAATAGGATTTAGTATCATTTTTCTTTCTCAAACTTGACATCTTCTCGAGTGTTAAAATATGTACTTGTAGAATTTTTTAATTACAATATACTATATCTAATTAAAACACTATAAACTCTATATGAGAATATTCTTGAGTTTGAGCTCTATAAAATGGTGTTTATATGTTAATTAAAAAAATATCATAACAAATTGTAAGAGTTATTGAAACATTATTTTTTTTAAATAATTGTATTTTTTAGTAATGTGATACTAACTAGTATAAAGAATGCATTTAATAGACATTTCCAATTGGAAATGTGTGAGACCATACATAAATTAGCTAGAATAAATTTATCAAGATCATATATTTGAGAAAAATTATTTTTTAGATAGAATTACTTAGATTTAGTCATTCTAATAGGTCATCTTGAAAGGTGACACATTTTTGTACTTTTACCCTGGTAAAGTTCAAGATTGAGAGTTACCATGATGGGTCTCTCTATGACATCATTGCAATGCGTGTCTGCCATTTATTTTTGGGAAGGTCATGATAGTTTGATAGGCATGCTATACATGATGGTCATGCAAATACATACTCTCTAATAAAGGATGGAGTTCACCACAAATTAGATCCCTTGATAAAGGAGGGTGAAAAGGTATGTAGTAGTGCTAGGGTATGTCATGTTAGTGGAGGAAATTTTTTGGATGGCATGAAACACTAGCATATGTGTTATGCTTCAATTCCTAGAAAGGATAAGGAAGGTAGTAGTGAAGTTCCACTTGAAGTTTTGAGTCTATTAAGTGAATATGGAGATGTCATATTGATAATATTCTAGAAGTGTTTCCGCCAATAAGGAAAATCAATCATCAAATAGATTTAGTCTCTAGAGCTAGTTTTCTTAACAAGGTTGCTCATAGGATGACTCCTGCTAAGATTGAGGAGCTAAACAGACAAGTTCAGGAGCTGTTAAAGAAAGGTTTGATTCGAGAGAGCGTGAGTCCATGTGCAGTACCTATAGTATTGGCATGAAAGAAGTATGAAGAGTGGAGAATGTGTATAGACTCTCAAGCTATAAATAAAAAAACCATCAAGTACCAATTTCCTTTGCCAAGGATGGATGATCTTATGGACTACTTGAGTGGAGCTCAATACTTAAAAAAGATAGATCTCAAGAGTGGCCATCACCAGATACATATACGAGAGGGAGATGAGTGGAAAACTACATTAAATACCAAGGAGGGTCTACATGAGTGGTTAGTCATGCCCTTTGGACTCACTAATGCACCAAGCACCTTCATGTGGCTTTCGAATGAGTTACTAAAGAATTTTTTGGGAAAAAATGTTATTTTTTATCTAGATGATATTTTTATTTTCAATAAGTCTTTGGATGAACATTTATTGCACTTTCATAGTGTCCTTGAAAGGTTGAGAAAAGAGAAATTTTTGATTAATTTAAAGAATTGTAGCTTTGTCAGAAGGGAGTTAGTCTATTTGGGGTCTTTTGTATTAGTTGAAGGTCTCAAAATGGACCCAAAGAAGGTGAAGGTAATCTTGGAATGGCCTACTCCAAGGTCTACCATTGAGGTGAGGTCATTCCATGATCTAGCTAGTTTTTATAGGAACTTCATTAGGAATTCAATAGTATATTTGCACCCCTAACTGAAACAATAAGGGGGGAGAGAAAATATTTTAGGTGAACTACATGAGCTACAAGGAGTTTTGAATTTCTAAAGAAGAAGGTGATAGAGCAACCTATGTTGGCACTTCCTAATTTCAACATAGTGTTCCAAGTGGATTGTGATGCTAATGGTGGTGCTATTAGTTTTGTGTTGAGCCAAGAAGGTAAAGAAATGGAGGCATTTTTTTATTTTCAATTGAATTTTTCTTATATACTAATCAATAGGCATTGCAATACCTAAATAGCCAAGGTAAATTGAATCAAAGACATTTGAAATGGGTAGAGTTCATAAAAAGATATATATTTGTATTGAAACATAGAAGCAGAAGGTCTAATAGGGTTACATATGCATTAAGTAGGAGACATTTATTGCTGATAGAAATGTAGGTTGAAGTGTTTAGGTTTGATGAACTCATGAAGTTGTACTCTGAGGACCCTAACTTTGTAGAGACTTGGAAGGCTTGTAAAGAACCTATTACTCTAGACAGGATCAGGTGGCTAGATTACATGATTTAGAATGGTATGTTGTTCAAAGGAAGTTAATTGTGTATTCCAAGGGGTTTCATGAGGGAAATCTTTATCAAGGAGAAACATGATAGAGAGATGGTGAGATACTTTGGTTGAGATAAGACCATTTCCATTTAGTGAACATATTTTTTGGCCTCAATTGTCATAGGATGTAAAGAATTTAGTGCAAAGTTGCCAAGCAAGTCAAATAGCCAAAGGATTTAGTCAAAATACTAGATCTATTAGCCATTTCCTCTTCTAGTAAAGCCTTGGGAGGACATAAGTATGGATTTTGTTCTTGGATTACTGAGGACACAAAGGGGTAGTGACTCAGTATTTGTGGTGGTTGATAGGTTATCCAAGATGGCACATTTCATTCTATGCCACAAGACTCGTGATGTAGTACATATTGTAGCTTTGTTTTTCAGAGAGGTTGTGAGGTTACATGGTCTACCAAAAATTTATTATTTTTGATAGAGATACTAAATTTGCTGGGTATTTGTGGGGGACTTTGTGGAAAAAGTTGAAGATAGAATTGAAGTCCAGTTAGGAACATCATCTATAAACTGATGGACAAATAAAAGCAGTGAATATAAGTATGGGCAATTTTCTAAGGTGCTTAATAGGAGATAAGCCCAAGGGATGGGATTTGATTCTACTATGAGAAAAAATTTCTTACAATAATTCTGTGAATAGGAGTACTAGTAGGTCACCATTCCAAATTATGTATGGGAGTAGTCCAAGGACTGCATCAGAGCTGAGAAAGATGGAGCAAGGAGAGAGGACAACTTTTCAGGTAGAAGACTTTTTTGAACATGTTAAGAACCTACATGAGGAGGTACATGCACATATTGCCAATATGAACCTATAGTATAAGGCTAGAGCAGATCAAAAGAGGAGACATAAAGGAGTTTCAAGTTGGGGATTTGGTTATGGTACACTTGAGGAAGGAATGATTTCCAGTGGGTACCTACAACAAGCTAAAGATGAAGAAATTTTGTCCCTACAAAATTTTCAAGAAACATGATTTAGGAAATACATATTTGAGGTGGAGTTGCTAGATGGGATTCACATTTCTCCTATTTTAAATATTGCAAACTTAACAAAATATCTTGATGATGGTGCAGAGGAGGAGTTAATTCTAGAGCCATGTCCAATTCCTACTTTTGAGAAGGAAGAAATTGATGAAATTTTGGATAGTTGTATTGGTCGAAGTACCAAAAATATGTAGTATGAAGAATACCTGGTGAAATGGAAAGGGCGACGAGTGGAAGATTCAACTTGGATATCCACAGTAGACATTGCCTATTTGGGTTTCACTCTACTAGCTATAAAGTGATAGGGTCACTTTTCAATTTACCCCTGATGTCTAATGCAAGAGCATCTAGTGGTATAATGGCAATACTGTATCACCCAAAAATATGCTTATTTTTAGTTTCTATTTAATGTGTTTTTTTTTTTTCTGGACACCCATTTGGGTCAAATAAAGATTCCAACTCTCATAGTTCCACTATTGGTTTTATGGGTTATTATTTTTGAGCATCTTGGGATATGTGCCAATTTAGTAAATAGGTTATTTTTTAATTGAGCCATAATTATGATGATTTAGAGGTTGTAAGCTGGAGGGATGATTATAGTTGTAATTTAGAGTACTTCAAAAAAAGATTCAGGTCAAAAGGGTTTATGGTTTGAAAGTCATTGTAGTTTTAAGTTGACTGGAGACCCCCTAAGAGGACTTCAAAGTTATATTTGAGGCACTAAACAAATTCTTACTAGCCCAAAAAATAAAGGACAAGAAAATATGGTCTATATGGCCATAGAGCACTTGGAGAGCTTTCCAAAAATGTAAACGGTTCGTCAATTGAAGTCTTGGATCAAAAGTTATGCCTCCCAGAACTTGGACTACCATTTGTGCATTCTTCTAATTTTGCACCGACTTTGATGTGTTTTCTAGAACCTTCTATTTTGTGGTTGATGCCAAATGGAATATTCTAAAATTTATTCCTAACCCTAAACCTAATTTGGGTTATTTAAGGTCATTCCTAGCATTGTAAATGCAGTTTTTGGTGGAGTTTGGGAGAAGGTATTATAAGAAGTGTTTTTCTCTAGAATCAGACAACATTGTAAGCCCCTAGGGAATTTCATTCAGTTTTTTTTCATTGTACTAAATGTAGTAGAAAATCACTTTTAATAATAATAATCCCTTTTCCTGTTGTGTTCATTTTGTCTTTAGTTGTGCCCTCATCAAGAATAATAATCAAGTAAGAAAGAAAAATATTTTGACAATAAGGAGGGCTTATTTTTTCATTCATTCACTTCCCACAAATAACCTATCAAATATTTTAGCTATGGTAGAGAACCCTTTCCTACAATTATTCAATGTGAATATATGAAAGGTATCAATCAAAATCTACCAAAGTGGCATCTATTTTTGGAAGCATTTCGAGGGATCCACAACACTTTTGGAGACATACTTCTAACAAATATTCAATAGGTATGTTATATAATCTTTATCCAGATGGTTGTTTCATATGTTTTCATTGTGGAGGTTTAATAATTGAACCACATCTCTATAGATATAATAGAATATCACTCATATGCTAGACATTTCCTTGAAGAGCTTCAATATTTTTTTTTTCTTAGCAATTATTACCATGAAAATTTTTTGGTAAAAAAATTGACAAAAAACTCTTCTGCAATTATTTCTAGTCCAATGTTTTTATTGAATCTTTACCTTTTCTAACTTTGAAAAACCTATGAATAACAGTAGGTATGTTATTCATTTTCTATCTACAACCACTTCCTCTTTTCAATTCAATGTCAATTAATCAGGATTTCTTCCTTGAAAAATATTTCTTCCTTCTTGTTAGATTCATCATTTCCTCCTAGTTTACAAATTCTACATATCATCTTGGTTCTCTCTGGTATTCTTTTATCTGCAATAGACAAACCAAATTTAATTCCTTTCAAAAATAGATTAAAAAATACACGCACAATCAAAATAAAAAAATAATAATAAAAAAAAAACATTATCATTTTATTTTTTGAAGGATAGATTAAAAACTTTAAAAATTCAATCATCATAGAATACATCTAGCAATGGACTAACAAAAATTTATAAACACTTGCAAAATATTAAAAGTAATTACTATTTGAGAAAATATTGCATTCTTCTATGGAGACATTGCCCTTCCATCAAATATATATTAAAGCAAGATATAATATCCCCTTTCTAAATCCCATACTTGACATTAAAAAATTCATACTTGGTTACAATCCATTAAAAAATAGAGAAAACCTTGGAGATGATATGCAAACTTTGATAATGTCAATCCAACACTCTAAAAGAAAAATAATTCATAACATAGTGAATAAGAATTTCTAACATATCTTTAAATACGTCTTACTAATATTTTATTTATTACCATGGCTCTCATTTGATCAACTTTTATGGAATGTACAGTCTCAAGACTCCAAATGATGTTATCCAAAATATTCCTTTTGAGTGTGGAACTATTCTACTCCTCCCTAATGAGTGAGTGCATAAGTTTCTTTAATCTATTGGCTAAAAGATTTGGAGATAGTTTTCAAAATTGTGTTGTGGAGTGTTATTGTTCTATAATCTACTAGTTTTTCACATTAGGTATTTTCAAAATAATCATTAACATCATCTTGTCACAGTCTACTCTTTTTTGTGTGTCTTCTACTAAGATTAATATATTTTCACCTATAAAGGACCAACATTTGTGGTAAAACAATGTTGGAAAACCATCATGCCCCAAGAATTTGGATGGCTAAAGATAGAATACTAATTTCCAATTTCTTCAAGAGTGTGTTCTTCTCAATAAACATGATTTTATCTTCTTAGGTTTGAAATTATTCTAGAAAAATATTTTTTAATTTGGTTTTCTCCAAAAAATAACTACCACACAAGATGGGTTTGAAATAGCTAATCAATTCCTCCCCAATGTAATCCATGACTTTATAGTTTACTGCATGAGATGATTTAATTCTTGTGATGTTGTATGTTACTCTTATTATTCTTGATAATAAGTCTTCATGCTCCAACCATTTCTATAGTGCTTAATCCTTCGAATATAGTTCCTTCCTTACCAAACACTCTAAAAAAAAAATCAATTCTTTTCCTTTTTGTACTATTCTATTAACATAACTATTTCTATAATCCTTGCATATTTAGAATACTTAATTTATAATAAATGCCTTGTGTTCACCTTAATAATATTTTTAAAATTCTCTTTATTCCATAGCTTGAGTTGTTCATTGATAGAGTTGATATTTTTAATAAAGTGAAAACTAATTGTACTACAAACTATATTGCTTCATTTCCTCTACAATTCAAATTTACCTATAAGTGTATTATATCCCTCTATCACATAGATAGAAACATTAAACAGTGTTTGCCACATGTATTTTAAAGATTGATAGACACTGCTATTAGGAAATCATCAAATAAGAATGGAAATCTTTTTGCTATAAGGAGGGCTTATTTTAGAGAACCCTTTCCGATGATTATTCCAAGTGAATATATGAGAGGTATGAATCAACATCTACCAAAGTGGAATTTATTTTTGGAAGCATCTCGAGAGATCTACCAATCTTTATCTAGATGGTTGGTTCATACAATTTTCACTCTAGAGGGTTAAAGTTTGTACTGCATCTGTATAGATATAAAAGAATATTGTTTATATACCATACATTGCCTTAAAGAGCTTTAATATTTTCTACTTATTTAGCAATGATTACCATGAAAAAGTATTGGTTAAAATAATGGAAATAAACTAATTTATCCAATTAATATCAGTGCCCTAATCAAAATATTCCTCCACATTGTCATGGTACCCTAATCAAAATTTCCATCTACTAGGATTTTTGAAAAACTCACAACATAGAGGAAACTCGAGGATGGAAACCAAAGGAGAAACCCAAAAGATGGGCTCTACTAATCCCAAGCCCAATCTATTATTTATAATGAAATGCATATTAAATGCTAGTCTTACTATTGAGAGAGTTAGGCATAAGTTAATTGGGAGCACATGCAATAGTTTGCACATAGGTATTAGATTTATTACATTAATTAGGTTAGTTTCTATGTTTAGTTTAAATAAATAAATTAGTTAGATATATAGTTTCTCAAAAGTTATTCCTGTAAGTAGTTTTTGTAAGGGAAAATGAGGTTATATAAAGTTGTTCACATATCAATGTGAAACATTAAGTATCAATTCCATATGTATTCAAATGTATCTGAAAAAACTAAATCAATAAAGTCAACATTTTATATTTCAGCTCTTTCATTTGGCATTAGAGCATGTTGATCAATGGGGAGATGAGTGTAGTTAATAGATTTTGGATAATCAGAACCCTAACTTCTATGGATATATTGAAGAGAGGTTTGAGATTTATTATGGAGATATTATAATTTTATATTGTCCATGAATATGTTGTGATTTTTTTTTTTATCAGAAATAAAAAAAGGCTGAGTTGCAAATTACATGCATCACTCAATTTTTCAATTACATTATTTGTTCTACACTATTGTTTTCTAAACAATTGATAAATTAACTATAATTACCAAATTTGAAGGGCTTGAGTTTCACACATGGAAAATTAAGATACAATTTCTTTTGATTGAAGACGATCTATGGGGCATTGTTAATGGAACTAGTCAGAAACCCAAGATGTAGATGAAATAACAAAGTGGACAGTTAAATATCATAGGGCCTCTACATTGATTGGACTTGGTTTGTCAAATGCATATTTGCACCATATTGATCTTTCAAAGACTTCAAAAGAAATATGGGATGGGCTTAACATCTTGTTTGGTTCATAGGCTTCTAGTGCAAAAATATCCATGAAAAAAAAGTTGTTTAGGTTGAAGATGAATGAAAGTGATAGCATTGTTCAACATATAAGTACTTTTCATTCACTTCTTAATCAACTTGTAGGTGTGAACTCTAAATTTGATTGATGATGTCAAAGCAATCCTACCTAGTAGTATTCCTTCAAGATTTGATCATATTGTTTTCACTTTGAACAAAATGAATCCTAACCTAGAAACTATAATTTCTTCTTAAATTGATGAAGGAAATATAGCTCATAAGATTCATAATTTTATTGAGGATTGTGCTTTATTGGCTAGAAAGAAATCTAGTGTTCATCGCAGAAGAGAACTAAAATCTTTATATTGTTAGCAAAGTGGAAATGTAGAAATGAATTATTTTTAGTGGGCCAAAGAACTTATTGATGAGAAGTTGAAGAAAAATATAGCCTTTGTTGCATTTGATTGTGAGACACACTTTTGTGATTTTTCAATACATTTAAATAATGATGATTGTGATAGTCCACCTAAATTTGATACAAGATTTTTCCATTAAAGAATAAAAAATAAGTAAATAGGAGGCTAGAGGCATTGGAGGTTAGAGGATTTTTATCATCTCGAGCTAGCTTCTTGCTTAGAGATGATTATTGCATGGGAAGCAACTATTTGTGTCCCTATAAAGCCAAGGCTTGGAAGATTCATCCTCAAAGAGAAGAGAGGACTTGATGGATTTGTGTCCCTAAAGAAAAGAGGGGGCTTGGCTAGGCGATTGTCCTTCAATGGAAGCAGGCGGTGGGGTAAGATTTGAAGAATAGAATTAGAGACACTTAGAGGAGATGTTAACTTTCAAAGGAAAAGCACCTATGTGTAGACATATTAGTGGTGATTATTTCTATGGCACTTGCGGAGGTGTTAGACACACTTGAAGGAGATGTGGACTTTCAAGGGAAAGGCATCTCATGTACAACACCAGAGGAGGCATCAGGCACACTCCATGGAGATGTGAAATTTTGGAGGAACTTTGTCCCATTTTGTAAGGGTGGTGGAAACAATGTTAGTATGAGGACAACTTCAGGATTTGCAGTCTAAAGTTGGGATATGAGGGTAACTTTAGGATTAGGATTTGCAATCTGAAGTTGAAGATAGAAAATCTACTTTCAAAGATTGGTGAATGAGCTTCATCAAATTTTCCAGAGGAATAATATTGGTGAAAGCTCTATCTTTATTGAATTAATGTAATAAGGGGGGAATGTTGGACTTATTACATTAATTAGGTTAGTTTCTAATAAGGGGGAATGTTAGATCTTTTGGATTAATGTAATAAGGGAGTAATGTTAGACTTATTACATTAATTAGGTTAGTTTCTAGGTTTAGTTTAGATAAATTAATTAGTTAGATATATAGTTGCTCGGAAGTTATTCTCATAAATAGTTTTTTAAAGGGAAAATGAGGTTATATAAAGTTGTTCACATATAAATGTGAAACATTAAGTATCAATTTGGATGTGTATCTGAATGTATCCAAAAATTTTGAATCAATAAAATCAGCATTTTATATTTTAGCTCTTTCAATGGATTTGTACTAGGTGGTATTAGATGGCTACACAACTTGTCTGTTTTGACAAACTAAGATAATTAATTTAATAGATAACATCCCCCCATAAATTAATTATCATATTGTTTTATAAATACCCCCATAATCTAGCAACCATGGGTGCTGGCATAAGGCCTTTTTAGGTACCCATTTACAATCAGTTATCAAATATCATCATTCACATTGTTTCCCCTGTATCACAATACTTTTGGGTGTTCATAGTTTACACCTAACCGATGAAATTTTATAGTTTCAAACTCACCAACAACTTCATCACACAAGTGGTTTCAAGATCACCACAAACTCCACACTAAAGTGTTTTTGACTCACCACAAACTAAACACACACTTGTTCTCATGACCATAAATCATCATAAAAATATCTCACTAGTACTTTGGATTACCACAAACCAAGCACATATTATGCACAAACCATCACAATGGGGAAACCATTATCACTATTTTCTTTTCTTCTTCTATACCTACATCAAACTGATATTGAGTCCATATAAAAATAAATCCATCCACTGAGATAAATGGGTTCCTAGTCATTGTACTTGCTCGTTATATAGGAATTCTTTTTAGATGCATGGTTCATCAATATGTTGAACACAAACCTTTGGGGCATTGAGAATAGTTGATAATGCACCCCATACATTCACACAACACATTAGAAAATAATCACTAATTCAATCTTCATCACTCTTTTGAGAGGAAATAAATTCCACAATATTCCATTACAGGACTATATCTTGACAACACAATTAAATAGACATATTCTCTCACTTTTGATCAAACACTTTAATCCCAAATCAACATACACACAAAGATTTGCACTATGACAACCAGTCACCACTAACCCAAACTATTTTCACTTGATTTAATTACAAGTAGCTTCTATAACTAATCTATAGCATGATAATAAAATGGACACACATACTTTAAACAAAAAGACATAATAAAATACAATTAATGGTAGTAAAATAAGCTTCACCTTCAACTTTAGCTTCTTTCTTTTCATGGCTTCTCCCTTTCTCATAAAATTCTATTGATTTGGTCTTCTCACATTAGAACTATGTATGTAATATTTGGCACCCCCACTTGCACAAAGATTCTCTACAGAACATTCACAAACACATACAACAAGTTGAGAAGTACATTAGAATACTTGAAAATTTTAAGACACTTGATTCAATACCACTCAACCACAATATATTTGTCACACATAATTGTAAACAACTATAATACTCTTTCAACTCACTTAACATATTAACATTCACCAATCTTCAATCCATCTGTGTAATGGGTAGCCTTCTTAGAGAAGCAATCTTCTTCACAAGACAATAGCAATCGTCCACACTTCTTAATCACAATCTTTCACTCCACACTTTCCAATCACACTCTTCCACTCATGGCTCTCTCAAGGCTCTTGGATTATTTACCATAACCTTTGATACCATGAAAAAATCATAGGCCCAATCTATTATATTTATAATGAAATACATATTAAATGCTAGTTTTACTATTGAGAGAGTTAGGCATAAAGTTAATTGGGAGAAAATGCAATAGTTTGCACATGGGTTTGTACTAGGTGGTGTTGGATAGCTATACAACTGGTCTGTAATAATAGAATAAGATAATTAATTTAACATCTAACAATTCTAACTTAAAAATGTGTGGTACACAAGACCATATGAAAGCTTTTTAATTTTAAAAATTGGAATCAATTGCCAAAAATATTGAATGCTACCAATTTCATAATTAAAATGTAGCTATATGCCTTATAAGACTTAGGTAGATTCCAAAAACTGTAATTATTGAGTGCACTTAATTCTTGGAAGTTTAATAAGGTATAGATAAAAAAAATTGTTCACGTTGACTTTTTGAAACAATTTATGAAAAACCCAATGTCTCAAAGTTCTTGAGGGTATCTGGAGAAATGAGGACCCCATTGATTGTTTGGTGTCATTCAAGGAAATCCTAATAATTCATTTAGGGAAAGCTCAATGGATAGAAGCTATAAAGTGAACTATAAAAAATTGGTTCTTAGAAGAGTGGATGGTGAGATCAACATTATATTTTTAGTTAAAATTTCAGCATTGATATTAGACATGTTGATATGTACTTGTTAAGTAGAGTGATCAACTAAAGTTTGTCTTTTCATTCAAGGCTAGAGTTGAATTCTAGGTCAGATATACAATGCTTAGGAGATAGGTTGTGGCTTTATGCACAACACAATTCAATTTGGAGTAGGGAAAAATTATTGAGGAATGTTATCCTTTAGGTACTCTCTCCACCATGAAGCATTAGCATCATCAAATAGCAACACAATGCAGATAAGTTGATTTCATTGGCTATGTCATTCGAGATATGTAGGATCTACTATTTTTATTCATTCTTGATAGAGTTGTAGAGAGAATTGCTTTATCTGATATATAGAAAATATGTGAATGCTTGAGGAAACTATTTTTCCTTGCATCCTTTTAATTCCAACCAAGTGCTAGTACCCTACCATGGCAATAGGGAGGGATAATATTAAATAAGAACCCTCAAGGTTGATTTGTTCCAGCTAGTAAAATTATTATAACTGAGATTAAGCCATAATATTCCATACAAGTTTAGTAAGTACCTTGCAAAGACAACATACACAAATACTATAACCACAAATTCCTCTAGGAGGGAAAATTTCTACTTATAAAATCTTTCATTCATTTGACAAAAATTACTTAACCATTTTTTATTCTATAGACAAGTTTAAATGATGGTTTCTATTTCTCTTCATAAAAATTAAATATTTTTGTTTAGAATCAACCATTTAAACCCTAAATGTTGAGTTATAACAATTATACTCACATTGAACCAATTCATCTCACAAAAGTAGTATTTTCATTTTTTCCAGGCTTTCAAACCTTAGAAAATGTTTTACCAAAAAATTTGAAAGTCTTCCAATGGTTTGTACCTCAATCTCTTAATGTGAAGTTGTTATCCACTAAATGTCACTATATAGATTAATCATGCATGTGATGTGAAAAATAAAACACAACCCTCAAAAGTTTGCTTGATAGTAGAAAATGTCGAGTGATAGTTTTTCTTGGTACAAGAGGGTGTCGAGTGACAAGAGGATGGTTTTGAGTTACTCAGCATGTGAAGGAGCTAGGTGAGCTTGATAGTAAGGGGGAAACTTAACACAGTGTATGCTAAGTGAGCTCAACAAAAAAGGATGTTGAGTGAGATTGGTCACCATTGCAAGGTGGAGCTCGGCACAAAAGATGTTGAACAATCTTGGTCAACAAGAAGAACTGAGTGAACTTGGTAAGAACTATATAGAGAAACTTGGTGAACTCAGTAAAAATAGCACGTCTTACTTAAACTAAGTGATCTTTTAGTAGACTTCTTCTTTGAACATTTCCACCATTAAAACACAGAGAGCATAACAATGAAGCTTCCAACTATGAACTTCTCAAATACAAAATACCACACAATAAGAAATAGAGAGGATAAAAAAAATATTTGTATGCCTTCTTGCTTTTTTTCTATTTAACTATGTTAAACTATTACAAAATCTGGGAGCATTCGGCTTCAACTAGAAAAACACTAGAAACTTCAAAGTGATAAAACTAAACTCAAACTTAAACTTACATCACTAAATGCTGCATACAATGAGCCTAGAGAAATCACTATTTCACAAGATAAAACAATACAAACTCACATAGAACAAAGCATTCAAGATCCATGTTGAACTACGAACACTATCTTTTTTCCTAAACATTCCTTCTATTCTCTGACCTCTAACTTGATCTACTAACCATCTTCCTTCTCTGCATTGTGCTCTACTCTACTCTTTTCCTCTACTCTCTAATCTCTTTGTGTTAGTGTTTGAATGAATTAGATTCATTCCTTTTGTCTTCAAAAAAAATTATTTCCCTCTCATTTGGATTTCAAACTCATCTACTAAGTTGAATTTTGTTAGGTGGGTAGGTGATTGTTTGGTTTCAATGGGAAACTAACCAAATGCAATAAATTTCTAACATTCCCCCTTTGTCCCTAGCCAAATCAACTTCACCAAGACTCATTCTTAGGTCCACATAAGTTCCAATGCCCCAAGGATTTGTAAAAATGTCTATTAGCTACTACTCAGATTTGTAAAATTCTATTTTGATATCTTCATTCTCCACCAACTCTCTGATGAAGTGATATCTGATCTCAATGTGCTTGCTTCTCCCATGGAAGACTAGGTTCTTAGACAATGCAATTGAAGAGATGTTACAAAATATTGTGGTTCCATCCTCTTGTCTTTCATTTAAATCTATCACGATCCTCCTTAAGAAAATAGCTTTTCAAGTTGTTGCATTCACTGCTATGTATTCAATATCTATTGTAGATTGAGCAACAATATATTTCTTCTTGGATGCCCATGAAATTGCACCTAATCCCATATGAAACATGCATCTGAAAGTGCTCATCCTTTCATCTAGACTTCTAGCCCAATCACTATTCATATAACCAACTAACTTAGAATCATTATTTGTAGTGTACAAAATCCCAAATCCCTTGGTACCATTCACATACCATAGGATTGTCTTTCCTTGTTACCAATGGGAATCCTTTGATGTTTTTTATAAATTTGGAAACTATACTTATTGCATGCATCATGTTAGGCCAAGTTGCTATCAAAAACATCAAGCTTCCAACCATACTCTTGTATAGTGTTGGATTCACACTTTTGCTATAATCTTCCTTGCTCAACTTCAAATCTACTATTGTTGGGGTCAAGGTTATTTTACTATTTTGCATTTTAAATCTCTCCAAGATTTTCCTTGCATACTTTTCTTGAGAGAAGAAGATGCCATCATGCATTTTTTTTTCTTCTATGTCTAGAATGGACTTCAAGAGACCTAAATCTATCATCTCAAAATCATTCTTCATTGCCTCTTGGAACTCACCAATTAGGAAATTGTCATTTCTAGTGAAGATTAAGTCATCAACATACAAGACAATGACCAACACTTTACCATTTGCTTCCTAGATGTAAAGAGTGGGGTCACCATCGCTTTTCCCAAATCCATTGCTTATATATTATGAGTCAATCCTATTGTACCATGCCCATGGAGCTTGCTTGAGTCCATATAGAGCTGTCTTCAATCTATACACCTTGTGTTCTTCACCTGCAACTTCATAACTAGGCGGCTGCTCCACATAAACCTCTTCTTTCAGTACACCATTCAGGAAGGTAGAATTCACATCTATTTGATATACCTTCCATTTGTGTTGGGTTGCAATGGCTATGATGACACACATAGTTTCCATTCTTGCAACAAGGGCATATGCCTCATCAATATCTTTGACATACTACTACTTGTGCCCCTTGACCACTAAGTGCACCTTATGCCTATCTATTTTTCCTTCAACATTACACTTGGTTATGTAAACCCATTTTAATCCAAATACTTATTTCTTGGGAGGAAAAGTAGTTAACTCGCTTGTCTCATTTCTCTCAGTAGCATCTATTTCCTCATCCATGGCATTACAATGTTTCTTTTCATTCATAGCTTCCTCAAAATAAATTGGATCACTATGAGAAAATAATGCAAAATAAAACACTGTCAACATAATCTTTCTCATAAATTTATTCTTGGTATATCTCCCTTAGACTCTTAGTCTTTCTTGGAAGTAGGGAGGCGAGAGTGGGATCTAAATTTTTAGTGTTGTTGCTACTACTAGTTTACATACTAACTCAGGGCTATCTTGAACTATTTGGAGTTGTTGCTTGGCATGTTAAGGGTTGCTTACCTTTTTTCCTTTATCTGCAATATATGTTTGTTGCTCCATCATCCCATTGATCACCAATGCCATCTTCTTCCTCATCAATATTAGGCACTTTACTTGAAGTTCTTGAGGATTCATCTACTGAGCCATCCCATGACTGATTTTCAAGAAACTCCACATCTCTCAAAATTATGATCTTCTTTGTGATAGGATCATACAATCTATAAGCCTTAGATTTAGAGCTATAACCTATGAAAAAACACTTCACTCCTTTATCATCTAGCTTTTGTCTTTGTTCCTTAGGCACATGTGCATATGCTACACATCTGAACACTCTCAAGTGCTCAACTATCCATCTATTTCTTGAAAAAACCTCAAGAGAAATCTTATCACAAACTGACTTTGTAGGACACCTATTAATCAAATATACTACTCTTTCTATAGCTTCTCCCCAATATTCATTTGGGAGTCCCTTTTCTTTCATCATACTTCTTTCCATTTGAACAATGGTCCTATTTTTCCTCTTAGCCACTCCATTTTTCTATGGAGTATAACTGGTTGTAAGCTCTTTCTTGATGTCATTTTGCCTACAAAAAATTACAAACAAATTGGAGGTATACTCCCCTCCTCTATTTGATCTAAGGACCTTAACATAGTGTCCAAATTTCTTTTTAGCCAGAGTTTTAAATTTAACAAATTTATCAAATGCTTCATATTTTCTCTTTAAAAAAAAAACCATTTCCTATGACTAAAATCATCTATGAATGTCATAAATAAGTACTCCCCATAATAGAAGTAGTTTGCATAGGGCCTATTAAATTAGAATGCACCAATTCTAACAGTGCTCTAGCCCTTCTAGAATTTTTAGAATTAAAGGGAAGCCTATGTTTCTTACCCAAAATGCAAGCCTCGCACTTGTCATGTGAATCTACTATGCTTCGCAAACCATCTACCATTCTTTTCTTGGATAAAAAATTTAAACCAGCAAGGCCAAGATGTTTGTATCTAAGATGCCCAAGCTTGGAGGTATCTTCAATCACACTACTAAGAAATGATTGCTGATGTACTATTGTACATGCATGCTTGGGAGATGCAACATTGACTTGAGAAGAGAAACATGTCTCTATCCTAAAAGGGAACATTTGGTTCTTTTTCATTTGGACCGTTGGAAGTAATCTATTACTCCCATCCTTCTCATGAATGACACACTTGTCATTTTCTATTAGCACATTGTATCCATTTTGAATGAGTTGTCCAACACTCTTCAAATTGTGATTCATACCAGGGGCAATATATACATTATGTATCTCCTTCTTCTCACCTTGCTTGGTGCAGACCATGATTGATTCTTTTCCCATTATGGAAATGGTTCCATTATTTCCCATCTTATTTTTAGACTTGAAAGTTTTATCAATGAAAGAGAATAGACATTCATTACCACTCATTTGGTTGTTATAATTGTTGTCTAGGTACCATACCTCAAGGCTACCTTCTTCACCAATATTACACATGATGAAGGTTGTGGGATTGTGTTTGATTTCCCATGTTTACATCAGCCACATTTGCATTGTGCTTTAACTAATCACCCTGCTTGTTCCAACACTCACATGCATAATGCCCATACTTATGATAGTAGTAGCATTCAACATTTCTCTTATTGGAGTTGTAATGCTTCTTACCTCCTCTAGAGTTGTTTTGAGAGGTGTTTTCTCCCTCTTGGTTGCTTGCTCATCTTGAGCTTTCTACACTAACATTCCTTTGACCATTTTTCCCACGACCTCTATTTTGTAAGCCTCTACCAGAGTCATTTCTTCCTCCCTTTGTGGGTTTGTGAGGGAAGCATATAATGTTGGGATTGTAACATCATTAAATCCATTGATCACAAATTCCCACAAGTCATCAGCTACCATTATGGTTTTCATCTTCTTTGCCCATGTATCATAATTGTGTCTATTAAAGGATGGTGGCTAGTGTCATATCTTTCTTGCATCTCCTTCCATGTCAATTTCATAGAAAAATAAGTACCCTAATTAACTATAGATGTGGGGCCTCAAAGCTCTGATACCATGTAAAAAATAAATCACAACCCTAAAAATTTTGCTTGGTAGTAGACAATGCTGAGTGACAATTTTACTCAGCACAAGAGGGCACCGAGTGACAAAGAAATGGTACCTAATTACTCGGCACGTGAAGGATCCGAGTGAGCTCAAAAGCAAGTGGGAAACTTGACACTGTGTATGCCAAGTGAGCTCAAAAAAAAGGATGCCGAGTGAGCTTAGTCACCATCACAAGGTGGAGCTTGACATAGAGGATGTTAGGCAAGCTCAATCAACAAGAAGAACTGAGTGAACTTAGTAAGGACAATAAAGAGAAACTTGGTGGACTTAGTAAAGATAGCACATCTTACACAAACTAAGTGATCTTTTAGCAAATTTCTTGTCGAAACATTTCTACCATTAAAACACAGAGAGCATAACAATGAAGCTTCCAAGTATGAACTTCTCAAATAAAAAATATCGTGCAATAAGATATAGATAGGAGACAAAAAAGATTTGTATGCCTGCTTGCTTGCTCTCTATTCAACTATGTTAAAATATTACAAAATCTGGGAGCATTTGGCTTCAACCCAAAAAACACTAGAAACTTCAAACTAATAAAACTAAAGTCAAACTTAAACTTATAGCACTAAAGGCTGCATACAATGAGCTTGGAGCAATCATTGCTTCACAGGACAAAACAATACAAACTCATAGAGAACAAGGTGATCAAGATCCATGCTATTGCAAACACTATCTTCTTCCTAAACCTTCCTTATATTCTCTGACCTTTGACTTGATTTTCTCCTTGTCTTCCTTGTCTACTCTGTGCTCTGCTTTGTACTTTTTTTTCTGCTCTCTAATCTCTCTGTCTCACTATTCAAATGAATTAGATTCATCCTTTTTGTCTTCCAGCAAAAAAGTTTTCCTTCTCATTTAAATTTCAAACTCAGCTACCAAGTTGAATGTTGTAAAGCGGTTAGGTGAGTGTTTGGCTCCCAGAGGCAACAGACCAAATGCAATAAATTTCTGACATGTGACAGCCTCCATCATAGTGTTACTCATCTAGTGCATAGATTATCTCATCCAAACAATTTCTTCAGCTTGAGCATCACCTCATTTAACAAAATGTAGAGCTATTGGACATGAAAGAATTCTTCTAGACTGTTCTTCACTTGGTAGTACACATTCATATGCTGATCGACCGTTTTTATCTTTTAAAAATAACATTGTAGGTAATCGGCTGTTTTAATCTTTTAAAAATAATAAGGAATCAGAGGTGATTTTATTTTGATTTTTATCTTGTGTGATCATGCCCATTCCAATATTTTTCACCACGTGGAATGAGAATTCCTCTTCTCAATGTAATGTCAGTGAAATAGGATTTTCTTCCTTGAGAAATATTGCTTCCTCCTTTTCACATTTATCATTTCCTCCTGCTTTGCAAATTCTCCATTCCATCTGGCTTCTCGACTTCTCTCTAGCATTCTTCCGTCTACAATAGGCATACCAAATTCATTTATTTTCAAATCTAGATAAGACAAACATTATCCTTTTATTTATTTATGGGCAGATTAAAAACTTTTCTAATTCAATCATCATAAAATATATCTAGTAATTGACTAAATAAAATTTATAAACCCTTGCAAAATATTTAAATTAATTACTATTTGGGCAAAGATTGCATTCTTTCATGGAGACGTTGCCCTTCCATCATATATATATTACACAGGTTGAGGCCTGTTTAATATTATCCACTGTTCGATTGTTAGATTCAATGGCATCGGAAATAATCCCAGGTCTTGTAGATGATTTAGGGTTCCATACAAGTTCCACAACCACCTTAGGGCAGTCTGCAAGAGATGGAATGCTGTGCTGAGCGGTGTCTATTTCTACAAAGAACGACAGCGCCATAAGGAATGCGAGGACGGAATAGCTTTTCTTCACAAACGCTCAGGAGAGATTTCGGAACATATTATTGAAGCAATTATTTACTACCCAGTGGACCACTGGTATGAAAAGCTGCCTAGAATTCCCACAGAGTTTAAACTACAATACACGTCCTATCATCGCTGCGTGTACGTTGGATCAAAACAACAGCTGGTTATAATTGGGCTTCACAACGAATGTAACAGAAGTGAAATTGTTCTGATATTCGACTTCATATCTCGCAAATGGCGGCTGGGCCCCGACGTGCCTACTCGACGCTGCTATTTTGCATGTGCAGCGTCACCATCAACAGAAGGTCTCGTGTATATCGGCGGCGGGCTTAATAGACCTGATGACAGGGATCTCAGTCCCCATCTTGTGGAAGCATATGTTTTGAATTTAGAGAAAAACAAGTGGCGCGTTCTTCGTAGCATGAATGCTGATCTGCCGCAAGCTCGTTGTGACGGCGCTTTTGTTGATGGCAAGTTTTACGTAGTCCCTGATCATGGGCTGAGTACACACATTTATGATCCTCGTACTCGCTTATGGAGGACTATAAATATCGACGGAGGTTTTCCATATGTTGAGGAATTGGGTAATCACTGGGCGAGTGCTTGTGGGAGATTTTTTAGCATTTCGTTGCTGAAGGGCTGGATAATCGTGGAGGAATTGGATATTGTGAAGAACACGTCGACTGTAATAGGGCGATTGGATCAGATGCGTTCTGTTAATCTTTGTGCTGTTCACTGGCGTGATTGCATATTTGTATGTGGAATGGACAGGGATGAGTACTTTGCTGGGTATTATTTTTCTCATGTTGAGAAAAAAAGATGGATTTGCGTCCAGATGCCGAGAGGGTTTCCAACTGGTTGTATCCATGCAATGGCATCTGTGCAAATGTGATGAAAGAAGCTGCCATAACGATATAGGCATATTTTTCTATCTAGTCTTCGTGCCATTTAGGAAATATCAACGCGCTAGGGTTAAGTACAGCTCAAACATCGTACACTCAGCAAAATTAAAAGGATAATACAAAATTATTCTTAAAATATTCTTTTAAGAATAATATTAGATTTTTGTTTTCTAATGTCTATGATAAGTTCGAAGCTTAGTATAAGCATAATGATAAGTTAATATAGATCCTTCTTTTTTAATAAAATTTTAATATAAAATTTTAAGGTTTATCAATAGAATATGTTGAGTTAGATAATTATGAAGAGAAATAACATGTTGATTGAATTTGGGGATAGTTTGTTGATTAAGTTAAACTAAAAGATGTACAAGTACAATGTAATTTCTATTAAAATTATTTTAATTTTATAAATTGTTGTTGATAACATTTTTTTATTTAAATATTTAAATATTTTGTAATTTAATTGTCAATATGTAGATGTAGTTTGCTTTTGACATTACAAATGTATTTAATTTGATACTTTATAGATTATATTATTTCATTATCTAATATGAAAATGCTCGCTTAAGATCTTTCTTGTTTAATACAATTCTCAAAATATTAAGTTTAACCTTTATAAATATAATATCTTGAATTAGATAATTATAAGGAGAAACACCATGTTGATTGAACTTGAGAATAATTTGTTTATTAAGCTAATCCAAAAATGCGTGTGCTTTTGACATTACAAATGTATTTAATTTGATACTTTATAGATTATATTATTTCATTATCTAATATGAAAATGCTCGCTTTAGATCCTTATTGTTTAATACAATTCTCAAAATATTAAGTTTAAGCTTTATAAATATAAGATGCTAAACTAGATAATTATGAAGAGAAACACCATGTTGATTGAACTTGAGAATAATTTGTTTATTAAGCTAAACCAAAAATGCATACTTGTATAATAATACTATTATGTCTATTTAAATTATCTAAATTTTATAAATTATTGTTGGTTGTCATTTGTTTATTTAAATATTCTAATATTTTATAATAGTTTTATGAATATCTAAATGTAGTTTGGATTCGACATTACAAAGGTATTTAATTTAACAATTTTATAACTTAAATATTTTTTTATTTTTTTAAATAAAAAACATGGGCATATTTTTAGAAAAAATAATTTGACACTCTTGGTATGTTTTTAGAGTTTAAAGTCCAGGACTGAAAAGAAAGTGGACATTCTATTAAATTCCTAAAGTCTGATAGAGGAGGAGAGTAGACCTCTAATATTTTTGTGAAACTTTGCAAGCAAAATGTTATAAGGAAAGCGCTAACAACTAGTTATACTCCACAAAAAAATGGAGTTGATGAAAGAAAGAATAGAACTATCATTGAGATAGAAAGAAGTGTGTTGAAACCAAAAGGTCTCCCGACTAAATATTGGGGAGACGTTGTAGCAAAACTTGTTTACTTGATTGATAGAAGTCTTACAAAAGTAGTCTATGATAAGATATCTCTAGAGGTATGGGTAAGGCATAGATTTACAATTGAACATTTGAGAGTGTTTGGATGTGTAGCATATGTACCCATACCTATAAGAATTTGGTGTAGCTCTAATACCATGTAAGCATTTTCCTAAGAAAAGAATGAAATGCCATGATCTAGAAGCTCAAGAGATAGTACAAGAGAGACAAGATATGATCAAATGAGAATGGATCAATTAGATAATTGGATGGATACATCATAGAAGCGCCTTCTATATAAAGGCTACTGATATGTCTAGGAGTCATACAAAAGATAAGCATAACAACCAAGCACATGTTCACCGAGAGTGGATTATCCTCCATTGTGCATGAATGCACATGCAACAATGACAAGATAAGAATATAAATGTGTATCTCATAAGGAGATGTAGTAGACATGTGCTCAATTGGAGTACAAACTACAGTGTTGTCTACATGACAACTCCTATGAATATGCAAACTCCTAGGTGTCTCCATGAAAACTAATATGAATGTGCATTATCCTATGTAAACTTAAGTAAAGTGTAAATAGTAAATACTTATTTACACCAACACCCCTCCTTACATGTAACTTATGGAAATGTACTTAAGTTCACAAAAGCTATATAATAATGCAAGATGGGTCCCGGCTACTAGGCCATGTTAGGTACCCATTTACAAGATGCAAGTGCAAAAGATAGATGCAATGCAATGCAATCTTTAATAAAATGGAGAAAGGGGGAAAACCACATGGGAAAAACCCTCCCCAAAAAGAGAGACAAGTACAATAAAGTAAAATGAGAGAGAAGAAGACCTCATGTGAGGAAAAGATCCCCCCCCCATAAGAGAGAAGAAGAGGAAGATAGAGAAAGTAGCCCCCCCCCCCCCTCAATGTAGAATGTACACTTGTGATATATGCTCCAAGCTCGATGTAGAAACTGCTCCATCAATGTAGAACAATATTCCTCCCCTTAGGAAAAAAAAGAACCAAAGGTGTATCAATGAATCCTCTCCCATTTGTATGTATCAATGAAGCCTCTCCCATCTATAGGAAGAAACCTCAAAATGTATGAAATTTTAGAAACTTGCTCAAGTGTACCCATGTTAATACTAAAAGGTGCCTCCTCCAAATCATGTGTACTATGCCACTCTTCTAAAAAGACAAATTAGGCTCAATTAAGGATGAATGTAGAACATGTATCAAAGACTCAAATATCTCCTCAAAAAATAAAGTGACCTCCTCTAACTGCTATATCAATGGACCTACCATCATGTCAACCTCAAAAGACTAATCAAGTAGAGACTGAAGATGAGGGTCAACATGCTCCCTCACAAAAATTGAAGAAAGATCATCTTCAATAAAGAGAAGATGTATATCATCAATAGTGTATCCCATATCCTCAATGTAGGACTCCACAAACAAACCTATAATATCTATCAAGAAGTCATCCGAAGGAACTGAATTTGGAAGATAATGAATATCTTATTGCACTAAATCATGTGAATCCACAACAGTATGAATACAAGCATCATAAAGAGAAATATTTGATGTAGTGATCTTAAATGGAGAGGATGTAGCTATAACTGGAGGTAAAAGATCTTTTGGGAATGGAAGAACATATGGATCTCCATACATCTCCCAAAGAGAGATCCAAATATCATAAGTATTAGTTGACTTCATGTCATCAAATGAATCCATAACTTCCATATCCATATGCAAAAACAGTGCATGACAAATGATTTTAACAGTGTCACTATTATATGAAAGTCCTTTCACATATGGCAATGCATTATGCTCACTAAGATAAGTGAGAACTAATTAAATTACCAAGGTATCAAGGTCCTTTCTCATAGTTTTGTGTTGTCAAGGTAATTAAATTACACTCATCGATGATGTACTAATCAATGTACTCCATAGAATATGTAATGAATCAAGGAACCCCCATTAAATAGATAATTTTGGCACTTTATATGTAGTGTGAATACAATTGACCACTTGTCAAAATAGACCAAAGTGGACTTCTATTTTTGATGGTTACAATAGAAAATATGAAGCTATATATGACTTAACAAGATAAGACACAAGACGTCTCAATGATCTAATTAATTACAAGTACCAAAATAGGCCAAAAATGACCAAATGCTGAAAGTACTATATCCACTCAAAATTACTCCAAATTGATACTGCATCTGGAAAGTAGACAAAAATTATGCACTTTCAAAAAAATATCACCTGAATATATGTCCATATGAGCCCGAACGAAGCCTCCAAAGTTGTAAAAATTAGGATTTTCTATTTGCAGAAAACTTCAGGAATAGAGATCACAAACAACCTACACCAATGTATAGATCATGAAATTCTACCCCAAAAAAAACATTAAAATTTCTCAGAAAAAGGAATCCCTATGAGGGACATATTGCTATTTGAAAATCACCTCTACAATTATTTTTTCTAAATTGATGCCGCCACACCTCCAAAAATCAAATAACTCTAGATTTTTCCTTAGATGTCCGATTTTGATGAAACAAAATTCAATTTAGTGGCTTTTTGACCCTCTAAATATGATGTCAAAATCTAATTTACACCAGCAAGCTACAATCTTGACCTGCAAAAAAAAAAAAAAAAAATTCTCTCAAATGGTTATGCAATGACACTCCTATGGCTTTGATACCATGAAAGAATTTGCCTAAGGAAAGAATGAAATGCCAAGATCTAGAAGCTCAAGAGATAACACAAGAGAGACAAGATAGGATCAAATGAGAATGGATTAATCAGATAATTGGATGAATACATCATAGAAGTGCCTTGTATATAAATGCAACTAATATGTCTAGGAGTCATACAAAAGATAAGCATAATAACCCAGCACATGTCCACCAAGAGTGGATTTTCCTCTATTTTGCATGAATGTATGTGCAACAATGAGAGGATAAAAATGAAAAGGTGTATCTTGTAAAGAGATGTAGTAGACAACATAAGCTCAATTGGAGTGCAAACTACAATGTTGTCTACATGAAAGCTCATATGAATATGCAAATTCCTAGGTGTGTACATGACAGCTAATATGAATATGCATTATCCTTAGTAAGCTTAAGTAAAGTGTAAATAGTAAATACTTGTTCACACCAACAATACCAAATAAGAAAGACAAAATTTTGATTATAAAGGTGAGAAGTATATTTCATGGGTTATAGTTCAAAATCTAAAGCATATGGATTGTATAACCCCCTCACCAAGAAGATAATTATTTCAAGATATGCTGATTTTTTAGAGAATGAGTCATGGGATGGCTCAATGGATGCATCATCTAGCACTTTAAGGTTTTATTATTGATCAAGATGATGAATTGGATAATTAGGAAGATGAAGAAATAATAGAAATAAAAGGCTCTAGATTGCTCCTAAAAGAAATAGGCTAAAAGGAAAGTAGCCAGAGACAATAAGATAGTTAGCTTCGGATAGTTCCAAACAACTTTAGAATAAAACACGGAGTTTTTTTATAGTTCCAGATTCAACCTACACAACACAATAATAGTAGAGAGAGTTTAGATCATACTTTCCCCTCCCTTCTCCCAAGAAAGACTAAAAGTCTTAAGGAGATATACCAGGATGAAAGGTATAATGATTTTTATGAGAATAGTAATTGTGCATTGTTTTCTCATTGTGATCCAATTTACTTTAAAGAAGATGTGAAAGAATAAAAATGGTGTGATGTCATGGATGAGGTGATAGATGCAATGTAAGAAAATGAAACTTTAGAGATAACTAATTCTCCTTCCAAAAGATGTAAGTTATTGCTGTGAAATGGGTGTCTAAAACCAAGTGTAATGCTAATGGAAAAATAGATAATCATAAAGCACACATGGTGGTTAATAGATACAAATATTAGTTTGGTATAGACTATAATGAAACATATGCACTTTTGGCAAGAATAAAAATTGTGTGTGGTTTTATAGAAATTGCAACCCACCACAAGTGGAAGGTATTTCAAATGAATGTGAAATTTGCCTTCCTTAATGGTGTGTTGAAAGAAGTCTATGTGGATCAACCACATGGTTGTAAAGCTCAAGGTGAAGAAGATAAAATGTATAGACTAAAGAGATCTCTTTATGGGCTTAATAAAATGCAAGAGCATAATATAGCTGGATTGACTCATATGTGATGAGCAATAGATTCAAAATAAGTGATGGTGAGTCTAATCCTTACACTAAGGTAATAGATGGTAAGATTTTAATTATTGTCTTATATGTGATAATCTCATTTTACTGGGGATGATGATTTTCTTATTAATGACTTGAAACAAGCTAAGAAGGATGTATTTGAAATGATAGAATTAGGAGTCTTGAGATACTTTCTAGGCATAGAGGTTAAGAAAATGGATGATGAAATTTTTATTTCTCAAGAGAAGTATGCACATCAGATTTTAGAAAGGTTTAAAATAAATTGAACAACAAGGAAACCTCAATACCAAACATGTAGGTCTTAACTTGAGTAAGAAATATTGCAAAAATAGTGTGGATCTAAATATTTTCAAAATTTTGGTTGGAAGTTTGATGTACTTAACACCAACTAGGCCCAACATTATGGATGTAGTGAATTTGATTTCTAGGTTTATGGAAATACCAAAAGATTCTCATTGAGAAGAAGATAAGATAATCCTAAGGTATGTGAAAGGAACCAAAGGATATGGTATTTTATATGCTATTGAAAGTGATTCCATACTAGTTGGTTATAGAGATAGTGATTGGGTTCGAAGTCTAGATGATAGAAAAAGTACTTTTGGTTATATTATTTATATGGGTTTTGGTATAATTTCTTGGTCTTGCAAGAAAAAGCTCATAATTTCCCAATTTATAGCTGAGGTTGTGTATATTTAAGTAAATGTAGTAGTGTGTCAAACAATTTGGTTGAGAAGAATCTTAGCTGATTTTAAGGAAGAACAAGTGGAAGCAACCACCATATTTTGAGATAATATTTCTTCCATTTCTTTAACAAAAAGTCTTGTATTTCATGGTAAAAGTAAACATATAGAAATAAAATATTATTTTATTCATGAATAGGTTGAAAATATTGACATACATAGGTAGTAAGGCATGTTTTCAGTTTTGTAGACATAAGCAAATATAGAGGGTGCAAGCATAGGAATCTGAGATAGAGCTCATAATTGATCATACTAAAAAAAGACGACAACAACAGATTGTGCCTATAGTTTTGAATTGTTTCTTTTGTACTTTTTTAGCACAAAGAGGATTTACAATAAGTTTGTTATTTTAATACTTTGTAGAGCAGTGGTTTCTCCAAGCTTACAAACTTTCCATTGCAGCCCTCTAGTGTTGTATAGGTTTTTAATTTGTAAACAATAGTAGATTACTCATTGTAGATGCTTATCAGTTGTAATTTTGTTTGATTCAGTTATTTAATAGAAATGATAGAATATGCCATCTCATATCTATTGTCTCCATATTGGTTTAGTTTATTTTTATTCATGGTTGGAAATAGAGTAGTCATCTATGTATTCCACCACTCTTCCTAGTTTGGATGAAAATCCATTTGATTTTGCAAGCATTGTTTTTATATTTTCTATTTTATTTTTCTTTTGAAATCTTGGTGAAATATAGAGGATAAAAAAAATGAGTTAGATTTTGTAGAAATGAGAAGGAAGTATGGTAATAAAAGTTAGTGAGAAAATGCATCAAATAATCACACTCAAGAGGGTCATGAAACTGCCACTCCAAATGGGATAAAAAAATGTTGTCTTAATGATCATGTTGAAGATTACCTACGCTTAGCACATCATGTTGAAGATCATCATGATTGTGATTGTGATTTTTTTCCTCATAAAATTTTCCCAATATTTTGAATATTATGAGCACCTCTAAAAGAAATAGTTACAAAATCACTAAATATTTTACAAAATTGATAAGCCCTTTCAATAATATTCTATATTTTTATGAATTTTCAATGATTTGTAAAGTCTCACAAGCATACACTTCCATGATATCCTTGTCCTTTTTGAAGACTCATGGTTCAATACCAATTTTAATGGATGTTCTATTGCAGAAGTAAAGAGGTAAGATTATCCTTCCATTTATGCATACTATCACATGAACATTGCAAAAAATTACTAAAATAGTAAACCTTTTTAAAAATATGTTCTTTTTTGTTTCTCTCTCATATTAAGAGATTAAGTTGATCAACCAAGTATTTTATTCACACCATGATTGTTGCATTTCCATTTTTATTAGTAATTCTACAAGAAAGAGAACACCCTAAATTTTTTATGACTGTATAAATTTGTGATGAGCAAGAAAAACAAAATTAAAAAACCAAGCACAGTCAAGGAAAAAAAGTGAGCACAAACATAGGATCTAAACCCAAGACACCATGCCCAGATACATAACCACAAAAGGGTAGTGCAAACAATCATCATCTCTACCCAATGAACAATTCCATAACCATGTACAAAACTATCCCCTATCATGATGGAGGTGGATGGATTGGATCTATAACAATAATTAAACACAAAATATACATGTACTTATAGAAATTATAAAGTTATTCCATCGCCTGATAATAAAAAACATTACATTGTGCCTTTCTTTTATAGATGTCTTTGATTGTTTCTGGAAATATCTAAATTAACCAACATAAGATCAAATAGACTTTTCTAGAACTATCTAAACATAAATGACTTCTAGAATTTTGTACAAACATAAATATTAATTTGAACTAACCCTATTTGGTAATCCTCTTGGAATTTATAGAATCTTCTATTATTCTTTTACAATTCATTTGAGGGGGAAATTACACATTCCAAAATATCAAAGGAAAGATCATATAAAGGAATAGAAATGACCTATGCAATAGGGACACCAACAAAAACATATAGAAATAACCCTAGAAACAATGACAAAAATATCTGCCAAAATGAAAAGAGAACGTAGTAGCTTCCATGATTAAAACATTCATATGTGACAAATAAATGACACCAAGAAGTCATCGAAAGAAAAACTAGGACTTCCTCCACCCACACAACACTAATGGGGAAAATCTCACAAAAAAAATCAAAGAAGTGGGTATTTGTCATCCGAATCTGAATCTCCTTCCTTCTCTATACTATTTCCAACTATTTCAAACCAATTTTATCTATACACTTCATTTTTTTTAGTATGACATTAAAAGTTATTTTTCATTTGGATAAAATATTGATAAAAATAGAGAACAAAATTCACATAAAAAAATCATTACTACTACTCTTGGGAAACTTTCATAAGAAGTTTAGATACTAATAAGAAATTAAATAGTAATTAGAAGCTAACTAAACACACCTACGAAACTTCATAACTATTACTCATGTGAAACTTCTAGAAGAATTAGAAAATGAGAAACTTAGAGAAAAAGTTTTGATGCTTCCCACCCATAGTTAGAGACTCAAGCTATTGGCTCACCTCTTTTGTATTGAGAGTATTTTTTTTCCATAAGTAGGTATCAATATGACTGGGATTTGAAATAATGGAGATTCAAACACTCTCGTTTCCTAAGAGATTTATTTATTTCAAATATAATTTAAGAGTTTTATTAAAAATAAAAAATAAAATCCTATTGGTTCACTGCCTGTAAAACTTAGTTTAAGTTAAATGAAAGTTATCCCTAAGTATTTACTCGACATGTCCACCTATAATGTTTTACCAAATAATTTTTATTTTTATTTCTTAAGCCAAAACTCATTCCTTTTATTTTCTTTGGAATTTAATAGAAAGATATTTCTAAATACTTACAATATGAAGAATTACATTTCTTTTGAATCAAATTGTTGAATATTTTTATTTTTTTTAAATTAGAGAATGGTATTTAAAGTGATTTTTGTCTAAGACAGGGACTAAATACTTTTTGGTTTCTTTTTTCCATTAGTTCTTTCTCATGAAATAGTGAAAATAGGAAATCTTTCCCACTAAGTGTGTTCTTGTGATCTATATCTATTAAATCAATTTTCTTAGTCCCAAATTTTGATTTTCTCATTAGTCCAACTCCTTTTTCTTTGTAGTATTTTTATTTTTCTTATCTTAAAAATCAATAGAAAAAGGAGTTTGGTGAGGTGTGACAGGTAGCACTTGGTGATATCTTGCAAGGACATGAATGGTCCATGTGTTTGCATTATTCATTGTGGAACTCACAAAATAATTCGCATGTCTTGTTAATACTTTTAGGTTTTGTATGCAATGTTAAAATTGAGGTGTCCATTCTATTATTCTTATTTTATGTTTCTATTCATACATTTGGATAGATATGAGGAACAAATGGAGTGTAGATCCTACAACCATTTCTAGCTAGATATATTCATTGTTTCTTTATTATTACACCATTGACACAAACAATAGTTAGTCATGTAAAAGATTAGGAGAAATTGACAATGATCAAGTTGATAGTGTGTGCAATGACATCATTTTCTACTACTAAGTTTCAATAGTTTCATCACTTTGAAACTACCATCTACAATTGAATCTATGGGTGTGAACCAACTACTTGAATAGAAACCACTTCTTCAACTATAGGTAGCAGATCTATCTTAGTCACCAATACAAGAAAATGTTTATTTTATGTAACATTTTATACAAATCCATTCACTTGTAACCATATAATATGATTGAACCCCTTTGACTAAAATAAATGAACTAAGAGTTACAATTTACGTATACTATAGATAAAATTTTGTTCATTACAACTAAAGAGTGTTTTGTCAAGAGGTCCTTTTGTGTTTAGCTAATAATGTAATTTTTGTGGTAAATGATTGTATCTATATGTCATGACTTGAATCTAGATTCTAATTTAGGCTAGATAGACAAGCTCCACTTGAATTTCTTTCCATTTACATGTTATGGTCACCTTGGTGTTCATTTACTATTTAATTTCATGTTAGCATTTGACTTGATATAAGTTATTGCTCATGATTTATGATATTTTAGGCTTTAATCTCTCTAATGGGTTAGTATTGCAAAATCAAATGTTACAAATATTGAGACTTCAACACATATATTCCTAAAATATCCTTTTTGCACATATAAAGATAATAAAAGGTTCCTTCTATCAACTATAAATATAGTAGAAGTTCATAACTCCAAGGCCAAGTATCTTATTAAATTTTTCTTGTGGCTATATATATACTCACTGATATATGTAGAAGTGTGATCTACTTCTTCCAACATTATATGTTTTGAGCATGAGTGTGGTCATTGGGCATTGCTCCTAGGAATGTTGGTTGGATTCTAGAAATAGATGAATGTTCTCATAACAAATCCTCACCACATATTGATACAAGTTTCCATATGAGTACCTTATTAATGAAATGATCTTGAGGCACTTTTAGTAAACTATAGAAATCTATTTCATAAATTTTCTAATACCAAAAAAGTTTTAATTGCATTCCATGGCAATTGATGCCATAACATCTAGACCCTAACCTACTCCTTATGATGACTACCTCAAAGGATATGGGTTAGGAGATTTAAAAACTCAAATTACTAACCATAGTGGCTACGCATTTCCCTATTTTCTAATCCAAATAAATATGGAATTATGGTAATGACCTAGAATTAAATTTGTGTGATTGTAGAAAAAGGCTCTAAGAATTACATAAATAAGGTTTTAATCAATATTTGACTCCTTTTTTCAATTGCATTCTTCAAGTCCTCATAGGCCATGGCTTTTGGTTATTCACACTTAGTTTGGTATTCCAATATTGATTTACCATGTTTTCATTTGACTATGTTTGTTATTTAATAGAGTACATGTATTCAACAAGAGCTTTAGGCACTTCTCAAGAAAGGAAAAGGAGCGCACTTCACTTCTATAATCATAGAGTGAAGAGATAAAAAATAGTGTCTCAAGGCATGAGGTCCTCAGAATTTTTCCTTAGTATTATAGGTGACACACCCTCTTATAATCAATTCCTTTTTTAAATAGATGGTAGTTTTGTAGTTATTGTTAGCAATGAAATAGAACTCCCTTATGAAGAAATCCTTGATTACTCAAAAGTTTTGTATTTTCTAAAATATGATGATGCTAGGAAGAATTTTTTTTTGATAAATAGATGTTTGAACTCTATGCGATAGTTATTGGTATCAATTTCAAACTCTACTAGATAATTTTTATTAGATGATTTGGAAAATAATTGCATTAAGGTTGTTTTCTATTAAGCTCTTTCTTCCCAAAGGAAAGCATTATTCCAGATCATGGCTTGCCCATATAGAGTCAAGCATTTTTCAATCTACATAGGCTTGACTATTCAGCCAAAAATTGATTCAATTAGATGTAAAATATTAAATGCACAATGGAAATGATTATCATGCTCTCTTTAGTGGAATACTTAAAATCTAGTGTCTAAAATGGAAATCAAACTATTGGAAAGGGTCAATAACTATTTTGAAATTTTTATTTTATCTATGTCTTTTTTTAATGTTCTCTTGTGCACTATGAAGAAAAAAAAAGTAGCAAAACAAAAATATTTATAAAAAATGAATTTATTTATCCGATGGTATTTTTTTTTTAAATGGTCATCTTACTTATAGTCTTATACTTCAAATTATGGAGTGAACTTTGAGACAGTAGAAACCTCTTGGAGTGAAAATCTATCCTGTTGTTATATTCGCCTTTGATATGTAATGTTTTATATTTTTTAAGAAAATAAATGGCCACTTAAACCAAAGACCACTGAGTGTCTTGACATGTTTTGTTAGACAGATAGTGATGATATATTTCCTCTATTAGGAATTTTCTAAATGACATTAATTGGATTAATTTGAAAATTGTGTATGACCTTTAAGCTTTAAAATCCAACTGGATAGACATGATAGATTTTAGGTTAGTATGTTAGGAATTCACAAATAATATCAATTAGATTGAATCTTTAAAAAATTATATAAGCTTTGGCCTTGAAAATATAACTAGACATATATGATAAATTTTAGGTTATTATACTAAGAATTCACAAATATTATCTATTAGATTAAATTGAAAAAACTCATACAACCTTTGTACTTGAAAATCCAACTGGGCATTCATGTCAGGTTTGTATTTTTGGAATTCACAAATGACATCAATTAGTTTAAATTGAAAATTTTATACAACCTTTGGCCTTGAAAATCCAACTGGACATGCATGATAAATTTTAGATTAGAATATTTAGGTAGTAGCACATAGGTGATATATTTAACATAGTATGTATTATCATACCATATGAGAGTTGGTTGACTGAGAATTCACTAATTAAATATATAGAATTATATAAACATAGTATTGTATTAGTATATAGTAAAATGCCTTAGAGAAGCCTTCCTTATGAGATTAATGTTGGAGAATTGATTAGCTAGAATCTTGATAAGTGTTTAATATTGTAAGTATAATTTCACACATGGACCTAGGCTAGACTTGAGGAAGAAAGTTTTATATCTCAGGCTTTCTTGAAGTTTGACAAGAATTGGAGTGAATAGGTGTACTAGATCCCACATAGATACCAATCTGTGTCTTCTACATGTTGACTGTATTAATGTTATCTTTATATAAGAACTACTTGTGCTCAACATAAGTTACTTGTATTCAACTCATGTTGTTGTTGCATGTTTGGAAAATATATTTTTTACTTACATGGAAAGAATGGTTCCATTAAATTGCATTTTTTTAAATGTCATAGGTTTATAGTCCATATCTTGGCAAGTTTGTGTAGGATTGGAGAAAATATACTTGTAGAATATTTGTGTGGGAAAGTAGAAATTTAAAAGGATCCTTGAGATAATAAATAAATAAAATATTTCAGATTTCCTAAAGTAAAATATATTATGTGCAACCACCTTACTTTGGCCTTTACATTTGTAATAAAATCAACTAAGTATTTGTCATGCCTTCTATCTCCAACATAGAAATAAACACTTTCCTCTAGCTATTCTCCTTCATCCCTACCTAAGGTGGGGACTCTAGTTGCATGAAACTCTTCTTTCATGATAACAATGTCTATCAATCTTTAAAATACTCATTGACAAGTCTATTTCATGTCTCAATCTATATTGTAGAGGGATATAATACACTTATTAGTAAAATTGAATCCTAGAGGAAATGAAGGTATATACTTTGTAGTACAATTAGTTTTCACTTTATTAAACCAATAACCTTTATCAAAAAACAACTCAAACTATATAATAAAGAGAATTTTGAAAATATTTTTGAGGTGAAGATGAGCATTTATTATGAATTAAGTACTCTAAATACAACAATTATAGAGATAGGTATGTTTGTAGAAGAATTTAAAAAGGAAAAAAATTGAAATAAAACATACTGAGTTTTTGATAAGGGAGGAGCGACATTGGAAAGATAATGCCCTAAACTATTGGTTGGTGGATGGAGACTTAATTATCAAGAATAATAAGAGTAACATACAACACAAGAATTAAATCTTCTTATGCAATAGAATATGAAGAGATGGTTTCCATTGGAGAGGAAGTGGGTAGCTATTCTAAACCATCTTGTGTGGTAGTTATTTTTTAGGAAAAAACTAAATGCGAAGATATTCTTGGAATAATTCCAAACCAAAGAAGATAAAATCATGTTTAGTGAGAAGAGTTCACTCTTGAAGAAATCGCAAATGAAATTTTCTATCTTAATGCATCCAAATTCTTGGGGCCTGATAGTTTTCCAACATTATTTTTTCATAAAAGTTAGTCCTTTATAGATCAAGATATATTAATCTTAGTAGAACACATAAGAAAATAGAGAAAATTGGGAAAACACGGTGTTGATGATTATTCCAAACACAAAATGTGAAAAACTAGTAGATTATAGACCAATAAAACTCCACAATAAATTTTTTTGGGATAATTAACAATTGGCTTTACAATTTCCCACCTTGATGCCTACCTCGAACTTTGGTGCATGACTTCATATCACTTGAGGGGATGGAGCACCTTCCTCCCCTTCCATTGGATCTAGTGTAGGCTTGTCCAGACCTTCTTCTAGTCCTCTTTGCTAAAACCCTAAATACCCAAGAGGGGTCTAGTTCTTACCAAGATCCCAACCTTACTGACTCTATTAACCTCCTAATGATTTGACATGTATGGGTGCACTCCCTCTAAGGGGTATTAAAGAGGATGTGGGTTGCAAGAGTGTTTCTCCCTAAAAACCAAACTAATTGGAAGCTGTTGTTGGATCCAAGATTATTGTAGATTCTAGCTAGAAATCTAAGATGTTTTCAAGTATAGAAAAGCCCAAGATTTCACTCCTATACTTTGCAGTTGATTCAATTTCCTCTAGACTCTCCATGAACCTCATTGGAAAATGTATTTCTTTTCAACCTGATGTGGACATGGTTAGGAAATGATGCTCCTCTGGATGGAGACTATCTAGATCAGAAACTATACTAAAATGGCAGGCTCGCTCTTCCTATTTAGATTCATAGCTAAAGGAGACCAAAATGATGTCTTGGTGGGCTCTTGGCACTATGGTCAACATCTATTGATGCTCGCTAGATGGAAACTAGGTTTTTTCCCTAATCTTGGCCTATTCAGGTTGGCACTTGTTTGGATCAAATTATTGTGGCTTCCTCTCAAATTCTAGGATGAGAGAGTGTTTAGGTGCATTGGAGACTCTTTTGGACACTTCATCAAGGTTGATCTAGCTACAATTTCTAGGACCAAACTGGGTTTTGCAAGAATATGTGTGAATGTGGGGATGAATAAATCCTTGTCAATCACAATTGCTCTATAATAAAAATGGGGTGTTTTGACACAACTATTACCATATAAGAATGATGCACCTTTCAACCAAATCTAAAATATATTTGGCCACTTGGTTGTGGAATGCAGATAATGTGAGAAGCTTAAGGAAAAGGTATCCTCACCTAGAGTTGTGGTGGTGGAGTGTTGAAAGACTTTAGAAACAAAAGACCAGATCAACAGTGAGTCTCCAAAGAGCATTGAGATGGTGGATGCTCATTCTTCAAGTAAGAATGAGGGACCTATAGAGAAGGATGTATAATGAACCAAGGAAAAGGGGATGGAGAGGGCCCCTAAGATGTGGGATACTACTAACCTAGATAAGAGGGAGATTATTGGAAATACCTCTATAATAGAGGGTCATGTAGATCCTAAACTTGAGGAAGAGGAGATTATCACAATGCAGATCAAGCTAGTCACACAAAAAATGGGAGGTACTGAGAATAGTTTTTTGAACCTCTTGAATGAGGGTGGGATCTCCTAGTGCATAGAATCTTGAAACATATCCCTAGTGAAGGTGAATGGCCCACCTTTTATGGATGCTACCCTAGTAGTTTCCCTCCTAGGTATTATTGATGTTCATTCCCTCATCCAAACTAGAGCTAATGGTTGCAACCTAGATAGTGATGTTGGATGGACCATCCCTAATAGGAAATTAAGGGGTGGAATCAAATCTAATGTTCAGATGGGTGTGAAGATACGGAGACTCCCAACAAAGCACCATTGATAAAAGGAGATAGTTAGAGATATAGTACAGGGGAGATAAAACACCTTGGATGATATCCAAACATAGAGAAGATGAAGATAATCTCCTTGAATTTTATAGGGGTTAATATCCTAAGGAAGTAGTATGGAGTTAAACACAAGATCATGGAATTGAAAATGGACATGATTCTTTTGTAGGAAGTAAAAATGATGGCATAGGCATTCTCTAGAGTGGTTGACTATATATGGCCAAGAGAAAAATTCTCTTATAGTATTGTGACAAGAGTTTTAGGAGGCATTGAGACTCTTTGGAATCTAGACAATGTCAAGGGTAGAGAGATCCTCCTAAGCCCCATTTCATGGTTGTTGGATTCATCTCCAAAACTTTTAACTAGAACATATTTAATTTCTATGCCCCCAATAGGTAAAATGGGTGTCTTTATATTTGGGAAAAGGAAAAAACATTTGTTGACTTAGGCATGAGAAAATTTTGTGTATGGGAGACTTTAATACCCCAATTTATCCCTTAGAGAAGATGGTTGGCTTAGAAGAATTCTCTGAGAGTATGTATGACTTGGTTGGCTTCCTAGGGAAGAATGATCTTATTCGTATTAATTTTCAAGGAACCCCTTTCACCTAGTCAAATAATAAAATAGGGAATAACCTAATCAAGGTTAGGATTGATTGTGTTCTTATCTTGATAGGCTAGGACATTCTCCTACTTACCTTCTTTATGGCTCACTCCCGCTAAGTAGGTAAAGATTCTTTAGGTATGAGAGCACTCACACCCTAAGTTTAGTGAGTTTATTACCCAATGGGAAAACACTCATGTTCAAGGCTCATCCATGTTTTGTATTTCTAAGAAAATAGAATGGATCTACAAAGGAGATAGAGGATTGAGTAAATATTCATTTGGTAATATCTTTATGTAAAAGAAGATCACTAAGAAGAAGTTAAAGTCCCTCCAGGCCAATTTGGCTTGTGGTAATTGATCTCAAGAAAATCAATAAGAGAAGAAGGAATGTAATCCTAAGTGGAAAATTTTATTAGAGTGGGAGGAGGACTTCTAGAAGCAATGATTAAGAGTACAATGGTCGGAGGATGGTGATAGGAGCACAACCTTTTGCCATAGGTCAATGACAAAGAGAAAAAAGAGGAACATAATTAGCCTACTAGTGGACAATAATGATCATGATATCTTGGAGGAAGATGGGATGGAGGACTAGGTCTCTAAATACTTTCATTTTTTCTAGAACCCCCAACCAAAGTGAACCATTATTAACACTTGGTTAATATTTTAAGGATTATGATCTTGGTTGTTGATGAGCAGATGAATAATTCCTTGATTGTTAAGGTTACAAAAGAAGAAGTGACAAACGTTGTGTTTAGTATGAACTAGATTAAAGCCCAGAGGCCTTATGGGTTTCCCCTACATTCTTTCATGAATTTTGTGGTATTATCAAATATGTTATTTCTCATGTTGCTTGGGAATTTTGTTAGGATAAAACCATGGACAGAAATAAAAACTACATGCAAATATAGCCAATAATAGAAAATAATAGATCACATAGAAATGAACACAAGGCACCAAGATTTAACGTGGTTCATCCAATCCCTGGGCTACATCCACCAAACTGCAAGTCCAATATTATTACAATCTAGTGATTACAACCTGATTACAATTTGTAATCCCTTACAACTCAATACCACCGCAAGAAGGAATTTCACATCACAACATAATAAAAATACCTAACCCTAAACCATTTTATAAAAGTATTTTATGTTGTTTTAGGGTTACAACATGTCGGCCATATGTCAGATACAATGTATTATGAAGTATGTATAGTACTTTCTTGATCAGTCACCACAATCTAACAATTTTTTGAGAATGGCTAAGTTTATGAAGGAACTTAACTGGACATTCATTATGTTAATACCAAAGAAAGATGAACTGAGACATCTTGAGGAATTCAAACCCATAAGCCTCTACAACACAATTTATAAGATCCTCTCTAAGGTCATGGTAAACCACATTAAACCACTTCTTGATAAGTTTATAGGTTCCTATCATAATAGTTTTGGGCATGGAGGATAGAAACTAGATGTGATCATTACCACCCACAAGGCGATCCATTCTATGGAGAAGTACAAGAATTGTGGTATGGCTCTGAAACTTGACATTTTTAATGCCTATGATAAGGTAAGGAGGGAATTTTTGTTTAATATTCTAACCAAATTAGGATTCAAAGATAATTTTGTTAAAATAGTAGTGGTGATTTTTAACACCATCCAATTTTTGGTCCTGTTGAATGGGCCCCCAGGCAGATGTTTCACCTCCTCTCAAGGTTTTCTACAAGGAGACCCCCCTATCTCTTGTTGGGCACTCATTTTGCAAGAGCTCAACATCAGGAATCCATAGTGTAATTCCTCTCTTGAAAAGAAAATATTTTTAAGGATCCGCTCCAAGGTTCAATGTTTGTCTTGCGATGTACCAAAATCTGCTCAATAGAAGATAAATGTGAGTGTTCAAAAAGAGGCCTTTTCTAGTTCTAAAAACCCTTTTATCTTGGAATTAAAGTAAATATGTTCGCTGTCTCAAAATATCACACCAAAAGAACAATATTTTTGTATTTTCTATTTTCTTAATGAATGCAACTCTAACAATGCAACTACTATGAGGTCCTATTCTAATAGGGGGGGTTAGCAAAGAAAATAATGAAACTGAAAACAAATAACATGAAATCAAATGACTTGAAATTGAAATTTCTAAATGGACATAAGCTACAGAACACAACATGCTGCAAGTTAAACCTTTGAAGAAATCGGTAGGAAACCAATGAAAATAGGAGCACCACTTCCTAGAATCCACTGATGCAATCGTTGGTGAGAATCTTTAACAAATCAAATGATATTTCACCCTTCATCAAATCGCAAGGCCATGAAAAGTGTGCTCATGCGAGACAAAAGGTTATGTAGACACAATCAGGTGATCTCTTCTCAAGCTTGTTACGTCAATAGAATTTATATATCTGTAGCAAACACCAGAACTAAAAGATTGCACAACCAAAAACAACGCAATAAACCTTTGGCTCAATCACAATCTCATGAATAAAATTCACTAAACAATGACACATTCAGGCAAGAATAACTACACTCCAAATGCTAGCACCAGAAGCATAATTTTATTGCATAATAACAACGACCCTTTTTACATTTAAAAATGGGGTATTTATAAGAAATTGTCTCCTCAATTTTTGTTGAGAGCTAGAGATATCTTGATGCAATAAAATGCTTTTAAAAAATCAAAACAAACTAAATATATACAAATTGGTAATCTAACTAGTGCTTAGAGGGACTCCATCCATATTTTACTCATTATTTGGATGCATGATCCCTTTACATGTCAAAAACAATGAAATCATGAGAGAGAAAGTAGGAGGAAGCCATCAGTGGAAGTAGAAGTGCATGGAGATGCCAAAAATAGAAGCTGCCCCTTCACTAGGCGTATGTCAGTGTTAAACTTGCCATTAGAATGTGCTCCCAATGCATGGAAAGTGTTATTTTTGGAAATGGCAATCAAATATTGGCACACCTCTAAATAATGGAGCTACATGAAAATGCGGAGCTCAAAAATGTGGACCTGCGGAGCTGTGGACCTGCATAGCTGCGTACCTACGGACATGCGGAGCTCAATTTGCCAAAAAATAAAAGTTCTCAATTTTGAAAATGGTTTCTGGGTTTTTCTCAAATGAGGTTTTAGATCACTTTTTGTATACACTCCATGCCCCTTTTTGATGGTTTACACCCTCTTTATAGCCAATTACTTTCATAAACTTGCACTCGCTCTGCTTCTTCAATCAAAAATCTCAAGGCACCTGCGTTGAATCTTGACCCCAAAAGCTACATAAGATGAGGAACCTAATTTTCTTTATGTGTCCAACCTTTGTCTTCTCTCCACCTATCCAATCCTTCTGATGAGAAAACAAGTGGTCTAGATTATCCAAGACGATCAAATGTTTGCAACTTTTTTATATTTTTTTGCAAATTTATCTAGGCATTTTTAAATGACCTTTTTGGAGGTCTTTTGCTCAAAATTTCAAATCAGAACCTTCATCGGTCCCCAAAATTGGGCAGCCAAAGGCTCACTATTTTAGGGACTAAAATTAGATCTTCAGTTTTTCTTTCCAATGGTGTAAACGATTCTGCATTCCATGGCCCGAGTCAAAAGTTATGACCTCGACAGGTTGAGGATGCCATTTTTACCTACGAAAGAAAAAAACATTAGTCTGTAGAGTTAACAATGCATAGTAAAGACATACTAGCTACTCAAACAAAATTGGAGGTGAATCCAAAAATCTGGCTAAGTCTGAAATCCTAAAGCCCTAAAATTTGGCTAAGTCTAGATTCCTGAAGCACTAAAATTTGGCTAAGTTTGGATTTTTGAAGCCCTAAGATTTCCTAGAATCTTTACCTTATCTCGGGGAGGTCTGAAACCTATCTCAAAAGACTCGTCGCATATATTAAAATATATCTTAAGTATAAGGAATTAAATATACTTCAATTTATACTTCAACAATATATTTTAAACCCATTTTATGGCTATTCAGACAAAATTGGAGGTGAAAGGGCAGCTTGACAAGCACGCATGGTGCCTTGGAAGTGTAGTGGCGTGAACGTGCACAAGCCTTTGGTCATGCACGCATGCTTTGGAAGTGTGGCCATTTGTGGCAGGGCATGCTTTGGGTGCATGGCCCTTGGCAGCATGCTCACGCTCCCCTTGGTAGCGCACGCACAGCCTTTAGGGGGCGCGCACGCCCTCAACGATGCATTTGAATTTTTTATTTTATTTATTTATTTATTTTTTTTTTTTAATTTTTTTTTTTTTGTGTTTTTCAATTTATTTATTTTTTGTGATTTTGACGAATAATTTACTCTAAAATTCTAAGGTCTAATAAAACTCTTCATCTCCTAACTTTCACACTATGAGTCTAAGAGTAAAAAAAAGTAGGGGGTCCCCATTCCCAGTGAGGAATGGGACGTGTGTTTTGGACACCACAACAAATAGCCCTAAAAAAAGGAATAAATGACCAAGGCATTTCTTCATTAGCAAACATTCCTCCGATGTGTGTTAAACACCAACCAAGCTTCGAACATCCCAAGCGTCTTTTGCATGACTTCTTAGTCAAAATCACAAAACTCAAAACCTTCCAGCTCAATGTGTGCATTGTGTATTCATTCCTTTTGATGTGTCAGGCTGCAGTCAATCAGAGTTTTCTAATGACTCAAAATAATCTTCGACTCCTTCCAGCTCATTCATTCAAAATCTCCATGAAGGCTCTTTATCAATCAATTGCTTGACCATATGAGAGAATTAGTTCAAGGGATCTTGGAAGTATGCCACGTTCTTTAAATTTTGGCCTTCTGTATAGTTGCTCCATGTCATTCAACATGTTAATTTTGGTGAAACAATACTTTGAATTGAAGATACTTCTATTTTGTAATGTATCTTTAGCCATTTTAGATCTTTAGAATCCTTCAGACTTAACACCGTCTTCTCTTCTTTTCTTTTCTCCTTTTTTTTTTTTTTTGTATCCTGACTACGGTTAGACTATGTAGTCAGAACATTAGTGTTGTTTCTCAGATTCGATCTCTTATGAACATCACTTGCGTTCCTCTTTTAGAGCTTTTTAAGAAACTCTCACGCCAAGCAATGATCTTAGTAACCTTTTGAGGAGACCCCTTCTATTTGAACTAGTCAGAGTTTTGATCATTTCTCGTCATCTTCGACATGAAATTGAACAACATCTAACACAATCAAATCTTTAAATTTGCAAAGTGTTGAGAACTTGTTGGTCTAGACTTCTTATTTCTAGACTAAAAGTCCCCTATTTCCACAAGAAATGTCAATTGCTCGGTTGTTATTAGACACACAATCATCCAAATTTTTTGACAAAGAAATACCTCTTCCTAAAATCAAGACCAAAGAGTGGTTAGTAAAATCTTGAGAAAAATCCCAAGTACACCTTACACCCTAGGACTGACATAACTTTTTTTAAAAATGAACACACGACTGAAAGAAAACATGCAACACCTAACTAGAAAGACTAAAAAAGACTAAGAAAAACAAAAACAAAAAGAAAAACTTATCTACAAAAAATCTTGAATAATAAGAATGTGGGGGAGTTGTCAGTAGATTTCTCATTATGTGCAATAGTAATGAACTACCCCATATAGTTCTCGAAAATGTTGACTTGTTTTTGTACTCAAAAATATAAAGTCTAGACACTCTTCGTTCAAATTTGGGGCACAAATCACACAAAATTAGAAGTTGTGGTAACTCTTTATGGCCATGATTAATCCACAAACAATTTCTCTTACCTTTAGCATCGTATTCAAATTGAAAATCATCAAACTGAGAGGGATAATGGAAAGTTATCACCTGATCCAGCAAGTCCCCCACCATAGGGGTACACTCACACATTGTAATTTCTCCTTCTGGTGGTCTCATCTCATGGTACACCACTTCACGCACACATGGAAATACTTTAGGTTTCACCCCAAGCTCCCTTGCACTAGAAAAATCCATCGCTAGCCTTCCTTTCAAATTACAGGATTCATCACTATCATCGACCAAGATGTATTCAGCCTCATATCCCAAAGAAGCTTGTTCAAAATCATATTTTCCCTCCATTGCAATCTCCCAAGCTAATAAGAAATCCGGACAACTTTCTTCTGAATGCAACCCAAATGGATGCATTCTACATGACTCAATTATTGCATGGTTTGATATATATGTAGAATACCCACAAATAGACATTTCCTCACTCAAGCTTGAGACCAAATTAAACACTCTATCCATCTCTTCTAATGAAAAATCTTGTTTTGAGGGAGGTATCTTATCTTTATCAAATGGGGAATCAAAATCATAGTAGGAAGAATTGGTATCTTCTTCTTGATGACTTTCTGATTCAAAAATCTCACCAACCTTGGGATCTTTTACATTTCATCACCTTTTACAACTTCATGGAGTTTTGGGACTTCAAAATTTCTCATGTCCTCAAGATTTCTTGATATATCCACACTTATTGCGACATCAACACTTGGAAGAATTTCTTCATTGAATGGGAATGCAAACTCCTCTTGATCATCTTCATCAAGTTTTCCTCATGTGGACTTATCACGTGATTCAAACATCATTGCACTAAATTGCAAAGGTTGTTTCTCCATGATTTGGGGAGGCTGATCCGAAACATCATTATGCCCATACCCATTTTTACTTAGACTAATTCCTATAATACAATTATTCTAATTGTTGATGTTCCTGTAAAGGTTAAAATTTTCACTTTGATTTTAAGAATAATTGTTTAGGGTAGAAAGTTGTCTTGGATGATTGCCTTGGTCTCTTGAAGAATTCAACTTTATTCTCACAAGTTCATTGGATAAAAGAGACCATCATCTCCTTCATGACCTTAAGCTCTCTAGCCATATTGCTTTCTACTTCAGTGGATGCAGCTGCCTTCTGCTCAAAGAAAGCAGTCTTTTGAGACTCATGTATTCAATATGTAATTGTTGGCATTGGAGCAGCAGTAACCTAATTCATGAATGCAATAGCCTCTTTGAAAACCTTTTCAATGGTATCAATGTCTTTGGGTGGGAGCCTTCTTAGAAAAATAGAAGTTAATGAATCCATTGTGCCAAAATAGACTTGGATAGCATCCTTTTGCGGTACAGTGTATGGAAACTCCATCCTTTGATACATCCTGTAGAAGCAATGATTAAACTGTGAAATAGTCTCATGGGGATCCCTTTTAATTGAGATGAACTGATGATATAGAAGAGTTGGATCAACATAGATCTTGAATTGTTCCAAAAACTTGCTCTCAAAGGATTTCTAATCCATTATTGATGCCTGTGGAAGATTGAGGTTCCAACTGAATGCCATTTCCTCTAAAGTGTAAGGAAAAAGGTGGCATACCATGTCCATATGCTGAATCTGAGTTTGATTACAGATCTCCTTAAAGATTTTGATATGATCTTCTACTATTCTTGATTCTCCATAGATAAACTATGGGAAAAATATTTTGAGATTTTTGGGCAAGTCATGTAATGGTCCAGTTAGGTTCAAAGGTGAACTTTGGGCATTGAAGAAAGACATGGTGCATAATGATGGAAATGTGTGAAGTGGAATGTAAAGCGAACGATGATGATGAAATGTGTAATGTGAATGGTTGGAGTTCTTAGTGTCCCTCTATCACTATGATGCTTGTGAAAGTGACTAAGTTGTAGGAACTTTTGTTTATTCTGGAAAAGTGCACCTCTGGAGAAGCACACTTTCTCAAAAAATAGTGCACCACAAAATTTTGCGCACCTCTAAACCTGCAGATCTATGGAGCTACGGACCTACAAATCTATGGAGTTACAGACCTACGAACCTACACACCTAAATTTTTGAAAAACTCAAAAAAATTTCTAAACTTGTGCGAAGTGAAGATTATTGCAAGGGTGCAAAAATTTTGAAACTTTATCAAATCTTTCTTGTTTATAATAGTAGGTTCTTTGTTTTGGGCCCTCTTTCTAGCGCCGCTTCTGTTGGGCATTCATTTTGCATGAGGTCAACAACAGGAATTCATAGTGTAATTCCTCTCTTGAAAAGCAAATCTTTTTAAGGATCCACTCCAAGGTTGAGTGTTTGTCTTGCGACATACCAAAATCTGCTCAGTAGATGATAAATGTGAGTGTTCACAAGGAGGACTTTGCTTGTTCTAAAAACTCTTTTATTGAAGTAAATCTGTTTGCTGTCTCAAAATATCACACCAAAAGAACAATATTTTTGTATTTTCAATTTTTTTAATGAATGCAACTCTAACAATGCAGCTACTATGAGGTCCTATTCTAACTGGGGGGGGGTTAGCAAAGCAAATAATGAAATTGAAAACAAATAACATGAAATCAAATGACTTGAAATTGAAATTCCTAAATGGACATAAGCTATAGAACAAAACACACTGTGAGTTAAACCCTCGAAGAAATTGTTAGCAAACTAATGAAAATAGGAGCAGTGCTTCCTAGAATCCACTAATGCAATTGTCGGTGAGTATCTTTAACAAATCAAATGATATTTCACTCTTCATCAAATCGCAAGGCCATGAAAAGTGCGCTCATGCGAGACAAAAAGTTATGTAGACACAATCGGGTGATCTCTTCTCAAGCTCGTTACGTCAACAAAATTCATATATCTATAGTAAACACCAGAACTAAAAGATTGCACAACCAAAAAAAATGCAATAAGCCTTTGGCTCAATCACAATCTCATGAATAAAATTCACTAAACAATGACACATTCAGGCAAGAATAACTACACTCCAAATGCTAGCACCAAAAGCATAATTTTATTACATAATAATGGTGGCCCTTTTTACATTTTACAATGGGGTATTTATAAGAAATTTTCTCCTCAATTTGTGTTGAGAGTGATAAATATCTTGATGCAATAAAATGCTTTTAAAACATTAAAACAAACTAAATATATACAAATTGGTAATCTAACTGGTGCTTAGAGGGACTCCATTCGTATTTTACTCATTATTTGGATGCATGAGCCCTTTACATGTCAAAAAAAATGAAATCATGAGAGAGAAAGTGGGAGGAAGCCATCAGTTGAAGTAGAAGTGCATGGAGATGCCAAAAATAGAAGCTGCCCCTTCACTAGGCGTGTGTCGGTGTTAAACTTGCCATCAGAATGTGCTCCCAATACATGGAAAGTGCTATTTTTGGAACTGGCAGTCAACTATCGGCACACCTTTGAATTGTAGAGCTACATAAAAATGCGAAGCTCAAAAATGCAGACCTGCAGACCTACGTAGTTGTGGAGCTACGTACGTACGGAGCTCAATTCGCCAAAAAATCAAAGTTCTCAATTTTAAAAATGGTCTCTGGGTTTTGCTCAAATGAGGTTTTAGATCACTTTTTGTATACACTCCATGCCCCTTTTTGATGATCTACACCCTCTTTATAGCCAATCACTTTCATAAACTTGCACTCCCTCCGCTTCTTCAATCAAAAATCTCAAGGCACCTGCGTTGAATCTTGCCCCCAATAGCTGCATAAGATGAGGAATCTAATTTTCTTTATGTGTCCAACCTCTGTATCTTTGACCTTTGTCTTCTCTCCACCTATCCAATCCTTCCCAGTGAGAAAACAAGTGGTCCAAATTATCCAAGACGATCAAATGTTTGCAACTTTTTTATATTTTTTCGCAAATTTGTCTAAGCATTTTTAAATGACCTTTCTGGAGGTCTTTTGCTCAAAATTTCAAGTCAGAACCTTCATTGGTCCCTAAAATTGGGTAGTCAAAGGCTCGCTATTTTAGGGACTAAAATTAGATCTTCAGTTCTTCTTTCCAATAGTGTAAGCAGTTCTACATTCTGAGGCCCGAGTCAAAAGTTATGACCTCGACAAGTTGAGGATGCCATTTTTACCTACAAAAGAAGCAAACATTAGTCCGTAGAGTTAACAATGAATAGTAAAGACATACTAGCTACTCAAACAAAACTGGAGGTGAATCTTCAAATCTAGCTAAGTCTAAAATCCTGAAGCCCTAAAATTTGGGTAAGTCTAGATTTTTGAAGGCCTAAAATTTCCTAGAATCTTTACCTTATCTCAGGGAGGTCTGAAACCTATCTCAAAAGATTTGTCGCATATATTAAGATATATCTTAAGTATAAGGAATTAAATATATGTCAACTTATACTTCAATGGTATATTTTAAACCCATTTTATGGCTATTCAGACAAAATTGGAGGTGAAAGGGCAGCTTGACAAGCACGCATGGTGCCTTCGAAGTGTGGCGGCGCGAAAATGCACGAGCCTTTGGTCATGCACGCGCCCTTTGTGGCAGCGTGTGTGCTTTGGGTGCATAGCCCTTGGCAGCATGCGCGGCCTTTAGGGGCGCGAGCGCTCCTCTTGACGGCACATGCGCATGCGTAGCCTTTAGGGGGAGCATGCACTACCCTTGGTAGCATACGTACAGCCTTTTGGGTCCACACACGGCCCTTGGTGGTACGTGCACGCCCTCAATGGCATATTTGAATTTTTTTTATTTTATTTTTTTTCATTTAAAAATTTTTTTTTTTGTGTTTTTCAATTTTTTTGATTTTTTTGTGATTTTGACGAATATTTGACTCTAAAATTCTAAGATCTAATAAAACTCTTCTTCGCCTGACTTTCAAACTATGAGTCCAGGAGTCAAAAAAAGTAGGGGGTCCCCATTCCCAGTGAGGAATGGGGCATGTGTTGTGGACACCACAACATCTCCCTACTTATTCATCATTATGGTAGAGGTGCTAGGGAGAAACTTGAAGGCCCTCACAAATTTTGTCAAGATAAAAGGTATAAGACATGTCTCCTTGAGCCCCCCGAAAGTCCTTCAAAATTTTTTTAATGTAACCTACCTATTTACCCTATTTTTTATTCATGAAACAAGGTCTTAGAAGATCCTTCTTAACCATTTTGAAAATGTTTCATTTCAGTACATAAATTATCAACAAATAAAAGTGTATTTTTTAATACAAATAATGATCTGAGGAGAAAAGTGATTAGAATTGTATAATGCTAGGAGACAAGCTTACCTAACACATACCTAGGCCTTCCAATCATGATTAAAGAGGTCTCCTCACTACAACATTTGGAGTCAAATTATGATAGCAATTTGTGATGGTAGTGTAATTTGGGGTAATTTTCATATTCTCCTTTTTGCAAATATCCCTCACATTGTTGTAATTGTGAGGTTTGCATCAGTATGAAAAAAAAAAAAAAAAAAAAACCATGACATTCATCATTCCCCATTTTTTTTAATTGTATAGAGCTACGCACAAAAGAGTTTGGAGAGCTCCAAAAGAGGGTGGAGAGCTCTAAAAAATTTTTTGCACTTGTGATCTCTACATTTCTTTATCATGCTCTTGCTTTATGATTTCATTACCATGCCCTTGTGATCTTTGAATTTCATTACCGTGCCCTTCGTCTATGATTTCATTTCCATGTAGTGCCCTTGTGATCTTCATGCCCTTTCTCTACAATTTTCTTCAAGGGGAGAAGAGGTGTCTATGTTAAATTTTCTTTTCTTTTTTTGCTAAATATGTATGGCTTTATATTTCCAATCTAAACATCTATCACTTTATATATATATATATATATATATATATATATCTTCTTTAAGTTTATTATTACATATTAACTCACAATAGAAAAATTAATTGAGCTACATACATATTCCATAATATCAATAATAATAATAATAAAACTCACTCAACAAGTGCTAAGTGACTTAGCTCAAGATCCTTCACAAAAATAGTGCACACTAGAAAAACTTGGCAAAGTTCACAAGAAATTTTAAAAAATATATATCATAGAAGATATTTTTAGAAAGAAAAAAGCCATAACCCAATTAAATTGGTTTAGTTTCTAACTAGTTGGGTTGATTAAAAATTCTTATAGAAATATCATTAGACTAGGTATAATAAAATGAACAATCAGTTGCTTCCAACTAGCGGGATCAAATAGAGTTTTTCAAGGTGATAAAATTGCATATGAAGATGCATCACTTGCATGTCAAGCATGAATTTCATTCCCCAAATTATATTGAATGGTTCAATATAAAGGCTCCATAAGCTGGCCCAACAATGGAAGCCAATGATGTAACCATGTATGTATTGCCACAGTCTCCTTGCAAGGATCCAAAGTATCTATTATTGTTGCTAATTTGGGCATTGCTATATGATCCAAAATCTTATGAAGTACTAAATCCTTTATTAACTTCTCCCATGTCTCCAAAAAATGTAGTATAGGTTTAAGGTCCCTTGGTTCCTAGGAATTTGTAGTAGCTATTCTCACTACTAGAAGAATAACTTCACTAAAGAGTTGAGTGTAAGGAGTTGAAGAAGCAAGTTTTACTTCTATGTAAATGCCATAATCATGAGGCTAATTCCCTTGTAGAAGCCTCTTCCATAATGATATTTCCTCTAAACCATGAAAAGGATGTTGAAGTTGTTCCCAACCTTGTTATAAGCAATGGCAAAGCAAAAGTAGATACAATATACATGACAAATTAAACAACATGTATCTTTATATATATACAAAGAGATGTTTTTTAAGGTGCTCATTAGGTATTAACACAATAGAAAAATTGATCTAGCTACATACATATTCTAGAATCCAAATATAAAACAAAAAAAATTCACTCAACCCTTGCCAAGTGACTTAGCTCAAGATCCTACACAAAAATAATGTAGACTAGGAATAATGGATAGAGTTTGCAAGAAATTTCACAAAAACATATCATAGAAGGTATTTTTAGAAAGAAACAAAACATAAAGTAGTTAAATTGGTCTAGTTTTTTATTAGCTAGGTTGATTACAAATTCATGTAGAACTATCATTAGATTAGGTACAAAAAAAGAAACACTTAGTTCTTCCCAGCTAGCAAGATCAAATATAGTTTTCCAAGGTGATAAAATTTCATATGTAGATGCATCACTTACATTCCAAGCATCAACTAATCAAATATGTAGAAGAAAAAAATGAGGAATCATGTGAATAACTCCTTGAATCTTCAAGAAAACAAGAATACCAAAAGAAGAAGAAGAATGGAGGAAGTCACAAGGAGTTACAAAAAAGAGGAATGAAGAGGAGGGGAATAGAGGACAAGGGGCCACCTCAAAAGAAAAAAAGGTAAAAAGGAAAAATGCCTTCACAAGTTGTGACTAAATTAGAGACATCAAAAAGTTCAAGTTCAGAGTACTCACCCTTATGTCAAAGTAAAAAAGAGATGGATTCCCCCTCTAATGAAAGTAAAAAACAACATATTGAGAGACATTTTATGGTCAACATTGAGGCCCTTTCAAATGATGGTCAAATAGGACCCTAAATTGCAAATGCCTTGGACATTAATTTGAGCATTTAAGATTATGTTAAGGAATTCAAAGTCATGAGGATGAACTAGGTGATATCATGTCCTTAACATGGCTATCAAAGTGAATGTGATGGGGACAAATAATAATAGTCCAGCCCATTAGGAGTTATCAAGGTAGATCTAATATTTACCTTTGGATTTGGTTTTCTTCATGCAATCTTCTTTCATTTCTGAGCTTGATTCCTAGATAGTGGTTTCATTCCCCCTTATTTTCCATATTTTTATGTGTTTGTTTAAATATTGTAATAGATTCATAAAGGTTAGACTTACAAGATTGTAACTAATCAATTTTTTGGGCAAATTCCCCAAGGAACAAAATACTTAGTACATTTTGTTTTCTAAAATAGAATGTGCAAGGCGTTCCTCTACACTTCAAAGAAATTCAAATTTAGTATAAAGGTTGATATTTTCAGCTTTTCAATTATGGTGATTACAAGCTTTTGTTTATTTTTGTTATTTTTTATTTTCCAAAACTACATAATTAAGTTTATTTTAATCATTTAGCTTGCATTATTATTTTAAATTCCCCCAATTCATTTCATCCCTAATCATAAAATTGTCACATTTAGTGCTTGAGTTTAACTTAATCCTTTTGAGGCATCTTTCTTTTGATCATAAAAATGGATGCAAATGTCTCTTTGATACTAAATAGACATCCCCACCTATCTTTATTTAATGTAAATTTTCATTCTCACTAAAATTATTTGAACATTTGCATTCTCATAAAATATTAACTTCAGTCAAGAGTTGAGTTTAAGGAGTTGAATAAGCAAGTTTTTCTTCTATGCAAATGCCATAATCACTAGGCTCATTCCCTTGCAAAAGCCTCCACCATAATTTTACATTACCTCTAAACCATGCAAAGGATCTTGAAGTGGTTCCCAACCTTGAAACACTCTCATAACCAATGGAAAAGAAAATGTAGATGCAATACATGACAAAATGCACAACTTGTGGTCCTCCCGATATTTGGACTATAAATTCTCAAAGACACTTGCCAGTGATTTCAATGTCATAGTACCTACCACAACACTTTCCTAAATTATGTCCAGTGCTCCCATAATATCCTTTATGTTGTCAACTTGTTATTTTCTCCTTGTAGTCTCTTTTAGAAGTTTCTCCTTTTCCTTTTGGTATACTGCACTAGTCTCTCTCTCTCTCTCTCTCTCTCTCTCTCTCTCTCTCTCTCTCTCTCTCTCTCTCTCTCTCTCTCTCTCTCTCTCTCGCCTTAAATTTTGATCAAACTTCTGAATGTCTTCCTCTACCATATGTAAAATCAACCTCACATTGTGTTATAACTCTAGCATAGGTTTTTGACCATTGATAGCTTTCATTTCAGCATTCAATTTTTCAACACCATGTTCTTACTTATGAGATAATAGTTTTTTAGATGTATTTTCTTCTAAAACATTAATTTTGGTGAATAATTGTAAACTCTTAAAAAATAAATTCTTATTTTCTGTTACCATTTATGGTCTTCCCTTAAACAAAATCAAAATGAGGAGGCATAAATATACCAAATTTTTCTTTCAAAATCATATGTGTAGATATAAAGAATTAAGCATAACATGTCCAATATTATTGAAGATATATACATTAATTACTCCAAATTTTTCTTTCAAAACCATATGTGTAGATATAAAAATTAAGTAGAACATACATTCCATTTTTTTAAAGATATACACATTAACTACACCAAATTTTTCTTTCAAAACCATATGTGCAGATATAAACATTAAGTATAACATATCCAGTATTTCTATAGATATACACATTAATTACATTAAAAAATTCTTTCAAAACCATATGTGCAGATATAGACATTAAGTACAACATGTCTAATATTTTTGCAGATATACACATTAGTCAACCACATTTTTCATTCAAAACCATATGTGTAGATATAAACATTAAGTACATGTCTAATATATTTGTAGATATATACATTAATTACACCAATTTTTTCTTTCAAAACCATATGTTCAGATATAAACATTAAGTACAACCAACTCAATAAGGGTACAAGAATAAGTTACTCTCATGAAGATGCATCATGTCAAATAATACAAGGGAATTTGATGAAAATAGGGAGATAATTGCTACATTGTTGTCTAACTTTCAAAGAGAAAGTGATGATAAATTCTACTATCCTTGCAAGAGTTCTAATGACTTAAAGACAAGAAGAACCAAAATAAAAATAGCTAAGAGACATAGTAAGGAGAATGGTCACACTAAAGGGGGGTTTGATTATCATCCATCGGTAAGTTTTTTGGTATATGATTTCACAATTAATATATATATGAACCATGAAATAAGGGTTTGATCATCACCATTTTAATATAGGTTGATCTCCCCAGGGTAGTACATGATATGGGCACCAAATCTTAAAGAAGCATGGATATGGGAATATTGAAGGAGAAGATCATGATCCCATGGAAGATGAAGATCATGCACCAAAAAACATATGTGAAGATGATGGTAAAAATGCATTGATCCAAGACACATTTGGTACTAGTGTTGTTGCTTTTTTGTTGTTGATGATGATGAACATGATGAGGATGATGTTGAGACCATCCATGATATACCTCTATTTGAGAAGGAAAATACAACCCTTTATGAAGGATCCTAATCACATTTTCTCTCTATTTTATTTTTATTGGTGAATTTGAAGGTTATGAAAGGTTTATCCAACATAACAATGTCACGTATGCTAAGGTTTGTGATATACATCATTATAGTCTATAAAAGGTTTAATATGTACCATTAAGATTGTTTATACTAATGATTTATATGTTTCTCTAGATTGAGAGGTGATTATTTGTTACCACCATCAAATGTGCTACCTCACTCATACTGATAATTATGTGCAACTATGAAACATACTAGAATGGAGTATCAATCAATAGATGCATGTCCTAAAGATCATGTAATCTCTCATAAGAAACATGAAAATACAATAGAATTCACCAAATGCCATACAAGAAAATATCAAGATGATCAAGTGACAAAATTGGTGCCTTGTAAGGCTCTTCATTACATCTCCATTATTCCACATCTTAAATGATTATTCAAGTAAAGCTTGGCACAATTTATGGATTACCATGCATGCAATAAAGTCAAGATGAAATTATTCAAATTCCTCTAAATGGTTCAACATTTATGAAGATAGAGGAAAAGTAGCCACAATTTAAACAAAAATCTCAAAATCTCAAGCTTTCTCTAACAAATGACAATGTCAATCCATTTGGAGATATGTGATCTATTTACTCAGTGTTGTCTTTTTTTTTTATCAACAATAACCTTCATCCATGGATGTCAATAAAGAGAGAGCACATTATGTTGGAAATGATTGTACTGGGTATTTTATTATTTTATTTTTACCTACTTGTAATTATAATTCTTGGAGTGAAATGATCAAAATAATTATCTAATGTTGTTCATTCAACTAGGTAAGTACCAAGTGAAAGATATGAATGTACTCTAGTGCTCCTCTTATCGATGAGTTTCTAGTGTTATGTAATGGATTCACTATGTATGATATATCTAGACCAATTGGACAAAAATAATTTCAATTCCATGCAATTCTTGTGTGAACAATTCATGATGCCCCAGGGTTGACACATTTATTTGGTATGTTATGCTGAAATATAGTAGTACATGATAATACTAATTCCAAAAATAAACATATTAAATCCACTTGTACCATTGTCTTGTAGGTCTTTAAAAAAAGGAAAAATTTGCATGTCAATTGTGTGGGCCAAAGATGAAATCTTGTCATTCCAAAAGTTTAAGAAAGTAGGTGTTTGATAAGAATAGGCACTTCCTCCACATAAATCATAAGTATCAAATAGCCAAAAAAATCTTCTCAATAGGAAAGAAAAGACTACATCAAAGCCACAAGGATTGATATCTCACCTATAGAAGTTGGAATATAATAGAATTCAAGGTCGTATCACTCCACTTAATGGTTTATGTTTGGAAATTATTTATTTTAATTGTGTTTTGTTGGCTAATTATGTAATTTGATGATCATGAAGGTCACCAAGTCATCATTGGCCAACTTCCAAAGGGACTAAAATATTATCCTAGAGAATTTAGTAGGCTACCCTACTATAGGAAGCTATAAATTATGCATTTGTTGGATACCATTCATATTGCAAATAATCTAATAGCGATACTATGGAAAATATTGGATGGAAGGCATGATAAAGAAAAACTAACCAAAATTTTTAGTGACATTCATGGTTACAATCATGCAATGAAAAATATCACTGAATCAAATACAAATAGAGACCAGATTAATACAAGTGTCATTCCTTGGTTATTAATGAAGCAAAAAAAAAATGCTATAAAAGAATTCATACAAAAAAAAAAGACTTTCTAAAGGATTTTCTACAAATATAAGCAATTTCATACCAAGTAAAAGTGAATTTGGGCTAGGGCTGAAAACACATGTATGACATACCTTTATCAAGGTAAGTCATGGTCTTTTGTATTTACAATATACTTGTGAAACTACATTTAGTTTTCATTGTATTATGTTAGTAAAGAATAAAATAATCAGTTGATAATTGCGGCAGTATGTGCTACCCCTATCACTACCACACAAATTTGACAATAATATCAAAGAAGTAATATATGATCTTGGAAAATACATGTGGTAACTAGTTTCAATATATCAAACAACTTATAAATTATAAAGTCTCGTATTTATATATTCTTGTTTCTTGAATCCCTTGTAGGTGTTTTTCATGTAAAGAAATCCATAAAGAATATATAAAATATTGGAAGAAAAGAATTTTTCTACTAATGTATAAAATACAAAAGTGTTTACCTTCAACTTTTTTCAATGCACAAGAACGCTACCTCATACACCAATTGAGGAGATTAAATTGTGTGGACCTATATAGCCTAGGTCAATGTGGATGGTTGAGAGATGCTTGAAATTTTTTAAGGGTTTAGTTCAACAAAAAGCAAGTCCCAAGGGTTCTATGATTGAGGGATATATGGTATACCAGATCATGGTGTACATTACTCAATATCTTCCTGATCTTGCAACAAAGACCCATATAGATTGTATTTGGGATCTCAACTCCATTAAAAGAATTGAAGGAGAGTACTTGGTGGGGAATGGTAGATTTAGGAAAGTGAAACTTAATAAATTATGAGATGTTATTTTAGTTCATTAATTCTTAATCTTCAAAATAAATATGTTTTAATTCATCTATTTACTTTTGTATAGATGCTAAAGAGTGGGACAAAATACATTTGTTTATTGCCAGCAATCAAAATTGGATGATGGTATGGATTGAATGATGTCAAAATTGTGGTCATATATTAAAATAGGAATACATCTCTCCATTAGTTAAACAATCTCATTATAATGGAGATGTTAATGTTACACAAAAGGAAATAGATTTAGCATATGGTTTAAGAGATCTCCAGGTACTTATAATTTTGTTAATCAACCATATGTTTTTGAACTCATAATGCAATAATTTATACATGATTAAAATTGTTATAGTTGAAAAACCACAAGAATGTGTTATGCTATGGTTATAAATTTTGCATCAAAGATTTAGATGACATTAAGAGAACTTGTGAATCTAGGATAAGTTCAATCTTCCAAGTGACTAATATTTCATCTAGAAATGACTTACATCCTCGAGAATCTCAAAATTGATACTATGACATTTTGGTTGATATACTCAACTTATTTTATATGGTTGATATGGTTGATATATTTGATATATTTTCTATTAAAACTTCAAAAAAATAGAAACATAACATGATGATGCATCATAAAATGTAATTTAGAATGTCAATACAAAAACTTCAATACAATTCAATCTAGAAATAATCTATACAATACAATAAACTATGGAATCTTGAGACCATAATGAACTGAAATGCTTTTTGTGTCTTTTAAAGATAGTAGCTGAAGAAGTGTAGAACCAAATCCCTAATACAAGAACTCGATAGGATCAAAGAAAGATTATGATTTGCTAATGCTATATTCAATCTTAGAAAATTAAATTAAGTCATATTATTATTGTTCTTTCCATCAAGGTTCATATGAACTTGATTCTAATGAATAATAAATAACATACTAAAAATAAGTAGATTCCCACAATTCATATGAACCTATAATTTAAGGTTTTGGATTTGGTTTTGTTGTTTTCTTTGGCATTAGCCTCTTGGATCACATTCTATGATTCATCATATAAATAAGAGAAAGATATTAGAAAGAATGATCTAATGTAAATAACATAATTAAAGTATTTAGCTTGATTTCTTCTAAATTTTTTGTATAATTGATGTTGTTGGGATTACTAGAATTGAAAAGATTTGTAAATCTAAGAGCTTAGGAGACTCTTGACTTCCATTTCCAAAGGAGGAGTCATCAGAAGAAGAAGATAGTAGTGTTGAGGAGACTAAAAAAATTTCAGTAAATAGAAAGTTCATGTTTATAACTCCTCATGAAAAACCATTAAGGTAGAGCTTTTCTATAGATGAGGTTGCAATTGGTCATTGTGCTTCAAAGCTAGAATTTTTTCTTGCATATTCATATCAAATAGAGATATTTTCTAATGGAAATAAAACTAAGTGAACTTGTACTTTGTTATTTTTATGCAAGGTAAGGTTCCTCTTATATCACAAGATGGACTCCATCAACTGTGTATCTTAATTTTTGTATTGCCAGTTTCTCGTCTTGTCTTGCATTGTAATCATGACAGTAGGATGGGAAAAGCTATGAGTCACTAGGATTTCCTCCTCTAATTGTTATATGCCAAAGAAATTTTTGGTAATGATTAAATAATAGAATATCTTTGTAGAAGAAGAAATGGTTATCATGGGAGGATACGACTAAAATATTGGATTATGAGTTTTTGACTAGTTAGTCTAATATTTTCCATTTTCTTGTTGAATGATTGCATTTGATAAATTTTGTCATAAATTGGGAGACATGAAGAAGAATTTGAATAATGGAAAAGAATGATATTAGAGAATTATAAAGTATACATTGATTCATTATTTATTTTTTTAAATTTTAAATGAATCTTGTCATACAAATTGACTTGATATGTTGGGTTGATTGTAAATTTAGGTGCTAATTGAGAAATAAGTTAAATATTTTTAATGTCCCCTTTCGTAGTTGTTATGATTATAATTATGATCTATCTTATGAATAGATCATGTACTTCCAATATGACTTATAATAATATTTGTGAAACTTGTTTGGGCTTAATTATATCTTGTCTCTTACTATGATATCAAATTGTATATCATCAACTTGTCACTATGAAAGTAATTGTTTTGTAGATCACAATTTGGAATTGGATTTGGAGATAAAATAATTTGTGAAGTAATCGACGATGACCCAACCTCTAGCTCAAATTGATAGCAAATGGCTTCTGAAATAGAAAGATACTTCTCTATCCTTGATATAGTGTATTACATGGGTTTGGTTCTCCCAAGTAGATTTTGTAACTATACTTGATCTCTAGGTAATGTGAAATTGAAAAATATATAAAGATTAGTTCGTTATGTTATTTTTATGTCCATAAAAATACATGTGACTTATGTATCTATTATAACTATATGTTGCTTCCTTCATACTTTTAATTATAGACTATTGTGTTGATAATCTAGATTGTCAATTTTTATCATAGATTATCTTGTACTAATATGGAGTCAAAATAAATGAATTGATTGATATTGCTTCCAAAGTCTATCACATATATATAATTCAATACTTAATGTTTTACTTCTTCATTTCCAACCCAATATGTATTCTCCTATGTCTATACTTTCTCCTTGATACTTGCAATATGTTAGTTATATTGGTTGGTGATTAAAATTATCTTTTATTTTCAAAATAATCTTCCTTATATGTTCCCTCCTCTATCCTCCCCTATCTTCCTTAGCATGTGAGTTCACATCCAACTTTTTGATCTTCTTTTCTATTTGTGCTTGAATATATCTTGTGCCTGAGCATATATGCTTTAAATTTCCCTTCACTCATATGAAGTAAGTATCATTTATTCCATCATGTTCATTGACAACTATATCTCTATAAGCCAATTCAAATATTTGATCATTGAACTGTTTTTATTGCACATAGGAAGTTTGATTCTGATTCTCTCCATGTTTTGATGTCTTCTATGAATGGAAAATAAGTCTAGTTCATTGGAATAAAGGTCATAACTAAGACGAGAAGAAGAAAATATATCATTTGAACCATTTTCCTCACTTGCATGAACTCATGATGTAAGAGCATCCTAGGCTTTCTTGCTATCTTACATGTTGGAGCTGAGTCCCAGTGGTTTTCAATTTTCTATTTCTACTGAGCTATTTAGTGGAGGTTGAGTTACTATAGATCTTAGTGGATGTCAAGTTACTATAGTTCCTAGTGAATGTTGAGTTACTATAGCTCCTAGTTGATGTCAAGCTACTGTAGCTCCTAGTTGATGTCAAGCTACTATAGCTCCTAGTGGGTGCCAAGTTACTGTAGCTCCACAAGTTAGCTGCAACACAAATTAATTACATCAACTCACTAGAAAAGTCCATTCCTTTCAAACTTTCATTTCTTAGATGTGTGACTATAGTATCCAGTCTACAAGTACATAGCCGGCTATAGATTTATAACTATAGAAATAATAAAATACTAGAATCTAGGAATACTTATTCAATGTTACCCACCAATTTTTTTATAATTCAAAAATTTGTCACAACTATGATGGATAGTTCTAATGGATAGTCATCACTCCAATAGTATTGTCACCACATAACTATCTCAATTATGACAAACTAATTTGATGGATAGCTATCACACCCATGATATTATTATTGCATACCATTTCATTTACAATGGCCCTTTTCGATGGATGGCTGTTGACCCTATAGCACAACTATCACACTTGTGACAGTACACTAAAAATGTATGCCATCATAATTGTGACAATCTACTCTCACAATTGGGATGATGTGAAGATTAACTCTTTCCCTTTCCTTCTTCCAAACTAGGATGGCTTTAAGGGTTGCAATTATGATGGAAAAGCTTTTTGTCACAACTTGTGATAACAAAAGTTTGATGCTCATTAGATGGGAGCCAATTCATGGTATTGTTTCTTGGGTGACAGGTGGTCATCACAATTCAAGCCCAAATTTAGTAGTTCTTCATAGTATTGGAATAGGTTGGTGGAATGCACACAGAGGAAACTTGAATGCTAGAAAGACAAAACCCTGAGTAGTAGGGATAAAATTTAGCTACTCTCAACCTCCTTATAGCGCATACCCATGCATTTCCTCTCCCTTTTAAAACTCCCAAGTAGAAATAAGGATATTGTTAAACAAAATTTAAAGAAAATTTTTGTGGTCAAGAACAAAGGATAAGACTAGAATAAGTTTGGTGAGTTGGGAGAAAGTCTATCAACCTAATTCCTTGGGGGTTCTTAACACTAGGAGGATTAGGTATTTGAATAAGGCCCTCCTTTCTAAGGTAGGCTAGAGATTGATAAACTTCTTGATAAATTGGTGTAGTGGTGTCAAGGCTAAGTATCTGAGGGGTGACTTGTTTCATCATCATCTTTGAAAAAATGCACTTCCCTAGGATCAAAAATTTGGAACGATGTCATGCACACCCATAAAATTTTGAAGTACTTTCAAGGTCTTAGGGAATGGGAATAACATTGAATTTTTGAAGGATCAATGGCTCTATGATGGTCTCCTCATGTATAATAGGTTTCAAGCTCTAATAGATTATTGTACCATGCAATGTGGTATCTTGATTTCTAAGTACATCACCCTTGATAGTAGATAGAAAATACTCCACAATCAGGAAAATCCTAGGAAAAGATTACATATGAAGCTCCAAGGATAGATACAAAATTGTGATATCCGCTCCACCATGTTGAAATATTATTTGGTTTAGATACTAACCTCCTTAGGAGATTTCATAGTGAGATATGCATATAATTATTTTCTTGAGGGAGCTGAAGCCCCAGGAGAGTGGATGAATGTTTGCCACCCCTAGATCCTACCAAGGATCAATTTATTTTGGTAGATGGAATTACATGGTGAGATTCGCACTAATGATAACCTATAGAAGAAAGGATTCTAGCTAGCCAACTATTGTGTGTTATGTTATAATGCAACATAATCCATTCAACACCTCCTCATACATTATCCCATTTCTTTCGACATATGGAGGGAGATTTTCTCTATTTGGGAGATCTAGTGGTGCTTTAATCAGAACCTTGATCATTTATTGACCTCCATTCATTCATAAATGTAGTTACACCCTTTAATCACCCATACCTCAAAAACTTCTAGATTTTGATCCCTGACTATGTGTCTCACCAAATTTGGAAGGAAAAAAAAAATCATATATTTTGAGGAAAAGATGCTCCTAGCTTGATGGTGGATTAGCAGGTGACTAGGCTCTTAAGGCATGTAGTGAGATCTAGAATTGGAACCCCCCCTCCCAAACCCCATGAGGGAAAAAGATATAAGATGCACTACTTCTTGGGACTAATTTCTAAAGGTGGTAAGATTTTACAATTCTAAAGTTGTTTCTAGACATAAAATAGTCTAGCACCCCCTACTAAAAACATGCATGAAACTCATTTTTTATGGCTTCACCATTTCTTGAGGGACTATGACTAGGTGCTTTTTCTAGGATAATAATTGAAAGTTGGTGGTTTCCTATGCTAGTAATTATGGAGGGGGTTCAAATAACAAAGATGAAGCTTTGTCCCTACTATGAGGAATGAGGATAGGAAAAGCTAGATGAATTAACAAACTAGCTATCGAGGGAGATTCTATATTAATTATAAAAGTTGCGGAGGGAGAAGGTTGGTGTAGTTAGAAGATTAAAGAGAGAATAGAGGAAATCCATACCTTGTTATATGGGCTTCATGAAGTCCATGTGGGCCACATCTATTAGGAAGGTAACAGAGTTGAGGATGACCTAGCTAAAATAGGTCACAATGTGGAAGGAATAAATGAATGGGATGATGTTAACTAGACCCCACCATTCATACAAGTGATGGTGGGAACCAAACATGTTCATTGTGGTGCAATATGATAAAGCATAATAGGTAGCACATTGGTATCTATCTAGAAGGGTGGGAATATCCTTGGATAAAGCGTTATAAAGTCTAGAATATTTGGAAATATTTTGCAATTATTTCCATTTGGGTTTCCCTCACCATAAAAATTAATTATAATGATGAGGGGATGATCTAGAAGGATTTTTAGAGATTTAAAACTACCACAAATGAGTGTTATGAATAAACATAATGATTATTTCCTTGTTCTTCACTCCATAGATAAGGATTAGAATTGGAAATGATTAATATCAATAAGAAAGGTACCATTTACATGTGCTAAAACTAGAGGGAGATTGGAAATCATGACACCTTGTGATCTTATGATCGGTATTATTGCTTCCTCATGTTCATTTTTAGCATTACATATTTGAACTACCTTGGATTTCAAGTCCCATCATGCAACAAGGGGATTTTACTGCAAATTGAGGAATTGGTGATTGACCTCAGTGAAGATATGGGTGCTAGCATGAATTGTATTAAACCAAAAGAGATTGAAGATTGTATCAGGGATCGTGAGGTAGCATTAATCAATTTAAAGGAAGGTAGATTGATGTGTCTCTATAATTTTTCAACACTTGGAATAATAGGAAGGTAAATATTAATGGGGTGGTCTTTGAAATGAGGGAGTTTGTAGCAACAATTGGTGGTTTGTCTCTCAAGGGTAGGAACTGGCATAAATATTCTAGAGTTTCAGATAAAATGAGTTTGTCTCAGAAAGGTACGAGTAGGGGTGCAAAATAATGTCTATTCCTCTAGCATACAATGAGTTGGCCATGCATATTATCAGGTATTTTACTTGTGAAGGAAGATTTTGTAATTTGCACGCACATTATTTTAAGTTACTCAGTTATGTAAGGCATAATTTTCTAGTAAATATCCCCAATTTCTTGTTCAATATGTTATGCATTAGTGTTGAGGAAACTCAAAAAGGAAAGGACAATTCTATTACTCACCTTGCCCTAATTAAATTGCTCATAGAAATATTTCTTACGGACATCTCTCCTATGTCATGGGCAAAATTTTCCTAGCATAAAATCTTGTAGCCTCAAATTGCCCCTAAAGTGCAACGTAGCCAAGATAATGCAGTCCCCACTGACACAACTACTGAGTAGGACACGCAAGGCACAAAAACCAAAAATGTGCAAGAAAATGTGTCTTTACCAGCTCAAATGAGAATGTACCTACTTTTGTTCAAGAAAAGAGAAAATGTAAGTTACAAGAAGAAACTTTGATTCCAACGACAGAAAAATGAAACCCTATAGTCTCAAAAAAAATTGAAAAAATTGGTTCTTGCAGTAGCTACTCCTATAGTAGAGACACCGAAGAGGGTTAACAAGATAAAGGCTATGGTGCTTGAAGAAACCCCTATTTGAAGAAGACTTAGAATGAGAGGACAAATTCCTAAAGTGCCCTCAAAAACCCATTCCACTTTACCTAAAAAATTTGATGAAGAATCTCCAATGCAAGTTATCCCAAATGATTCCCCCAATCAACTTGAAATTCTAGACATTCCTCAAAATTTTGATATGATATGTAAAGCTGAGATAAATGAATGCCAAAATGATTCCCAAGAAAAGCCAAGTTGTAAAGAAGAAGAAAACCCAATAACGCACCAACTAGCTTGTTCAAAAATTGCCCTAGTTTATTATAAGAAAACATGTTTTACAAGCTTCTTGGAATGCTCATGGAGGGAATAGAGGAAGAAAAATAACTAGGATGAAGAAAGTGGCCCGATTAACTTACAAATGCTTCTTTTTCAGCTGTATAATAAACATGTGTTGACAACAACCCTATGGGAAGAAGAAAAAAAGCAAATGAAGAAGGTACTAATAGACCAAGGTGAAGAAACTGTAAACAAGAAAATGAAGAAGGTAGTAATAGACAAAGGTGAAGAAATTGTAGAATTAAAGGAGAAATTGGAAAGACAAAAGAAAAAGATTGATCATGCCCTTAAGCTGGCTGAAAAAATAATTACTTATAGACCACCACCTAGGATCTATGTCATCTATTTAAAAGAACAATTCCTCTTATTCTAGTTGATGATGACCCTCAAAGATATAGATATAGAATTCAAGTCAGCTCAGGAATTCTATGGTTTGTACAAAACCCTTCCATCATGGCAAAAAAATTTACTCTGTGAATTATATATGCATAATTTCATTATCCCTACAGAAACTCAATAGAAACCTCTACTTTATATAGGGGATATACAAATTAGGGCCATAATGTCTTGGATGTATAATAAGAGAAATTATACAAGACAACTGAACAATTACAAAGACTAGGAAAGAATAGAACCCCTATCATTAAGAGAAAAAAGAAATACACTAGGGATTAGTTCAAGCTGACTTATGGAGATGTTTACAAGGAAATAAGAAAACAAATCTTCAAGGCTAGAACAAAAGTGTATGCAGAGTATGAAAACATGCCTTGATTTTCCTTTCAAAGAGCCATGGCTAGCATCAAAGGCAGATGGAGTAGACTACTTGAGGGAGTCATAAGATCATAACCACAAAAGCTTATTAACTCAGAGGTAGCCCTTCACCATGCACCAAAATACATGCAGCTAGGAAGGAAAATTAGACTAGAACTTTGGTGTCCATTAACAATGAAGCCACCCATGCTCCTTTGGCCCCTATATGACATCAACTCTAAACAACTTGATAGGTTGTAGGAGGATTATAGGAGGGAAGTCTTGGAAAGAACAAGAGAATTCTACTACACTTTCAGGAGTAACAAGTGAGGGAGGATTGAGGTTGGAGACTTTCAATCAATGGCTAGAAGATGCACGCTTGAGGATAAGCATTAAACTTACCAGGGGGTAGATGATGAGGCTAATTATTACCTCTATTTTATATTAAATTTAATACTCTATTTTTAATACTACTAGGACATTTGTGAACTCGTAACTAGTTGAACTTATGATAAAGTCTAGATGGGACTGTTAAACCATGGGTAGATAGTTATGTCATATTTTTCCAATATTATACATATAATGTAGCATTTCATATCACCATAAGAATGTGTGCTCTAATATTTGGATTTAATTTGATCATGCTTATGGTGTAAATATTTTTGTATCACAACTAACTTGCTAGGAAAGGAAGAAGCTCAAGAGTGGTTGACAGCATTCAAGAAGAAGTGCAAAGGCCCAACTATGATAGAGGAATCATTATGGTACTAGAAGACATGGCTACTACAAAGGAGGAACTATTATTCTAGGAATGCAGTGATGAAGTTTTTCTATATTCTCTCTACATTTATTATTGTGCTAAAATGGTTACCCAACTTTATTACTTACACCATGAGCTGTTATATTTCTTTCTTCTTCTCTGGTGGATCTTTAGTTAGTTAGTTTTATTTGTTTTTTTAGAATAAGTGTTGATCCTCTATTTATAGGGATTGGATCAGTAGTTTTAGTAGTTGGAAAAAGTTTATGGAAAAATGTTGTTGACTCTTATAGCAAGTTATCTACAGTTTCACGTATTGTTCTTATGTAAGGAGTTTTTGAAAAACAATGAAGTACATCTTGGTTTACATTATGTGTAAGTATATTAGCAGAAGCCAACCAAGGGGGGCCACTTGGGAGGTGGATTAGATTAGAGTAATGCAGATTTACTTCTAGCATTTCTAGTATTTTAGATAGAAGTTACAGTTTCTTCATGTAGCATCATACTTTGTAAATGTTCCTACAGCATCTGCAAGAGCAATTATAGTAGATGGTCTATGTTGAAATATAGGTTAACATAGAGTTGTATTTCCAGCATTAATTTTTGTAAATTTTAACTAGGTTGGCTCCTAACAGGGCTCACTTCAAAAGAGTGAAAATCAGTAGCTAGTTACTTGGTGGTTTTTCCCATAGTGGGTCTCCACATTAAACCTAGTGTCTCATGTGTTCATTTTATTTCTTTTAGGCTTGCAATTTATTCATTGTGAATGTTTAAGATCTATTAAAGTATAGCATACAATGCATTTACCAAGTTATAGAATTTTTCAGTATGTTTACCGAGTGATAGTAGTAAATAAGTTTTATCAAAAATCTAAGGGATTTGTGGTAACTAATTCACCCCGCCCACCCCCCCCCCCCCCCCCACCCCCACTCTCAGGTACTCCATCTATATTTCCAACAATTGGTATCAGACCTTTCGGTGCTTGCAGGAAAGGTTTCAAGGACCTAAGCTAAAGATCAGGATTGAAATACCTTGATGAAGAATACACAAATCCTTCTAGTACATTATCTGTTGGTGACATTGCTAGGAAAAAGACTCATAAGACCATGATGATAGACATTGCATCTACTCTAACTTACAAGGAATTTGATGATATAAAGGACTACAAAATCACCTTTGCTATGTGGAACAAGCTAAAGGACATCTATGGTGGTGATGATAATGTTAGGAGAGCCAAATCAGAAAGCCTTAGAGGAAAATTTGATTAGATGAGAATGAGAGAAGATGAAAACATTTCCAAATATGTTGAAAGGATCAAAGCAAGTGTTAGTGCAATAACAGCTTCTGGAGGAGACATCAAAGAAGAAACTATTGTATGTAAAGTTCTTAGAACATTGTTTCCTATTTATGCAATTAGAGTATTTTATATTCAATAAAGAAGGTGTTAGACAAATCATAAGATAAATTTGGATACCTTAGTAGGAAGATTGACACCCTTTGAGCTAGATAACTTTGAAAAATATGTTCTAGCTTCCAAGATTATTGAATTTTCATTTGAGGTCAAACTTTCGCATAAGGAAAAAGGAAAGAAAATAAAAGACACTTAGTTAGAAAGTGAAGAAAGAAAATACTCTAGAGGCAGAGGAAAATATAAAGGTAAAGTTTCCCTAATCTATTTTTCATGTGAAGAAATTGGTCATATTGTCGCTAGGTGTCTAAACAAAGAAAGCAAGGATGAGAAGAAAATTCACAAGTGCAATGGCAAGAAGGATTTCAAAAATCACAAATCATTCAAGGAAAAAGGTAAGAAGACATTTTTTATGGCTAAAGACTCTAATAATAGTGAAGATAAAATAGTTTACATTGTTGTGAAAGATGAATTTGATGATGAAGGAGATAAGATGGCACTTATCTCTCATGTGAGAAAAAATGATACATGGATCATAGATAGTGGATGTTCACATCATATGACTAGTGACAAAAAAAAATTTGAACATTTTGAAGACTATGATGGTGGTAGTGTAAGGTTTGAAAACAATTAACCTTGTTGCATAAAAGGGAGAGGTCGAATTTCATTAACCAAAGAACTTGTATGTGATAATGCCTATTGGGTTGAAGGACCTAAACATAATCTTCTAAGTGTGGCACAACTAATCAACATTGGATTCAAGGTGGAATTCATGCATGTCAAGGCAAGACTACTAGATGACAAAGGAAAATTGATTGGATTAGGCAAACAAACAAAAGGTAACCTGTTTTATCTTGATCTTGGTGAGTGCTCATCTTTTATTGCTTAAGTTGAAGAAAGTTGGTTATGACACAGAAGGTCATGTCATGTAAATTTTGATAACATGGTGAAAATAAGAAAATTTAGGAAAGTAAGAGGCATTCCTAGTTTGAAGAAACCTGATGTTGGTTTATGCAAGAATTGTCAAATTGGCAAAATGGGAAAGACTAGTTTTAAAAGAAAAAACTATCAGTCTAAAGATATTTTTGAAATTGTGCATACTAATTTGTATGGAAATATAGGAATAGAAAGCTATAGTGGAGATAAATTCTTTATTCTTTTTGTTGATGACTACTCTAGAATGATGATTGTTATGTATCTAAGAGAGAAGTCAGAAGCATTTGAGAAATTTAAATGGTATTTGGCAAGAGTAGAAAAGGAAATAGGGAAAAGATTGAAATTCTTAAGATTAGATAGAGGTGGTGAATTAATCTCCAATGAATTCAATAACTTTTACATTGAAAGAGGAATCAAAAGATAGGTATCAGCTCCTAGAACTCCCAAGAAAAATGGAATAGCTAAAAGAAGAAACAGATCTATCATGGATTGTACAAGGACTCTAATGATTGAAAAGAACATTGCTATCAAATACTGGAAGGAAGCTATCAACATTGTACTTCATACCTTAAACTGAGTTTAGTTGAAGAAGGACCCATATAAAACTCCCTATGAGTTATGGTATGGCTATAAACCCAATGCAAGTTACCTGAAAGTATTTGGAAGTAAATGTTATATCTTGAAAGAATCTAGAAAAGAAAAATATGATGTGAAAGGTGATGAAGGTATATTTTTAGGATATTCTTGCAAGAGTAAGGCATATATATATTTGAATTTGTCTACTCACAAAATCATAGAAAGTGCACATGTGAGAATTGATGAGTTTTCATAAAGGACTAAAGAAGAAAGAAAAAGGAACTAGAAGATTACAAGAGATTTGTTTACAACAAACCTGATACATTACCAGACACATCTATCAATATGGAGACTTCTACTCCTAAGTCTTCCTTAGTCATTGAGTTGCAAGAAGTTCAACCCGAGTCACATTTTGAAGCTACCAAGCCAATGCCTATTGAGTCTGAGTAGCTACAACTTGAAGTTGAAGTTCAAGAGGATGACAATGCAATTCATTCAAAAGGCAAGGAACTTATATTAGCCAAGTATGTCAGGAGGTGTCATGCACTAGATCAGATTATTTGAGATAAATTAGAAGGTACTATGACAAGAAGTAAGCTAAAAGGTACATGTTTACTTGTTGATTTTGAACCCAGAAATGTCAAAGATGCATTGGAAAATGAAAGTTGGATTGAGACTATGAATGAATAGATAGAGAAAATAGAGAAGAAAAAAACCTAAACTCTTGTTCCTAGGCCTAAAGATAAAAATTTGAATGGAACAAAATAGGTATTCAGGAATAAATTTAATGAAGATGGTAAAGTATTAAGAAAAAAAGCTAGATTGGTATGTAAAGGATATTCTAAAGAAGAAGGCATTGATTATGGTGAGACTTTTTCTCCTATTGAAAGATTGGAAGGTGTTAGGACCTTACTTGCATATGTAGCACATAAAGGATTTAAGGTATATCAGATGGATGTTAAATCTACATTTCTTAATGGTATTCTTGATGAAGAAGTCTACATTGAATAGCCTAAAGGTTTTGTTGATCTGGAGAAAAGGGACATGGTTTATGAATTATGCAAAGCATTGTATGGTCTAAAACAAGGCCCTAAAGCATGGTATGAGAGGTTGAACAACTACCTTATACAGATTGGTTTCCAGAGAACTAATAATAATAGTAGTTTGTACATCAAGGAAGGACCAAATAGCAAGTTTTTTTTAGCAAAAATATTTGTGGATGATACTTTATTTACTAGGAATGATGATCAATGTAAAGAATTTTCAAAGAAAATGAACAAAGAGTTTGAAATTTCTATGTTTGGTGAGATTAAGTTATTTGTTGGTCATTAGATACAGCAGAGAAATAATGGTATCTACATCACTCAATTTAAATATATCAAGGAGATACTCAAGAAGTTTGGTATGGAAGATTCAAAACTAGTTGGAACCCCCATCTGTACTGGACTAAAGCTTACCAAAGATGATGACTCAAAAGGGGTAAATCAGACCTTATATAGATTAGTGATTGGGAAATTAAAATATGTAGTTCATACAAGGCCTAATATTGCTCTTGCAGTTGGTATAGTGGCAAGATTCTCGACAAAACCCAAAGAAAATCATATGATGGCAATCAAAATAATTTTGAGATAGTTGAAAGGTACTGAAGATTATCACTTATGGTATAAACTTGGAGAAAATATGGACTTAAAAGTGTTTACTGATGTTGATTAGGTACAAAAAAATTGATGACTGAAAAAGTACAAGTGGTGGAGCATTCTTTCTCCGTAAAAGGTTGGTATCTTGGACAAGTAAAAAGAAAAATTGCACATCCCAATCTATAGTAGAAGAAAAATATGTTGTAGCAGCATTAAATTGTTCTAATATTGTTTGGTTTAAACAGTTGTTGGAAGGCATGAAGTTTGAGATCAAAGAACTAGTTGTCATGTTTTGTGATAATACAAGTGCAATTAACGTATCAAAAAATCTAGTGGTGCATTCCAAAACCAAGCATATTTCTATAAAATATTATTTTGTTAGAGAATTGGCGCAGGACAAAATGATCAATTTGGAATATGTTCATACAAAAGAACAGATTGCAAACATATTTACCAAGCTATTACCTAAGGATGTATTCTTGTATCTAAGAGGTAATTTAGGGGTCATTCCCCTATCTGAAGCTCACTAAAATAAAGTTTTAGTGAGGCATCAATAGGAACCAAGTTGAAGATCTATCAGTTGATATAGCATAGTCAAGAGAATATTGCATATGAATCAGTACTCAAGGTACATTGATACTCATTTGGTACGTGTTGTCTTTGGTATGTGTTGTCAAAGAGGGAGAGTTCACTATCATATTTTTTTGAAATTTTTTTATATCTTTCTGAGGGAGGGTTTACTGTTTAAAAAAAAAATTGAGGAAGAAACTATGTAATTCTGATTATTGCATAAAAGAGAAGCTTGTGGTATAAAATCTAAGAGGAAGAAAACTTTCTATTAGAGAAAGTCTTGTTCTCAAATTTCATTGTGCTATGACATGTTGTGTTGCCATCAATGCCAAAGAGGGAGATTGTTGGATATAGTTGTCTAATTGTGTGTTTTCTTTAATGTCACACAAATGTCATATCAATTGTCAGTCTATGCTTACCAAGTTCACTTGGTCAGCAAGGCAATTTTCCTTGTCTATCGAGCATTCTTGGAGATTACTCTACAAAGACAGTGTCTACTGAGCTCACTTGGGCATCGAAGGGAATTATGGTAGAAAGAAGTGTTAACTAAGCTCTCATGCTTAATGAAGGAAAGTTGGCCAGAGTTAGTGTTCACTAAGTTTACTCAGTTGCCAAATGATTTTGCAAGTTTGTAGTGTTAACCAAGCTTCCATTGGTTAACACAAGAAATCATTTTAGGATCAGTGTTTACCAAGAAGGGTTGGCTAATGAGGGATTTTTGTTGATTTGAGAAATAAAATTTAACTATTTCAAGTATTGATTCAAGTTGACTGTGGTAATGTTTATTGATCATTATAAGTTGTAATTGATCCAACTTGATAATTTTATGGTATAAATATAAAGTCAAGTTGAGATTCTAAAACGTATGAGTAAGTATGAAAGTATATTGATTGAGAAGGCCAATGTGAGAAAATTTGAAGGATTCTCAGATATCCTTGAGGAGAATCAAAGTTATATTTGATCATGAAGGATCTAGTGTAAATTAGAATAGAGATCTGTAATCAGCAATTCAGTTGCATTTCATTCAGGTCATTTTATTGTTACTATCTTACCATTGTAGCAGTGATTCCAAAATCTCTTAACATAGTTGGTTTAACAACCAATTGTAAATCCTCTAACAAGGTGATAGTTCCATTGAATTGTTCTAAAGACCTCTTACAAGGCCACTCCTTATAAAGTGATTAAATCCTCTAACAAGGTCACACCTAACAGTGTGTTTTGTAACGTTTAACCAGGTTGGCTCCTAACAAGGCTCACTTCAAAAGAGTGAAAATTAGTAGCTAGTTCCTTGGTGGTTTTTTCCATATTGGGTTTCCATGTTAAACCCGGTGTCTCATATGTTCATTTTATTTCTTTTATGCTTGCAAGTTATTCACTATGAATTTTTAAGATTTGTTAAAGTATAACATACACTACATTTACCAAGTTATAGTATTTTCAGTATGTTTACTGAGTGACAATAGTAAATAAGTTTTATCAGACATCTAAGGGATTTGTGGTTTTATTATTTGTGGTAACTAATTCACCCCCCCCCCCCCTCCCCCTCTCTCACTTACTCCATCTATATTTCCAATAGAACCCCCAGCATGTACTAGCATAGGATCTGTAGAAACTAGTCTTCTTGAGAGGGGTGAACAATAATTGTCTAGAAGCATTAGACATAATGGCTAGTGGCAATATATACCAATCTTCTTAGGATGACCTCATGAAAATCTATCTTAATTACTCAAGGTCAACTATGAGGAAAGGCAGAGGTCATCGGTCCACAACCACTAAAGGGATCAGTCAGGATATTTCAAAGATCAATATATCTAATTTACTCTTAAATTTCAATCAGTACATCATAAATGATGTCGTTGAACATCTCAACATTGTGACTAAAAAGAAGAAGCATGCAGAAATTGAATCATGACTGGTGGAGTATTGTCCTCACTACCACAAACAAAAGAAATATTGCACATGTAAGATGGTAGCCAACCTATAAAATTAACATTTTTGACTGAGTATAGGAAGATAGACGGGGACAATGATCAAGTGTTCTTCATTTCTCAACATCCACCATGGGCTTCAAGACAAGGTATGCCTTAAGATCCTCTACAATTTTCAAATCCTTACAAGAAGAAATGGAAAAACCAAAGTTATCAAAATCCTTTTTAGTACTCCCAACCTCCTTAGCGAAAGCAACAAAATAACTAGTGGCAAAATCACTAGAATCAACGGAAACCATTGCAAGAAAATCAGCAGCAAAATAACCAATGGAGGGGGGCCTAACTAAAATCTTGGCAACCCACAACTACCACCTCCCATGCAACAACCTGCAATAATGTCACTTCCTGCACCAAATTCTGTTAATCCTAAGCCAACCCAATTGTCTACTCAATCTCAACTAAATCTAAATAATAAGCAACAGAGTAGTAAACATACATTACTAATACTCAATAGTATTCTACTTATTTTCTAGAGATATCTAATATCCATTTGAGATCTTATACAACTCTACCTGCACCAAAATATCCTATTATTATAGAAGTTGCAGATACTCCTACAACACCACTTCCAAAAGCTACACCTCCAAATAAAAATCTGCCAACTGATGTACCTAGTAGGACTATTAAGCACACCTCGATGAATCATCCCTTTCCACATAGGCTAAAGAAAGAGAAATCTAAATCCCAAGAAAAATAGACATTTGATATTGTTGAGAAACTAAAAAACATGCACATCCAAATCCCTCTATTCCAAGCTATCAAGGATGTCCCTCTTTATGGGAAGGCTATTAAGGAATCATGCCTTAAGAAGTTAGGGTGGAAGAAAAAAGATCCTCAAATAGTCCATGTTGTAGGAAATTAGCAGATATCATGTTAGGGAAGGTAGTAGTACTAAATTATTCAAATCCTAGTAGTCCAATAGTTAATCTGATAATAAATGGACAAGTTATGAAAAATGATTTAGTTGATTTAGGAGTAGCAATAAATGTGATGATTAAAGATACAATGCATAGGTTATGCATAGAAGGCTTAAGGAAAACTCCCATAGTGTTAAAACTTGTTGATAGTTAAATTTTCACTCTAGATGGTCTCATAGAAGATGTGATAGTAACTTTGAATTCATGGGAATATCCTACTAATTTTCTTATCCTATCACCTAAGTAAAACTTGTTGGCTATCTTGTCATATTAGGGAGACCCTGGTTAGCCACCAGTGATGCTAAAATTAATTGTAGATTAGGTAGTACATAACAATTTCAAATGGTCAAACAATAAGGAAGCTAGTGCTATATCCACATGTCCAACCCCTGCCAGACTTGGGAGAACCTATTTGGCTAGATTTAGGAAATGAAGAGGAAGAGTTGAATTTTCTAGCCCAACTCATGATGTTTCTTTAGCACTCTTTTCTAAAAATGTAGGAGGAAGATGATGTAATACAAACAATTCTTACCAATGAATGTATAGTGGCTAGGGATATTGTTGAGAGTTTTGTCTTAAACCTATGTACCTATGAAGACTATGTCTGCCTAGTAAGCCCTAAGATAATTAATCAATTACTACCAAGTGAAGTAACTACAAGCCCAGTACCAGAAGTGTTAATGATAAAATTAAAAACTACTATGGAATTTTCTCCTAATCATAATCTCCATATAAATAACAAGTTCTCCAAATCACAATTGGGATTGTTAACCAAGCTCCTCAACTAGCATGAAAAACCTTTTCTTGGGATTATGGAGATATGATAGGACTGAGCCCTAAAATTTACACCCATAAGATCTACATCAATGATGGAAGCTTGCTACTCCATCAGCCTAAGAGGAGAATAAATCTAGCATTGCATGAGATAGTTAAGACTAAGTTGTAGAAGTTGTTAGATGCAAGATTCATCTATCCAATCTCTGATAGCAAATAGGTATCACCATTATTTATTGTATCTAAGAAAGGAGGTAAGTGGTAGATATGTGTAGATTACAAAGAGTTAAATAATACCACAAAGAAGGGTCACTCTCCTTTTCCCTTTATTGACCAAGTTTTGGATACTCTGTCTAGAAAGAAATACTTCTCATTTATGAATGGATATAGTGGTTACAATTAGATAAGGATTTCTCTAGAAGAACAAGAGAAGACCAAATTTACATGTCCTTGGGGTACTTATGCATATTCTATATTACCACTTGGCTTATGCAATGCACCTACTACCTTTCAGAGAGATGTAATCAACATCTTTGCTGACATATCACATGATTACATGGACGACTTCAATACATTTGGTGCCACATTTGAGGAAGCCTTGAAGAACTTAGAGAAAGTACTAATTTGATGTGAAGAACATGACCTATCTCTCAGCAATGAGAAATTCTTTCTAATGATGCAAGAAGGCTTGGTCTTGGGATATTTCATATCTAAAGTTGGAATCCAAGTAGAACCTGTGAAAGTAGAGGTAATTCTCACACTCCCTATTCCCACAAAAGCTAAAAGAAGTCAGATCTTTCCTAGGACATGCTAGCTATTATAGGAGTTTTATCAAAAAAATTAGTTAGATAGCTAGTCCTCTATATAATTTTCTTACAAAAGAGGCTAAATTTTCCTAGAAAAAGGAATGTGATGACTCCTTCTGGTAGCTCAAGTCACTATTGACAACTGCACCAATACTTAGGGGTCCTGATTGGAATTTACCTTTTCAAATACATATAGATGCTTCTGACTATGCCATAGCTGCAATCCCAAGAAAATAATCTCAACACCTTGAAAATGCAATTTACTATATCAATAAGAGCCTTCATGGATGAGAGTTAAACTATATGGTGACTGAAAAAGAAATATTAGTAGTATTCTATGCTCTAAATTTTTTTTGGCATTATGTAACTAATTACCCTATATTGTTTCATATTGAACATACAACAATTAATTATCTCATGAACAAATTTTCCATTATAGGTAGGTTAGCAAGATGGCTACTTCTTTTATAGGAATTTGATATCACAATCATTGACAAACCTGGGAAGAAAATGTGGTAGCCGATTATCTGTCTAGAACCCATCATGATGAAGAAGATACTACTTTGATAGATTATACATTTCCAATTGAACATTTATTTCATATTTTTGTCGAAACCTCATGGTATGTAGACATAGAGCTAATTACATTATAGCTAACAAAATGCCCACACATTTCTCTTACAAGGATAAGAGACTGCTTGTAGATAAAAGCTTCCATTTCTCTTAGATTGATAACACATTATTTTACATTGGACCTGATCAAGTTATGAGGAGATGTGTGCAAGAAGATGAGACATATGAAATTCTACATGCATGTCATAATGAATCATGTGGGGGACACCTTGTGGAAAAAAGAACAACATTAAAGATTTTAACAACTAGTTACTACTAGCCTATACTCCATACAGATGCATCCAGTTATACACGAAAGTGTGATAAATGTCAAAGGATGGGCTGACCACCAAGATTAGATGAAATGCCTCTCAATCCATAGGTGATGCTAACACTATTTGACAAATGGGGCATGGACTTCATTGGTCCAATAGATCCTCCATCCAATGGGAAATCATATATCCTTGTATGCACTAGCTACCTAACCAAATGGGTCAAAGTCAAAGCCATGAAGCATGCCCACAACCATAAAGTTGTTGAATTCCTATGTGAAGAAATTTTTACTCCATATGGCATACCCAGAGAATATGTTACTAACTATGTTTCTCAATTCACTTCCAATCTGATAATAGAACACATGAAGGAATATAATATCATACATCAAAAATCAAGCTTAGACTATCATCCTCAAACTAATGAACAAGAAGAAGTTACAAATTAGGAGATAGAAACCATCTTGAAAAAAATAGTTCATTTGCATCACAAAGATTGGAGCAGTAGACTCTCAGAAGCTATCTAGGCGTATTGAACAACATGGAAGACCACTATAGGGTTTACACCATTCAAATTTTTGTATGGAAAAGCAGCAATGTTACCCATTGAATTTGAACATAAAACTTTAAGAACAACATTGAAGTTAAACATTGATCTTCCTGTAGCATAGAGAGAGTGTTTACTACATCTTAATTCTTTGGATAAAATGCACAAGTCTACCATAGAATACACAGAAATCATACAAAAGTAAAGGAAAAAATGGCATGAATCCTACATTAAGAGTAAGAAATTTCAAGTTGGAGATTGGGAATTACTTTATGATTCTAGATTCAAAGATATACCAAGCAAGTTGCATAAACAATGATTGGGTCCCTATGAAAAAAGCCATGTATTTGCAAATGGAGCAGTCTAGTTAACCACAATTGATCAAGTATAGTTCAAGTTATCTAGCCAATGGATATCAGCTAAAGTTGTATCACTAGCCCCAAACAAAAGAGGACTTCTTGTAGAAATTTCAATGGCTAGTTTCAAGCAAACAAAAAGTAACACTTTTGGTAGTAGAGGGTGCCAACCTTGTTCCTGCAACTCTTTAATCAAAAATCCTTTGAGCATGCCCATAATAAAGACTTTATGTTTACATAAATTTTAATTCTCCATTCACTTTCTAAATTCTTCTTTTTCAACTCATCTCATTTCTTTCTCTACTATCCACCCACCTTCCACATCATCATTTTTCTATACTTTCAGTAAAATGGTGAGTCTGATGACATATGTTTTCATTGTCATTCTTCCACCCTCACCACCTTTATCTCACACATGCAATGATCAAATTTATAGGTATAATCTTTTCAACTTTCATTCATTTTGAGTGCATAGATTTAGTTGGTTATATCTACTATTGCATTAAATGTATCATTGTAACATTATGTGATGAAGCAGCATCTGGGGTGGAAGGGAAATCTTGCATCACCCAAATATATTTTATTTTTAGTATTTTCCATTTTCATAAGGAATAGTAAATAGGGTGGTTACTATATATGGGAACTTAGTATTTTTAGTAAGTTTTTCATACGAGCTCAAATTGTTCTCATTTTCTACAGGAAGATTCATTTTAGAGTTTTAATCCTACCTTGAAAATCTCATTGCTCAAGCATTAGTATTAGAGAATTTATTGCATATTTTCAATGGAAAATTTGTGGAAAAATCTTTAGGCTCACTATTGGAGGTCTTAGAGTTCCTGGATGAGGTCTGAAAACTTGACAAAAAGGTGCTAGCATTACTTTGAGCTTGTAGATCAGGAGCTAGCATTTCAAAAAAGTGGTTATAATAGCCAATCAAAGCAATGGTTCGTGAGTTATGGTCCTCAAAAGTTGGGCTACCAAAATTTCTAAAATAATTTGTCAAAGATGTATTTGGCTGACTCTATGTGTATTCTTAGAGTCTCTCAGCCTAAGGTACTAAGTTTGAGCATCTAGAACCTTCTCAGGCAGCATAAAATTGCCTATTTAAGAAAGGCCCAAACATTGCCTAAGACAGCTTAGTGTGATTGTTCGCAACACTATCTTGCAAATTGCTATATTGAAGGTACCCATTTGGGTTAGCATATCATAATTGAGAATTTTGTAATTCCACATTTGCGGCAATAATAAGAAGTTCATATTTTGTTCTCGCATTTTCTATTGTTTCTTTGTTTTTGTTATGAGTTTAAGGGTTTAAGGGGAGCATCCTACATCATTATGCTAGTTATGTACCTCGTGCAAAGTATGACAAGTGAGGAAACTTGTCCATGTTTCGTAGGGGGTAGAGAAGGTTACTAATTCCCAATTAAATTTCTATTTATTCATACAAATCCTCAAATATGTACTCTCTCTTTGATTGATTAAAATTGATTTTCCATAGTATGAAAATGTCAACTGTCATACGTTTATTCCCAAATAACCCTTCATTGTTAGACTAAGATATGAGCTAAATTAAATTAGATGTGACTTAAATTAAATTTTCAAGCAATTCTCACATATCTATGATTTGTTCTCATTAAAACCACATTGTTATTGTTCATGACAAAAATTCACAAAAAAGAATGTGAAAAGGGTCTATGGTTTTATAAAGAAAAAGTCTGAAATTCACAAAAGGGAAAAAGGAAATTGTTGAAAATAGAGAAGAGGCTGAGATTAGTAAACATAAATGAGAGGTTAGTTACATTGATGTGAATCAATAGAACATAGTGTTTTACTTTTTGATGTAGAAGCAATAAGAAGACTTAATGCATGTAGGTCGCTAGGATATTTCTAAAAGTAATGGAGTTTGATGATGAAGCAACTACTAAGTTAAAAAATATATTTGAGGAAGGTGAAGAAATAGTATGGGGATTGATAGTTGTTGCCATAGAGGAAAGACTAGTAGAAGTAACTGGGCCGCTAGTAGTAGGGGAACACTACCCTAATGCACAAGATGACAGATCACCTAGGGCCTAGTTTTCCCTACTAGGTGACTTTCCATTGGATATTATGAAGTAGGGATGAAAAAGAATGTTTATTCCTCCACCATACGATGAGTTGGCTATGCATATTATTAGGTATTTTACTTGTGAAGGAAGATTTTCTAATTTGTATGCACATAATTTTAAGTTACTTAGTTATGTAAGCCATAATTTTCTAGTAAACATCCCCAATTTCTTGTTCAATATGTTATGCATTAGTGTTAAGGAAACCTAGAAAGGAAAGAAAATTTTTGTTACTCACCATGCCCTAGTTAATTTTCTCATAGAAATATATCTTAGAGATGTCTCTCCTATGTTATGGGAAAAATTTTTCCAACATAAAACCCTATAGCCTTAGATTTCCCCTAATGTATAGCCTACCTAAGATAATGCAGTCCCCACTAACATAGCTGCTGAGAATGGCACCCAAGGTGCAGAAACCAAAAAAGTACAAGAAAATGTGCCTTTATCCACTCAAATGAGCAATGTACCTACTTTTGTGTGAGTTAAGAGAAAAAAAAAGTTACAAGAAGAAATTTCAGTTTTGATAGCAAAAAAATGAAACCCTATAGTCTCAAAATAAAAGAAAATAAAGTCAATTTCTATAGTAGCTACTCTTGTAGTAGAGACATCAGAGGGGGTTAGCAAGAAAAAGGTTGTGGTTCTTAAAGAAACCCTTGTATGAAGAAGCCCTAGAATGAGAGGAAAATTTCCTAAAGTTCCCTTATAAATCCAGTCCACTTTACCTAAACAATCTGATGAAGAATCTCCAGTACAGGTTATCCCAGATGATTCCCCCAATCAACCTGAAATTCTAGACATTCCTTAGAATCCTGATGAGAAATGTAAAGTTGAGATGAATGAATGTAAAAATGCTTCCCAAGAAAACTAATAGGGTTCCCCAAGCCATAAAGAAGAAGATGACCAAATAACTCACTAGCTTGATTGTTCAAAAACTAACCTAGTTTCCTATAAGCAATCATGGTTTACAAGTTTCTTATAATGTTCATGGAGAGAATAGAGGAAGAAAAATAACCGAGATGAAGAAAGTGGTTGATTACCTTAAAAATGCTTCTCTTTCAACTATATAATAAACATGTGTTGACAAAAACCCTATGGGAAGAAGAGAAAAAGAAAATGAATAAGGTAATAATAGACCAAGGTGAAGAAATTGTAGAACTAAAAGAGCAATTGGTGAGATAAAAGAAAAAGATGGATCATGCTCTTAGGATGGCTAACCAAATAATTACTTGTAGGCCGTCACCTAGGATTTATGCCATATGTTTAAAAGAACAACTCCTCTTATTCTAGTTGATGATGACCCTCAAATATATAGACATAAAATTTAGGTCAGCTCAGGAATTCTATGGTTTGTACCAGACCCTTCCACCATGGCAAAAAAATTTACTTTGTGAATGGTATGTGCATAATTTCCTTATCCCTATAGAAACTCAATGAAACCCTCTATTTTATATAGTGGATATACACCTTAGGACTCTAATTTCTTGGATTCACAATGAGGCCAATTATGATAGACAACTAAACAATTACAAATACTAGAAAAGAATGGAACCCCTACCATTAAGAACAGAAATCAATACACCAAAAGAAATCCTTAGGGATTGGCTTAGGCTGACCTATAGAGACATTTACAAGCAAATAAGAAAACAAATCTTTGAGGCTAGAACAAAAGTGCATGCAAAGTATGACAACATGCCTTCCTTTTTGTTTCAAAGAGCCACGGATGGTGTCAAAGGAAAATGGAGTAGACTACTCTAGGGAATCAAAAGCTTAGAACCACACAACCCTATAAACCTAGACGAAAGCTTTCACAATGAACCAAAATACATGTAGCTAGGAAGGCAAATCATACTAGAACTTTGGTGTCCATTAATAATATAGCCACCCATGCTGCTTTGGCCCCTATACAACATCAACACTAAACAACTTGATGGGTTCTAGGAGGATCATAGGAGGGAAGTATAGGAAAGAACAAGAGGATTCTACTACACTTTTAGGAGTAACAGGTGAGGGGGGACTAAGGTTGGAGACTTTCTATCAATGGCTAGAAGATGCAATGCTTGAGGACAAGCATTAAACTTACTAGGGGGTAGATGATGAGGCCAATTATTGCCTCTATTTTATATTAATTTTAGTACTCTATTTCTAATACTACCAGGACATTTGTGAACTCATAACTAGTTGAACATATGATAAAGTCTAGATAGAATTGTTAAACCAGGGGTAGATAGTTATGTCATATTTTGCCAATAGTATACATATAATGTAGTATTTCATATAACCATCAAAATGTGCATTCTAATATTTGGATTTAATTTGATCATGCTTATTTGTGTAAATATTTTTGCATCACAACTAACTTGCTAGGAAATAAAGAAGCTAGAGAGTGGTTGACAACATTCAAAAAGGAGCATCAAGGCCTGATTGCAGTGGAGGAATAATTATGGTACCAGAAGACACAACTACTACAAAGGAGGAACTATTATACTAGGAATTTAGGGATGAAGTGTTTCTATATTCCCTCTACGTTTATTATTGTGCTAAAATGGTTACCTGACTTTATTGCTTATACCACGAGCTATTATATTTCCTTCTTCTTCTCTAAAGGATCTTTAGTTTGTTTGCTTTATTTTTTTTTTAGAATAAGTTTCATTGCTCTATTTATAGGGATTGGATGGATAGATTTTGTATTAGGAAAAAAAATTATGGAAAAGTGTTGTTGACTCTTGTAGCGAGTTATCTACAGTTTCATGTATTGTTCTTATGTACGAAGTTTTTGAAATTTAATGAAATAAATCTTGGTTTACATTCTATGTTAGTAGATTAGAAGAAGCCAACCAAGGGGGGTGACATGGGAGGTTGATTAGATTAGAATTGTTTAGATTTACTTATAGCATTTCTAGTATTTCAGATAGAAGTTACAATTTCTTCCTACAACATCATACCTTGGGAATGTTCCTACAACATATGCAAGAGTGGTTATAGAAGATGGTCTGGGTTGAAATCTAGGTTAATATAGTTTTATTTCCAGCATTCATTTTATTAAGGAGTTAAGTGTGTTTCTTTTCTATAGACATAGTGTAGATTCTTTGTATGCATTTTACTTTCTTGCAGCATAACCATAATGACTCTTCAATGAACCTAATGTACATATCATGTTGACCATTTCAAGTATATGTGCCTAGGTTGAAAAATTAAATGCATGTCATGGTGGGAGATGTAATCCTTAGATTAAATAAACTATTCCTAAGTAAGGCCTTCAGCATGATTATTAGACACCTATTGTGAGACAGACCACGTGTTATACTATTACCATTTCACTATTTAAACCACATTAGAAAATAGGACTTGATTTCCTTCTACACCTTATTTTGCATTCGATGGAGGATAATATTTTTAATGCTTGGAAAAATGGGGAGGAAGGAAAACCCTTTTATATCTTGCACTAGCCCTTCATGTTTAAACTCTATAAATTCAAACTTCCCCTCAACCTGCCTCTTTTAGGTAATCCCCTTTTCATTGTGATGCCTGAAGTATCCATGGACCCTAGCCTTGAATTAGCCTCAAAGAAGTTGGATAAAAAGCCCTAGTTACTAGGAAAAACATTAGAATTATTGACTCTAATACTAATACTAGACAAAACAATAAAGCTACAAGGAGATCTTGAAAAAGGGTTAAAAAAGAAAGAAAAATATTTTGGTGTAAATAAGTATTTACAATTTCTACTTTACTTAAGTTTACTTAGGAATATGCATATCATATTAGTTGTCATGTAGACACCTAGGAATTTGCATATTTATATGAGTTGTCATGTAGATAACATAGTAGTTTGCACTCCAATTTAGCACATGTTGTCTACTACATCTCTTTATTAGATACACCTTTGCATTCTTATCCTCTCATTGTTACATGTGCATTCATGCACAATGGAGGATAATCCATTCTTGGTGAACATGTGCTTAGTTGTTATACTTATCTCTTGTATGACTACTAGACATATCAGTTTCCTTTATATACAAGGCACTTCTATGATGTAGTCATCCAATTATCTGATTAATCCATTCTTATTTGATCATAGCTTGTCTCTCTTGTGCTATCTCTTGAGCTTCTAGATCTTGGCATTTCATTTTTTCCTTAGGAAAATTCTTACATGGTATTAGAGCTATACCAAATTTTGGCATGGTATTAGAGTCACAGGAGTTTCATTGCATAGTCATTAGAGAGAGATTTTTTTTGTAGGTCAAGATTAGAGCTTATTGGTGCAAATTAGATGTTGGCATCACATTCAAAAGGCCAAAAAACCTTTAAATTGACTTTTGTTTCATCAAAATTAGACATTTGAGGTGAAATCTAGAGTCATTTAATTTTTGGAGGTGTGATGGTGGTGATTTAGGAAAAATAAGGTGATTTTAAAACAAAGATATTCTCCCTCATATGAACTTCTTTTTTTGAGCAATTTTTTTTTTGTTTTGTGGTAGAAATTTGTGATCTACACATTGTTGCAAGTTGTTTGCATTCCCTATTCCTAAACTTTTCTAAAAATCACAAATCCTGATTTTTACAAATTTAAAGGCTTTGTTCAAGCTTATATGGACACATATTCAGGTATTATTTTTGTTGAAAGTGCACATTTTTTGTTTACTTTCTAGATCTAGTATCAATTTGGAGTAATGTTGAGTGGACATAGTACTTTCAATATTTGGTCATTTTTGGCCTATTTTGGTACTTTTAATTAATTACATCCTTGAGAGGTCTTGTGTCTTATCTTGTTGAGTCATATATAGCTTCATATTTTCTATTGTAACCATAAAAAAAAATAGATGTCCACTTTAGTTTATTTTGATGAGTGGTCAATTGTACACACACTAAATATAAAGTGCTAAATCATCTTTTTGGGGGTGGGGATTCTTTGACTGAGTAAAGTGGGGGTGGGGGGGTGTCTTGTGTTCTTCCATCTCCTTGATATTGTGCTCTTTTTTTTGAATTATGGGTTATTTTTCTAAGTTAGCACCACATAATTATGCTACTTGGAAAGAAAAAATAAAGAAACCATTAGTTGAAAAAGGTTTACTACATTATGTAATTGGTGCTGGAAAGAAACCTAATGATGATGCTAATGAGTCTCATAAAGATGACTGGGTGTCAAAACAAGAAATGACCATAAGAACCTTGCTAAAGGATATCTAAGATCTAGTCAAATATCACATCAAAAACATTACCAATCCAATAGAATTTTGGGATAAACTTGAAGCATTATATGGGATAGTAGATGAAGATGTGGCCTACACCATTGAGTAAAATCTTCTCAAATTGGATCCTAGGAATTTTGACACCATAAAAGATTATCTTAGCCAAGTAGGCATGTATAGGACACAACTTAAGGATTGTGGTGAACCCATCAAGGATGGAAAGTTGACAAAATATGTGTTGACTCATCTTCCTCCTGAATATGTAGCTTTTGTTTCAAGTTATAATACTCACAAGTTAATGATGGGAAGTACCTTCACTAAACTGTCATTTGAGTCATTTTCAAGAATTTTGGTCTTAGAACATGAAAAGTTAGTGAGTATGGGAATTCTTCACTCTTCCAAGTCCAAAGCCTTGGTAGGTAATAAGGGAAATCAAGGGAATCAAGGTGGTAAAAAATCCAACAAGAAGCAAAAGCAATGGAAGGCTAAGCCACAAGATGGCACACAACAATCCTCCTCTACACATTGGTTTACCTCAACACAACAATCTTCCTCACCACAAGACAACTCCAAAAATAAAGGTAAATCATCCAAGAAGGAGTTTCTTACTTGTGCATATTGCAAGAAGAATGGACATGAAGAACATCATTATTACAAGAATGAAATTGATGAACTCAAGAATCTTCTAAAAAAAAATCAAATTAGTCTACCTTCAAGAGTGACTACTTCACCCTCTTCTTCACATTCAAATTTTGATAAGGTAAAGGATCAAATAAGAAAATTTCAAGCCTTAGTAGCTACTTCAAGTCAAGATTTGGGGAGATGGCTTCTAGACTCAAGGGCTTCTCATCATATGGCATCTTCACAATCTATTTTTTCATCATTTGATCCTTATCATACTCTACCTATCTTGATGGGATATCATACTTACATGAATGTGATTGGGAAAGGAACTATTGACAGAGGGGAGGAATACTTTAAACATGTGTTTTGTGTACCTCACCTAAGTCATAATTTTCTTTCCAAATATCAACTCACTTATGGAGATAGAAGGAGGAATATGGAATTCACAATTGATTTAGTTTTTATAAGAGACTTGGAGACTAGATAGATCATTGCTATAGGGGTGGTTGATCATGCATCTCAGATATACTACTTCTCAGGTTTTGGTCATGGTGATGATAGTGATTTTTCAATAGATTTTGATTGCATTTCTAGTCATGATTAAGATTTTCAGGATAACTTTGGCTACTTGAACTTGGGTGTTCTCACATGTGATCAAGTTCTTGAGCCACCCATTGCTTCTCCTCCTACTGATATTCCATCTACTGTTGTTCCTTATGATTCTTGTATTCACATAGCTATGGATTCAAATGATTCAATGCCAAAAGGCATTCATTGTCTTTTAGATTTAGTTTCATGGCATGACTATTTGATAGATATTTCCATTTTGTTTATGGAGTCATACATTGTAGATTTGGGAGACACTATTTATGGCATTCATCTTCTCTTTTGTGAAGATGATCCTTCTTTATTTGTTGCAAGGGAACACTCTAACCCTCATCTTCATTCTCTACTTGATCAGTCGTTTGAGGTTGACATGATGGTCGATCCTTTGATAAAACAATTGGAGGAGGTCACTTTATCTTTAGAGGAGATATTTGATTCTTTTATACATGTTCTATATTCATCCTTAGTTGATCATGATTTTTCTCTTTTAGTATAGTGGCATAGTACACATGGTTTGGAGGAGGCACCTTTTAGTATTGACATGGGGATCTATTGAGCAAGTTTCAAAGATTTCATATATTTTGAGGTTTCTTCTTATAGATGGAAGATGCTTCATTGATACAGCTTTGGTTCTATTTCTTCTTAAGGGGAGGAATGTTTTTCTATACTAATGGCATAGTTTCTACATCAAACTTGTGCATCTACCATAGGTGTGCATTCTACATTGAGGGGGGATTACTTGGTCTATCTTCCTCTTCTTCTCTCTCATGCAGGGGATCTCTTCCTCACATGAGGACTTCTTCTCTCTCATTTTCTTTTATTATAGTTATCTCTCTTTTTGGAGGGGGTTTTTCCCATGTAGTTTTCCCTCTTTCTCTACTTTATGAGAGATTGCATTGCATATCATTTGCACTTGCATATTGTACATGGGTACCTAACATGGCCTAGTAGGTAGGACCCATCTTGCATTATTATCTAGCTTTTGTGAGCTTAAGTAAATTTCTCCTAAGTTGCACTTAAAGGGAGGTGTTGATGTAAATAACTATTTACTATTTACAATTTACTTAAATTTACTTAGGATAATTCATATTCATATTAGTTGTCATGTAGACAACATAGTGGTTTGCACTCCAATTTAGCACATGTTGTCTACTACATCTCTTTATGAGATACACCTTTGCATTCTTATCCTCTCATTGTTGCACATACATTCATGCACAATGGAGGATAATCTACTCTTGGTAGACATGTGATTAGTTGTTATGGTTATCTCTTGTATGACTCCTAGACATATTAGTTTCCTTTGTATACAATAAACTTCTATGATGTATTCATCCAATTATCTGATTAATCCATTCTCATTTGATCATAGCTTGTCTCTCTTGTGCTATCTCTTGAGCTTCTAGATCTTGGCATTTCATTCTTTCCTTAGGAAAATTTTTACATGGTATCAGAGCTATACCAATTCTTACAAAACAAGAGACCCCCCAAACAAGATGTGAGTTCAAAATCCATGGATACTAAATTGAAATCCACCATGAGGAGGAGGAAAGTGATGCACCCTCACTCCAGGAGTAAGGATGTTCCTAGCCCTTCCTAGATTTTAGACACAATGGAAGGCAACCTATTCCTAGATAAGAGCTTTGGTGAAGATATCACCTCCCCTATCAAGGAAGTTTCTAAGGTTGGGGGGAGGAAGGGACAACACATCAATGGGTAGGATAAAAGGAAAGCTAGGTTGGATAGGCTAGAGAATTCCATGCATGACCTGGCCAACAATCAGGAGGCCTTGTGTCATAAAGTTGGAGCCCTTTCCAAATTCTTAATGAATTTTATGGACTTGGTGTCCACCACTATGTACCTTCTATAGGAAAACAAGGAGGCGAAGGAAGCAGGGGAAGAGAGTGATACTATTTGCTCCCTTTACAACTGCTTGGTGGACATTTAGCTCAAGACTTTGCTAGAGAAACCTATCAAGGAAGAGGAGGAAAAAATAGCCATGGAGGATCTCGATGAGAAGGAGGGGGAGGACCTGGAGTAGAAAAAGGGAAACTATCCCCTATGCCTTTGTTTCTATTTTCGTTTGTTATGTTATTGTTAACTATGAACTTTGTGCCCATTATGGCATTTTTTATTATAGTAGATATTAATTGTATTAGTAGTAGTGCTTGTAATTTATGTTGTTGGGTTCCTTTATGGTATATCAAATGTATTTTATGGGGGGTTTGGTTGATACTGATACTAAGAAGTTTCTTGTTATGTTGTTAACCATTAAGATGTTTTTTATGTTCAAAAAAGGTATTGGTTAGATAGTAGGGGGTAACTACTAGCTATTCTCTAGCCTTCTATACTATGCGGTCAGCCCCACCTTCTTTTGGCTCCTATCTAATACATTAAAAAACACTCAACATCACAATGTTTAAAACTATCTCCAAATCTTTAGCCAATATATCAAAGAAACTTTTGTAGTCACTCATTTTGGAGGAGCAAAATAGTTCCACACCTAGAAGGAATATTCTAGATAGCATCATTTTGGCTCTCAAGTTTTTACATTCCATTAGAATTGATCAAATGGGAGGCATGGAAATAAGGGTATGTGCAAGATCATTGTGGGCCAAACTATGTCCTTAATTGTCCATGAAAAATTAGGACATCATTGTTAGTGAACTTGACATGAAATCTTGAACTATTTATGAAACTTATATCAAAATTTTGTAACAATATAATCTATAGTAAGCTGAACATAATTTCTAAAATTATTTTCCTTTTCTGATTAAAATGTAATTCAATTTCTAAAAATTTAGAATTTCATTACAAAAGTCTAAAATTTTCAAGAAACAATAAGTAGGTGCATACCTAACAACCTTAATCACAATTAAATGGTTTCTTTTGCTAAGATTAGTGATATGAGAAGTAGACTCATGTGTGGATGTGATGCTTATTATTTTATAATTTTATTCGAAGAAAATAATTAATTTTGAATTTTGTACTACAACATTTTTTGGAATAAAAGACTCTCTTGTCTGACTACCTTAACTCATTCAACACTATATAAAATTAAAATTTATTTGTATTTGCCTCATAGTAGGAAATGCATAGAATGTGATGCATCCTTCAAATTTTGAAAAGGCTATACCATGCACAAGTTATAACTTTTTTTCAATCAATACTTAAATTTACACTTTATATGTAGCTTCATAAAAAATAAAAAAAAATTACTTACTGAACTAATAATTCGTCATTAGTTATATATAAGGAAAGATGATAATTTCCTTAAGAAGCCCTTTTTATTTCATCAAATTTGGATGAAAAATGTTTTTTTTCATCTCGCCACTTTTTGGCCCACCATTATTCTACACATTCCCATAAATAAAATATTACAAAGACATATTTAAAGCTATTTTGAGAATTTTGATTCACTATCCTATGATTTTTTTTCCTTTCAAAATGTTGGATGGACATTATCAAAATTTTCAAATCATCTCCAAGGTTTTCTCTATTTCTTAATCGTTTGTAACCAAGTATGGATTCTTTGAGACCAAGAATGGGATCTAGAAAGGGGATTATACATCTTCCTTTTATCTTATTTTTATTATAGAGTCTCTTGAAAGGTTTATCAACAACAGCAGAAAGACCAAATAATGGAAAGTGGTATTGGTGGTTGATAGCATGCATCCTATAAGTCACTCATAGTTTTCTAGTGACATCATGATATTTTGAGAAAAGTATAGATCCTAGAAAAGAAGGCTATCAATAGGACTTTGAACTTCTTTTTAGAAGTGTTAGAATATTATATGGATAAGGTAGAATTAGAGATTTTTTTCTTTAATAATAGGTCATAATTATGTGGAATAGGATATCTAGGATTCTACAATTCTTCATATCCAATTATACATCTAGCTATTCAAGTGTGTGTTTCTCTTTGTGGTGGAACTAAATCATTCCTATTAGAATACATGGTTAAAAAATATAATATAAAATTTGTCACTTAAAAAAATAAATGGGCATTCCAAGTGATTATAATTATTTTGATCACAAATGCTCTCTCTATTGTTCCATTTTATAAAATATTAAATTTCACACATTCTCATATAGTTGTAGCTAATTTAGAAGATATTCTTATCAACTTCTTATGGTCTCAAAAGTAAAGGAGAAGACAAAGATCCCAATAAATGAATTGAATGTTAGATGCTTGCCAAAAAAAGATGTTGGATCTGGTATGAGAGTGATTGGATGATGCATGATGATGATGTAGGGCCAGACCACCCGTACCAACTCACAACCAAAATCACAAAAAGATGGAGACAAGAGATGAAAAATGCTTCATAAAACATCCATTAATACTTGAAATTCATTACAATATTCTCCAAATGAAAGGACTCAAAATGCTTCATATATAAGAGAGCTTCCTCACTAAGAGCTTCCAACTAGAGGAGCTTACAACAAAAGAGCTTTTTCTTGAAGACTTCTACTTCCTGAGCTTCTACTTCTCAAACTTCTACTTCTCCAGCTTCCTTACAAGAGATTACATTTGAAGAGCTTGATTGCAAATGAACATAAGCCTTCTTTAAATAGGAACTTACCACCCAATGCATGATTTATCCACAACATTCTAGAATTCCACCTACACAATATCCACAACCTTCTACAATATCCACAACTTTCTAGAATTCCACCTAAATACGACTAAGCACCACCATGTGGCCCAATTAGAAAATTACATTTCTTTTGTAGACCACAACAAACATTAAATGCATGATTTAAGGAACTTTCACAAACTTCTAAGATGCCACCTACACACTTTGATAAATGGAATAACAACTATTTTTATTATTTTCTATTTACGTCACCTATGCACCTTGAAAATAGAAATTCCTCTTTTCTCATTTTTTCTTATTTTTCAATTTTTATTATTTTCTTTCTATTTTTTTCATTTTCTCTCTCCTCCTCTATTTTATTTTTTTAATTTTATTTTTTAAATTTATTTTTCCCATGCAAGATGCTCCTACATCATTGGAGAACCAATTCTTTCTTTAGGATAAAAATTACTTGGATCATATATAAATATCCTAGAAGGTTATGGTGTACTATGATGAGGAATAAATAGCTATACCTTTATAGTGATGATCTTTTGAAATTTCTAATACAAGACAATTTAGAGGTGGTTCTCCATCATAGAGATTAATTTGGGATAGAGTGGGAGCTTAATAACTAACCATATTGTTAGTATGAATTACTTAGAGAGAGTGATGTATGTTTACAAGGAGATTGTGAGGATTGTTGGAGAGATGATTGAGTTCTTATGTGTTGAATTCATAACTTAGTTTGTCTCTCATGTCAATATATATGTTGTTGAGCTATGTATGTCAAAGTTATAGTGGAAGATTTTTTTAGTAAGGTTAGAGGATACCTTAATTAATATTATGAAGGATTATATTAGAATTTAAAAAGTGTTTGATGTTGTGTCTAAGTGCACACAAAGTTTAACGAAGACTGGTGAAACATATCAAAGATTTAAGTTGGAGATTGCCCTAAGAGCACATTAAAAGAAACATGGTACTAATATTTGAGTTATGTCATTTTTCGTGAGGTTAAATCTTGTTTATAGGTTTTGTAGTTTGGTTGAAGACATGTTCATGATGCCATGTTTGAGATGGAAGAATTTGGGTTTTAATATGTGAAGACTTGTAAAGGATAACATGTAGTTTATTCCTTGGAAGCTGAATTTTGCTAATATTGTTTTGGGAAATGTAAAGTGCAATGTAATTTATTATTTTCATTCTATAATATTCATTTTACATTAGGAAAGTCTAAAGGGTGACACCAATTTTCTTAGGGCCTAGTATTATAAAGGAAAGATATTTTCCTTGGTTGTAAGATATCATATGTGTTATAATGTATAATCATAATATTATGAAAGAATTGGATGAGAATTTTATGAGTTTGGAGTAGTGATTGATGTTGATGATGTGTTGAGGAATCAAATGCAACTTCATTGGCAAGATAATTTATTATTTGTTCAGTTCACCCTTGGCTGTTATATCCTAAGAATTTTTTAGTGAAGATAGTTTAGATAAAATTTGGATAGTGGGTTCAATTGACTTCCTATCAAACCTAATAGGGGTGGGAGAAATCCTAATAGGTTTGGAATCTGCTGATAGAGATTCAAAGTCTCCTACCAAGGACTATATGTACTGATTGTGTTTGGAAACTTTGACATACTTTTCCCATCTTGGGCTATTCAAGGCCTATTAGGACATCTAGGATATTTTTTTGTACTAATGACTTTATATAGCCTCACATATACAATTAGAAAGACTCAAAAAATCATATGAATTACCTTATTATATTACATATAATTAAATTGATCATTTTGTAATCTTTGACCTCTTGTGACACTTAGGTGCTCTCCACCATTTAGCATGTAGTTAATTTTCTCTTTGAACTCTCTATGTATTCCTCTAAAAAATTAAATCATTCTTAGTTTTAATTATTCTCTTGCTCTAAATTTTAATGAAATAAAATATATTACTCAATTATATATATTTTTCCTAGGCAAGAGCCAAGAATGCAATTGTAAATTTTGAGCCTCTTATCTATGAGGTCTTGGGTTCAAATCAACTCGATCTTAATGCATCATAATATAATAATTAATCTCATTATATATATATATATATATATATATAGGATTTGACCCATTACCAATCAATTTCATTTAAATATATTCTTCCTTGTTCTTGAAACCTTCCTTAAATAATTATTTTAAATTATTTAACTTACTAGTTCTATGCTTTATTCAATTAAATAAATTATTAAATTAAAATTTTATTATTCTATTTCCCTAATGTAAATTATTTATTCTAAAAATAAATAAAATATATTTTTAATTGATTTCACCTTGTGCATAATTAAATAATTATATACTTATTTAATGTTATTTATTTCCTTTAGTTTTGTCATTTTAACAATCACTAACTAATAGTTATTATTTTTCAATTAATTTAGTGTGCTCAGTCATCCAAATAGTTCTTTGATCAATATATTCAATCTACTCTCAATCAACAAAGCTATAAAGGGTGGACCCACAATAATGTGTTACAATTTTTTTTTCTAAATAGACACTAAACTTAGAATTTAAAAAATAAAATTCACTTCTAGATGCAGATTACCATTACATAGTTAGGAATTTGAAGTTTTTGAAGTATTAGATAGAAGCCAAAAAGATAGGGGGCTGACCCTAAAGTACAAAAAGGTCGACAAATCAGTCGGAGGTTACCTCCCATCCATCTAACCAATACCAACTTTAAACTTCAAAATAGATATAATATCCATAGTTGAATTAAGAGGACCATCAATCCTAAAACTTAAAGAAAGAAAAAATTGAGAAACAAATAAGCATAACTCAAAAATCTCGTTGCTATCAGTCCCACATATCAACATAAGCATATAATGTAAAACCTCGTAGGGTAACCAATTCCAAGTAACCAACAACATAGCAACACAAAGAAGAAACTAGACCCAGGGCTAGCTACACTCCTTTCCAAGATCCTCATCCTTCTTCTCCTTAGGCACATCCTTGTTCATGTCCTCCTCCTCCACTTTGATAGGTTTTTCCAGGATCATCTTCAACTAGTCCTCCACCAGGAACCCATAAATGGATCGAGTTGTCTCACTCTCCTTGATCTGTTCCTTCTCATCTTTATTCACTTATAAAAAGTAAAGGGTGGTAGCCATAGAATGCATGACTTTGGTGGAGAATTTCACCGAAGTGTCAAATTTCTAGTAGATACCAATGTGATTGTCTGCCAAATCCCTCATTGACTACTCAAGCCTATCTAGTCTAGCCTTGTTCTGGCTCTACCCATGGCTATGCTTTCCTATCCTTCCATGAATCAAAGAACTACATTGGTACATTCTCATCATGTTTGGTCATCCCTTCCATAAATGGTAAAAGGTCAGCCTCCTATAGATAAACCATCACCACCACTTCATTGTTACAGATGCAAGCGTCTACTCCCATAGATTCAATACAATCACTAGCACCCATGTGGTCACCTAGTTCAACCACCAACTCTTCAGAATTGTTTGACATAGCCTTGTTGCAAGTTTGGAAATTACTAAATATTAAATAAAAAGCATCCAAGATTAAAAGGAAAAGGTAATGAATAACTATCATAAGTTTCCAAGGTTTCCCAAAAACCAAAGAAGCACCCTTAGTAGAATGTGTTAGCAATCTCTTTTCATCTATAAATGGCCGTAACCAATTTTAGTTGGAGCATAAATTTAATAACTTGTCTTTTTTATCATCAATCGACATTTTTTCACATCTTGGAAAATCCACCCTCTAGATCCCTTTTTAGCAATACTTAAAGCTCATGGCAATCAAATCATTAATATAAATTTCATCATATAAACCCATCAAATGATCCCCTTATGAAGAGTCTTGTCCTCCCATGCACAGAGACAATTGAAGGCCTACCACCTATTGTGATTATACATATGGTATCATTGTAAGTACACTCCAATTCCATTATAAATTAAGTTAATGATGAAAACTATCTAACACCCTCCCATTTAGTTAACCATGTGACACTATGGCCAAATTTTATCATGTCATCCACCACACCATTCCCTTCATGATATATGTGATCTATGTGGATCTCATGGCATTCTTCCACCAACCTTTAGATTTCATCAATTATTACTTTGATAACCATCTACTCTAACCCTCTCCCTTAGCAGCATTAATAATTAGCATTGAGTAGCCCTCAATGGAAAGCTTGTTAAGCCCATGTATTCTCACAATTCTCAAACCCCATAGAAGTGCCAAGGCTTTCACTTCATTGTTTGAGCCCCCTCCATAGTTTCCAATATAGGAAACCACTAGATTTCCATATTATTGTGAAAGACACCTCCCACCACAGTGCTACCCATCATGTCGAACCATCAAAACTGAGTTTGATCCAGGACTTAGGGGGAGGGTACAACAACATCTTCTTTCTAGTCATGGCTTTGGAATTGTCAAAATGTGCCATTATTGGGCCTACATCCCAAGCAAAATCCCATTTCATATCAAGTCTTCCTAGGGGGTTAGAGGGGGGGCTTCCGTCACCAAATCCCACTACATTCTTTTAGAAATGTAATAACCTGTTGGGTCACCCCCAAATTGGTAGTGGCTTGTTCCCTAAAAATTCTATTGCTCCACTCCTTTCAGATTTTCCATGAAATATATGGGGGAAGTATAGACCATAATTTTTTGAGGTAAGGGTGGGTAGATGGATCGTCCCAATGAACAAATTATTGCAACTCTCTATCAATACACCACTAGACCTCCCATAAGGTAAGGACTTCCCTCCACACCTCTGTGACAAAAGGGAATTGGATAAGAAGGTGGGGAATAGATCCATCATCCTAAAGACATAAAATATAGCAATTAGTAAGTTGACACCCTCTTCTTTGGAGTTTATCCATAGTGAGGATGGACCCATGCAAAGCTGTCTACTAGAAGAAGCTTATCTTCGATAGGATCCAAGGGTGCCAGACCTTTCTCCAATCTTCCCGGGCCACCTCCCCCGCAAGATAATTGAGGTAAGTTGACTTCACTATGAAATCACCTGAGGGGGTAAGTGTCTAAACCAACAAGTCTTCCACCAGGGTGAGGGGAATCCTATAATTTTGGAGAAGGTCTTGCAGCTCTAGGGAAAGGCCCAACCCCATAGGCTCCTAGTTCTAGAATTTAGTTCATTGTCAATCACAAGTGATAAAGAATTGAGTTAGAGAGCCACTCAAGCTAGTACACATCTCAAGCAGTGGTAGGTACTTAGTGTGCATGAGGGAGTTGTCTTGGAGCCATTGATCTTCCCAAAAGTCAATTGAGTTTTCATTCCCCATGATCTAGTGATAGCCCATCTTCAAGATTTTTTAGGTGTTAACCACATTGTTCTAGATCTTGGAACCCTAGGGCAAAGAATGTGCACAAGGGAATTGATGGAAATAAGACCCTCCAATGTACTTAGCCATCACAATGTTATGCCAACTACCTTGAGAATTCACCAATTTCCAATCAATTTTGGTTAGGAGGGCCTTATTTAAGTGTCCTATTCTTCTTATATTCAATCCTCCAAGTTCTTTAGGATGATAGACTCTCTCCTAGCTTACCAAACTCATTCTAGACTTCTCTTTAGTTCCAAAACATGAAAAATTACATTGGATTTTCTCAAGAATATCTCTAAATCTACCCAAGATTTTGACGATGGAGAGGAAATACACTGAGATTACATTAGGAATTTGAAATTGAAGTAATAGTCTTTTAGGATTTTCTCTATAGGTTCTAAATAATTTTTTTATTTGAATTGATTGATTTAATTATTTTTTCTACCACAAAAAATGGTATGTTATAAGAAACCTAATTTTTAAAGAGTGCTACTATTTTTGACACATAACATTTTTTCTAGAATAGATATCAATGTGATTATTTCTAATTTAGTTTGTTAACATCCATACAAAAATTATGGATGTGGTTTTATGTATTTATCCTTAGCGTTTCATATTTTATCAGTGTTTAAAGTTGACCTAACAAAAGTTTGGACATATGTGGCTTTTAACACATGTAAAAATATGTATACCTAAAAGAATTGAGATATGTTAAATCCATAGTCATTAGAAAGCTTGTTTTGAGTATTTTTGTGATGAACAATGACATGTCTTCAGTGTTTCATCTAAACATAATAATTGAGCCTGGAAGCGATGAAAATAACTAAAAATATTTATAGCTTTTGTAGGAGACATCTACTTTTCTAGTTTCGATAGAAACTAACTTTCTATCAAAAGTTTTGAAATAATTTTGATAAAAACTATTTAGTTTCTATAGAAATTATTTAGTTTCTAGTTTCTATTGAAACTATTTAGGTAAGGTTTTTTTGTGTTTTGTTTTGATCGAAACTACCTTCCATAGTAGTTTTGATCAAAACTACGTGAGTACTATCTATCAAATGTTTTGGGGTCATATATTTTTCTTACACATTTTTGGAGGAATTTCTTCCTCTAAAAAAGTGTAGGAACAAATTTAACCTTATTTAAATAATCCTTTAAATACCCTTTAATTAATCCATTAGCATAAATTTACTAAAAGACACAAGACAACTATCTACAGCACAATAAACCAGTAAATCTAATATGAATAATCATTTTCTAATTATTTTAAGTATTTAATAATGGAAATAATAACTAGTTGGTCAACAACAATTAAGGGACAATAAACACATGAGTCAACATGGTCGAACATATGAGTAAACATTGTTTTAGGAACCTAGTCAACTGCAACAAGACAAATAATACATAGAGAAACCCCTTTTCACATCTTAATGGTACTCAGCGAACTGTATCATGATACCATATCAATCCAGGAAACCACTAACACAAACCTCATCTAACACATCAAAAACACATGAATTAGGTATAAGTATAATCAATCTAGCCAATATAATAACATAATCAAATCACCCCAAGGGTGTAGACCACTCATGGGTCCTAATCATGATCACTCACAAAGAAAGATCATCGTGGTTGTATCCATCATGGCGACTATAAAACATCAAATGGGAGAGGCACTTCATTGGGTCTTTTTATTTTTTAGATGTGTCTATCATTTTTGTATTTTTTTCCTTCTTAATTAGATGATTTGAAAAAAAATTCTTCCCAACACTTAAACGCATGTCTAAAATTATTAGATTTATAACATAAGATAAAAGATCTAAATTGAATATTACCATTTAGAACTTTGCTACTACAAATTAATATCATAAATTAATTTATTTTTCCACATATGCTCAAATAGTAAATTTTCTTACAATATTTTCTATTTAATTTAAAATAAAAAATAATTTATTTTATTCTAAGTCTAATTTTGTATTATCCTTTTAATTTTCCTTAGCATAAGATGTTTGAGCTGTACTTAAACCGAGTGCGTTGATATTTCCTAAATGGCACGATCAAGGCTGGATAGAAAAATATGCCTATACCGTTTTGGCAGCTTCTTTCATCAAATTTGCACAGATGCCATTGCATGGATACAACAACCAGTTGGAAACCCTCTCGGCATCTGGACGCAAATCCATCTTTTTTTCTCAACATGAAAAAAATAATACCCAGCAAAGTACTCATCCCTGTCCATTCCACATACAAATATGCAATCACGCCACTGAACAGCACAAAGATTAACAGAACGCATCTGACCCAATCGCCCTATTATAGTCGACGTGTTCTTCACAATATCCAATTTCTCCACGTTTATCCAACCCCTCAGCAAGGAAATGCTATAAATTCTGCCCAAAGCACTCACCCAGTGATTACCCAATTCCTCAACATATGGAAATCCACCGTCGATATTTATACTCCTCCATACGCGAGTACGAGGATCATAAATGTGTGTACTCAGCCCATGACCAGGGACTACGTAAAACTTGCCATCAACAAAAGCCCCGTCACAACGAGCTTGCGGCAGATCAGCATTCATGCTACGAAGAACACGCCACTTGTTTTTCTCTAAATTCAAAACATACGCTTGCACAAGATGGGGACTGAGACCCCTGCCATCAGGTCTATTAAGCCCGCCGCCGATATACACGAGACCTTCTGGTGATGGTGACGCTGCACATGCAAAATAGCAGCGTCGAGTTGGCACGTCGGGGCCCAGCCGCCATTTGCGAGATACGAAGTCGAATATCAGAACAATTTCACTTCTGTTACATTCGTTGTGAAGCCCAATTATAACCAGCTGTTGTTTTGATCCAACGTACACGCAGCGATGGTAGGACGTGTATTGTAGTTTAAACTCTTTGGGGATTCTAGGCAGTTTTTCATACCAGTGGTCGACTGGGTAGTAAATAATTGCTTCAATAATATGTTCCCAAATCTCTCCCGAGCGTTTGTGAAGAAAAGCTATTCCGTCCTCGCATTCCTTATGGCGCTGTCGTTCTTTGTAGAAATAGGCACCGCTCAGCACAGCATTCCATGTCTTGCAGACTGCCCTAAGGTGGTTGTGGAACTTGTATGGAACCCTTATCAGGCATTGGAACCCTAAATCATCTACAAGACCTGGGATTATTTCCGATGCCATTGAATCTAACAATCGGGTGCATAATATTAAACAGGCCTCAACCTGTGTAATATATATCTGATGGAAGGGCAACGTCTCCATGAAAGAATGCAATCTTTGCTCAAATAATAATTGATTTAAATATTTTGCAATGGTTTATGAATTTTAGTTAGTCAATTACTAGATGCAATTTATGATGATTGAATTAGTAATGTTTTTAATCTGCCCATAAATAAAAAGATAATGTTTGTTCTGTCTAATTATTATATTTTGATTGCGTGTATTTTGTAATCTAGATTTGAAAAGAAATAAATGTGGTTTGTCTATTGTAGACGGAAGAATGCTAGAGAGAACCAAAATGGGATGGAGAATTCGCACTAGGAGGAAATGATGAATCTGAAAAGAAGGAAGAATTGTGGGGCTCATTTGCCGTTACACCAAAAGCCATGACTGTTAGTGAACATGGAACACCACATAATTAACCACCTGTGGGCAGGGGAGCGCATCGCATCACCCAACAATCTCCCCCTCGACGCGCATACCAGGTGCTTACGCGGGTCGGGAAGGCACCGGGGAGATTTGAACCCATGACCAGGCCAAAACCAGGCTCTGATACCAATTGTGGGACCCATTTGTCGTTGCACCAAAAGCCATGACTATTAGTGAACATGGAACACCACACAATTAACCACCTGTGGGCAGGGGAGCGCGTAGCATCACCCAACAATCTCCCCCTCGACATGCATACCAAGTGCTTACACGGGTCGGGAAGGCACCGGGGAGATTTGAACCTCCTAAAGAGCTTACCTGAACCGGACCTAAGACATCCGAGTGTACAAGTTCCAATGGTTTCTCCTTGAGATCATGTCCATCTTTCAAGAAGCTGACCCACTTTTGCTTTCCGTAAAGGCAATGTTCACAAAATTCCAAATTTGCTGATTGGAGACCCGGTAGTTGATCCCTTTTAAGCATTATCTCAAGACCCTTTTTGCTCATGTGGCCTAATATTTGATGCCAAAGTGTTGCATCGCTGCCCATGACTGTCATAGCAACCCCTATTTCAGTAGGCTTCTCAAGAAGATAAAGATTACCAACTTTGTTTCCCTTGGCAATTAATCTCGAACCCTTGGTAACTTTCCAAGTATCCAGAGATAAGAATGGATAATATCCTTGGGCAAAGAGTTGACTAACCGAAATTAGATTTCGCTTTAATTTGGGAACATGGCGAACATCTTTTAACAACCATTTCCCTCCATTTTCCAGCGGTAACAAAATGTCACCTTTGCCAACTATTTCGCAAGATCTGTTGTCTCCAATAAATACCTCTCCAAATTGACCACCATGGTAGTTTGTGAAACAATCTGTACATGAAGTAGCATGGAAAGAAGCTCCGGAATCTATCACCCAAGAATCTAATTTTGTATCACTTGTAGAAAGAACTAAAGCACATTCATCTTTCTCATAGGCTGTATTTGCTTCCATGTTTCTCACATTTTCTTGTGCTTTCTTGTAAACCCAACAATTTCTCTTTGTGTGGCCAGGCTTACCACAAAACCAGCATTCACCATTCCTACCTCTTGACCTTGAATGATTGGGAGACTTTGATCTTCGCTGATAGTAATTATTATTTCCTCTATGATGGCTTCTTCCTCTTCTCTCAGTGCTGACCATAGTGAGAGCATCACCGGATGAGGAGTCTTTGTTACTCCTTCTCATGTCTTCACTTAATAAAGTGGCAACAACTTCATCATAGGCCAGCTTTGACTTCGTAGAGCTTGAAGTACTTACAGCTGTAACTACGGGATCCCAACTATCAGATAAAGAACATAACAAGATGATTGCTTTGGATTCGTCATCTTGAGTCATACCAACCGAGCTTGCTTGACATAATAGGGTGTTCAAATCATTTATATGATTTGACATTGCAATCCCTTCCTTCATTTTCAGTTTATAGAGTTTCTTCATAATGAAGATTTTGTTTGCAGCCGATGTCGTTTGATACATATTCTGAAGTTTGTCCCAAACATCTTTTGTTGACGTCTCATTTGAGACATTGAACAAGACATTTTTCGCTAGTGAGAGAAAAATGGATGCCATCGCCTTGTCATCCATCTTTTGCCAATCTTCATTAGTCATTGTAGACGGTTTCTTAGACTTTCCTTCGATTGCGAGAGCCAAGTCTTGCTTAACCAGCAAGGAACGCATCTACACTTTCCACAGGTTGTAATTCTTGCCTGTAAATTTCTCTATTTTCAAATCCTCCATCTTTCCGAAAAATTCAACACTGATTTTCCAACCTGCACACCTTGTGCTCTGATACCAATTCAAATGGAGAACCGGTTACACTAGTTCGCTGGTTTAAATGTTGAATGCCCTCTCTGCTGCTTAAGAACAGATTATTATGAAGTGTGCCTTCTCCCTATGATATATTTGTATTGGGTGCCTCAAAACCGGTATTACCAAGATGCTGGTCTGTGCTCCCACCATGATTACCCTGCACATTAACGTCCTGCAAATCAATTTGTAGACCCTGTGAAACAGCTCTAACACATTGCGGATGGAGTTCTGCACCCTGTACATTCACCTCTATTACGTGCATTTGAACCATGTTTTCATTTGCCCATTGCGGATTATGTGTAGGCTACGGATTAGTTGGACCTACACTCTGAAATTGCCTACGTTTATTGCCAAGATTGTGGCTTGAGTTTCCACCGTGCTCAAATGGATATAGTGACATACGTTTACTGTGAGTACTCTGTATATAGACGGGATTGCCATGGATATCAATTGGCACAGCCTGCGAATTACTCTCATCCTCCAAATTGATGTCCTGCAGTTCTATTTGCCCACCCTGCATTGGTGGATGAGCATTATAGTCCTTTGACTGATAGCCCATTGTAGTAAGAGGGTCCCTTGTACTTTGGTTTGAAAAACTTTCACAAGCTTGATCGTGATGGAGAGACAAGTTCCTGTCATGAGAAGATATATCAAAAAACTCTTGTGTAGAACTATCATCATGTCCTGTGTTCCCAGGAGTGGAAGAAGATGAAAAATTTGGAAATAGTACAGAGGTGGGACTATATGAAATAGTGTTAGAAACTATTTGTGGATTCAATCCAACATTCCTTTGTGCAGTGATTGGAGGTTCAAATTTTTTTGTTACATTCCTTGATGACTGTACTAGGAAAGTATGGATATATAGTATGGAAAGACTCAATTATTGGAGGGAAAAGAAGACTTGACTGTTGGCCTTCACAATATCAACAAGAATGTCCTAGCTGATTGACATTGAATTGAACAGAGGAAGTGGCTGTGGATAGAAAATGAATGAGATACCTGGCTGTTTTTCGCAGGTTTGTCGGAGTTAGGAAAGGCAAAGATTCAGTAAAAAATTGGATAAGAAATAATTGGAGAACAGAGTTTATTGTCATGTTTTTAACCAGAACTTTTTCATGGTAATCATTGTTAACAGAGCAGAAAAGATTAAAGCTCTTCAAGGCAATGTCTGCTATATGAACGGCATTCTATTATATCTATAGAGATGCGCTCCAAATTTTAACCCTCTAGAGTGAAAATCGTATGAAACAGCCATCCGGATAAAGATTACATTGGTCAAAAGTATGTCTCCAGAAGGATGGTAGATCTCTCGAAATGCTACCGAAAATAGATGCCACTTTGGTAGACGTTGATTCATACCTCTCATATATTCACATGGAATAATCATAGGAAAGGGTTCTCTGACATAACTAAAAGATTTGATAGTTTATTTGTAGGAAGAGAATGGATGGAAAATAAGCCAAAAATATTTCCATTCTTATTTGATTATTTCCTAATAGCGGTGTCTATCAATCTTTAAAATACCCATGGCAAAGGCTATTTCATGTTTCAGTCTATGTGGCAGAGGGATATAATACACTTATTAGTAAACTTGAATCCTGCAATATACTTTGTAGTACAATTAATTATCACTTTATTAGTCCAGGCTGTTAAGACAAGAGACTATTGTTTTCGATTGGATATTGAGCATTATTTTCCTTTTTGAAAACTGTGTAACTTGTATATTTTTTTTTTTTGGGCCAAAATCTATAGTTATAAAAATCTACAAATTAATTTGTCATAAAAATTTGAAGCTTCTTTTTTCTTATTGACTACTTGATAGTGTTTTTCTTTTTTTCAATCAAAATATTAAAGAAAATATGAATAACATTTAATGCTTGACTGAGTTATCTTTTTAACTGGGGCTCCAGCGACATGAATGTCGGACGAAGAAGAAAAGTAAACTATAGGAATAAAATGGAGACGTGGACGCTTTGTCATGCTCGACGAGTCTGTTTCGTCAGTTTAAAAACATTGCCCCTCATTTGATGTTTTATTTTATTTTTAAAAATTAAATATTATTCTTAATTGTATATTTTATATTTTTTTCACACTTTATGTTTAAATCTATATAATATTTTCTTACTAAGTTTTCTAATTTTATTTTTAAAACTTAGTTTTCGTTTCTGCCGTAGACTAAGAACTATAGGCATCGACTCAAACTTAAGCCCTTTTTTTGGAGAAGAAGTGCATTATTTTATTATGTTTACAATTTCACACTTATTTTATTTCTTTTCCATTCATTCAAGCCAATCAACCAATGAAAATTCATTATAATTTAAAATTTCAAAATAAACTAAAATTTTATAAAGACTAGACTTACATTTTTAAACAGGTACCAAAGATTTAGAATTTCTTTCACATATGAAATGTCAACTTAAATAGTTCATTTATTTTTAATCTATCTATTTATAAATAATTTCTCCATATAGATTTATAAGTTTAATAATATTTTACTTTTCTAAATCAAGCAATAATATTCATGAAAGGTTACATAATAATTAAAATATTTTAATGTGTTACAAATATGCATTTCTATTTTAAAAATAACTTCACCTATTATATACTTTTTATTATTTGATTTTATGATATCTTAGAATATTATATTTTTAAAATCATTTTGATATATACAAAATAGTGTAAAAATGGTTCATCATAAATTTAAATATTTTTAAAGCCTAGTTGATCTATTTTTGCTACTATATATGAGGTAGATAGGACTTAGATTAATTTTTTTGTAATTATCTTGCATAATAGATCCAAATATGTAGCATCTTTTAATAATTTAATTTGTCTTCACTATACAAAAGTAAATACAAACTTCAAAACTAATTCTACCCTACCATTATCTTGACAAGAACTTAGCTACCTTGCAGCCTTGTATTTTAATTTTGTTTTAAAAAATTTATGATATTTTTAATATTATTTTTAATTAGATTATTTATTTTTAATCTATAATAAATAATTATAAATTTATAGAGTTATTTTGAAATCATATATATATATATATATATATATATATATATATATATATATATATATATATATATATATATATATATATATATATATATATATATATATATATATATTGTGTATAAAATATATTATAGATATTTAAATATAATATATGTATTAATATATGTCAAATTTCTATGTATTCTATAAATATCTTGAAACTATTATTTTATTTTCAATTGTATTCTAAAATAAGTTAAGATTTAAGACAGTTAATAAAATATGATAAAATTAAAGATTGAAATTGATTATTTTTTAATAAATAAGATAAATTTAACTAGATCTATATTATGATTGATAATTATAAATTTATTAATATTGTAAATATAATTTAGAATATGTGTAATTGAAGTATATGTAATCTTTAATTTTTATAGTTAAACATATAAATAAATTTTAATAGTTTATTAAGAACATTAAATATTATTTTTATTTTTATTTTTAGGAAAAACTGATCAAGCTACTATAATATTTTATTAATAAACTAATTCAAAAGCTCAACCGAGAAAGAATCGAAAAGAAAACCCAAAATCATACTCAATACAAAAATTTGAATCATCGAATATTACATGATAAGTATAGTTTGAGGAAATGAAAAAGTAGTCAAAAGAAAATACTAGTTATGAGCATATGAGTAAGAGCCAAAATACAAAAAACTTAGAGCTTCAAACTTTCATTCTTCCATTTCAACACAATCCCAAGTAACCTGCATTATGTGACCTTCATCATCTACAACTAGAATGTAGCTAGTGGTGATAGTAGCCTAAATGTGTGAGTCCCACCCTATGCAAAAAATTAAGCTTCCACCTAAATCACCATGTGGAGGCATAGTCGAGTCCCAACCACTACATGTAATAGTAGGCTGATTTGGAGACCAACCCGACATCTTTTGTTCATTGCACTGAGTCTAAAGCCCAAAAATCCCCCTATCTATGTGGATCATGCCATGCATTCCAAATTGCATCATTCAACCTAATTGGAGTCAATTGCTGCAATCTATGGTAGGAAGGGACATTAGAAAATCATAGAAAATCTAAGATGGCATACTCATTTCTTCTAACACAATCTTCTTAATAAAAACAAAGTACACAGGTTGTGACCTATAGCATGGATTTCATATGAGATGAGCTCTATTTTTTGATAGCTCTTTGAAGTGCCTTGTATGTGACCAGAGCTTCATGTTTTTGCATCAGCTGAGAGCAAGAAAACAATCTGCCCACTAAAGCCTTCCCTACCTATAAGTCATAATGTTGCATGGTGACTGTGAGCTTGTTATCAGCCAAAAAATAGTGCCTTAGAACCTTGGTGGCTAGTGATTGCAGAGGTTGTGGAGATTGCATAATATCAAAAGAATTAGAGAGGAAGATAAACACCAAGTTCAAAGGATAAAGGAAATGCTTCATTGTTGGGCAGAGAATTTCTTCCCCAATTACCTATTTAATTACCCAATGAATGGAAGGAGAATGAATAACAAACATCAAATCCAAGGCAGCATCATCTATTTGCAATGGTAGTGCATTTTCATCAGGGCTTGGAGGGATCCAAATATGATAGTTTTTTGGAAATATCGACCTGTGTAATCTATGGCAAGTCTCGCACAATGTACAAACATCCACTAAAGTTTCCATTTACAGAGAATGATACCAAGCTGAAATCACTAGACTATTTTATAAGTAGGAGATGTACGTGTGCATTTAAGGAATAATATATTGTGATATGCAAAATCACTTCTATTAATTATAGGTATTGAAGTGACACAAAGTGGGTAGTTTGGCACATAAGAAGCCATGTGAAAATTGTGTAGTGACTATTCTTAAGACTCTACAATCCATACTTGAAATAGTGTGCATTAGTATTATCACAAACCACAGAAGGAAATGACATGGGCAAAGAGTACACCAAGTTGAATGTGTTGTTGGAAATTTAGAAGGAGTAGCTAGGGGGGTGGGGGTGAATCAGTTACTACTAAAATAAATCCCAAATCCCTTAGATGTCAACAATAAAATTTAGACTAAGAAAAATTGATTACTGTTGTTATTGGTAAACACACAGAAAATGCTATAACTCGGTAAATGCAAAGCGTGAATTACTTTTGGCAGATCTTAAAACATTAATAGTAATTAATTTGCAAGCATAAGAGAAATAACATGAACACATGAGATACCAAGATTTAATATGGAAACCCAATTTGGGAAAAACCACCAATGTAACTAGTTACTATTTTTCACTTTTCTGAAGTGAGCCTTGTTAGGAGGCAACCCTGTTAAAGGTTACAAAACACACTATTAGGTGTGACCTTGTTAGAGGATTTAATCACCCCACTAGGAGTGGCCTTGCAAGAGGTCTTAAAAAAATTCAATGGAATTTCCACCTTGTTAGAGGATTTACAGCTGGTTGTCAAACCAACTCTATTAAGAGATTTTAAATCACTGCTACAATGGTTAGAGAGTAACAATGAAATGACCTGATTGTGATGCAACTGAGTTACTAAATCTAGATCTCTTTTTTTCTTAAACTTGATCCTTCCTAATCAAATATTACTTTTTTCTCCATAAGAATACCTTGTATCCTTCAATCTCACTTCCTCTCTTTTCTTTTCAATTCAATCAACACACTTATGCACACACACACTAGAAATCTCAACTCAACCTTTTATTTATACCTTCTAGATTATCAAGTCGACCCAAATTCAAATTACAATAACTAATATTCATCATCATATTTGGCTAGAATCAATACATAAAGTAATCAAGCTTCATATGACAAAACAAGAAAAATGCTTTGCAAGTCGACTTTACTTGGTAGAAACTAACTTTAGAATGATTTTCTATGTTAACCAACAGAGGCTTAGTTAACACTACAAACTTGCAGAAATCCTTTGGAAACTAAGTGAAGTCAGTGACTATTAACTATATCCATCCTTTCCTTTTTTAACTGAGTGAGCTTGATTAACACTCTTTTCTTTTTCAATTCCTTCGACGCCTGAGTGAGCTTAGTAGACACTATCATCTATTCAAAGTAAACCTGTGAATGCTCGATAGACAAGGAAAACTTTCTTCACTAACCAAGTGCACTCGATAAGCACTATCTATTAATTGATATGACATTTGTGTAATATCAAAGACAACACACAATTAATCAATTGTATCCAACAATCTCCCTCTTTGGCATTGATGGCAACACAACATGTCATAGCATAATGAAATTTGAGAACAAGAATTTTTCTAACAGAAAATTTTCTCCCTATTTGATTTTATGGAAGAACTTCTTATTCATGCAGTAATCTCCCTCTGTAAAGGGATTGCATAACTTTCTTCTTCCTCTATAAAATTTTAGAAAGATATGATAGTAAACTTCTCCCACTTTGACAACACATGCCAAAGATAACACATGCCAAATTTTGTATCAATGTACCTTGAGTACTGATTCATATGCAATATTTTCTTGATTATGTTGCTTCAACTGATTGATCTTCAACTTGGTTCCTATTGATGTATCATTAAACTTTATTTAGTGAGCTTCAGATAGGGGAATGAACCATAGCTTACCTCTTAGATACAAGAATGAATCCTTAGGTAATGGCTTGGTGAATATGTCTACAATTTATTCTTTTCTATAGACATATTCCAATCTGATTTCTTTTTCCTACACTGGTTCTCTAACAAAGTGATATTTTATAGCAATGTGCTTTGTTTTGGAATGCATTACTAGGTTCTTTGATATGTTAATTGCACTAGTGTTATCACAATACATGACTACGAGCTCTTTGATTTCAACCTTCATTCCTTCTAGAAATTATTTGAACCAAGCAATGTTAGAACAATTCACTATTGTTGCTACATGCTCTACTTCTGCTATGGATTGGGATGTGCAATTTTCCTTCTTAATTGTCCAAGATACCAACCCTTTTCCAAGAAATAAAGCTCCACCACTTGTGCTTTTTCTGTCATCAAGATTTTTTGCCTAATCAAAATCAATGAATACCTTTAGGTCTAGGTTTCCTCCAAGTTTGTAACATAAGCCATAGTCATCAATACCTTTTAGATATTGCAAGATTCTTTAGATTGCCATCATATGATTTTCTCTAGGTTTAGCTAAGAATCTTGCTGCTATCTCAACTGCTAAGGAAATATTAGGCCTTGTGTGAACTACATGCTATAATTTTCCAATCATTGATCTGTATAAGGTCTGATCTACTTCTCTGGAATCATCATCTTTGGTAAGCTTGAGTCTAGTACACATAGGGATACCAACTAGTTTTGAATCATCCATACCAAACTTCTTGAGTATCTCTTTTACATACTTGGATTGGGTGATAGAGATACCATTTTTGTTCTATTGTATCTACAATCCAACAAGGAATTTTATTTCACAATCTCAAACTCTTTTTTCATTTATTCTAAAAATGCTTTGCATAGGTCATCATTTCCTATAAATAGAGTATCATCCACAAATATCTCTACCAACACAATTTTGTTGTCTGGTCCTTCCTTGATGTATAGACTACTGTTATCATTTCTTCTCTAAAAACCAATCTGTATGAAGTAGTTATGTAGTATTTCATACCAGGCTCTAGGAGCTTGTTTGAGACCATATAGTGTTTTTTATAATTTTCAAACTATATCCCATTTGTCAAGATCAACAAAACCTTGTGGTTGTTCAATGTAGACCTCTTCATCAAGAATTCCATTTAGAAATGTAGATTTAATATCCATTTAATATACTTTGAATTCTTTGTGAGCTACATATGCAAGTAGGGTCCTAACACCTTCTAATCTTGCAACAAGAGAAAAAGTCTCACCATAATCCATTCCTTCTTCTTGAGAATAGCCTTCACACACTAATCTAGCCTTATTTCTTAATACTAGTCCATCTTCATTCAACTTATTTCTAAATACTCATTTTGTTCCAATCACATTTTTATCTTTAGGCCTAGGAACAAGAGTCTATGTTTTGTTCTTTTCTATCTGTTCTATTTCTTCATTCATTTCCTTAATCCAACTTTCATTTTCTATAGCATCTTTAACACGTCTAGGTTCGTAATCAGCAAGTAAACATGTACCTTTTAATTTTATTCTTGTCAGAGTACCTTCTAATTTATCTCCAATAATTTGAGCAGGCGTGTGATGCCTTCTGGCATATTTGGCCAATATAGGTTCTTTGCCTTTTGAATGAATTGCACTATCTTCATTTTGAATTTCAACTTCAGGCTTGGATCATTCAAACTAGGCAGGCATTGACTTAGTAGCTTCAAAATGTGACTTGAATCGTTGTGACTTAGTTTGTACTTCTTGCAACTTGGTAGCTGAGGAAGACTTGAGAGGTGAAGTCTCTTTATTTTTAGATGTGCCTAGCAATGTATCGGGTTTGAAGTAAATAAATCTTTTGTAATCTTCTGGTTCCCTTTTGCTTTCTTCTTTAGTCCTTTTTGCAAACTCATCAATTCTCACATGTGCACTTTCTATGATTTTATGAGTAGACAAATTCAAACATTTATATGCCTTACTTCTGTAGGAATATCCTAAGAACATACCTTCATCACCTTTCACATCAAACTTGTCTTTTCTAGACTCCTTAAAGATATAACATTTACTGCCAAATACTTTCAGGTAACTTACAATGGGTTTGTAGCCATGCCATAATTCATAGGGAGTTTTATGTGAGTCCTTCATCAACTATACTCAGTTCCAAGTATGAACTATAGTGTTGATGGCTTCCTTCCAATATTTGATAGCAACATTTTTTTCAAGCATTAGAGTCCCTGCACAATCCATGATGGATTTGTTTCTTCTTTTAGCTATTCCATTTTGCTCAAGAGTACTAGGGGTTGATACTTGCCTTTTGATTCCTCTTTTAATGCAAAAATTATTGAATTCATTGGAGATGAATACACCACCTTTGTCTGATCTTAAGCATTTCAATCTTTTTCCTATTTCTTTTTCTACTCTTGCTAGATACCATTTGAATTTCTCAAATGCTTCTGAATTTTCTCTAAGATAAATAATAGTCATCATTCTAGAGTAGTCATCAACAAAAAGAATATCGAATTATTCTCCACTCTAACTTTCTATTCCAATAGGTCCACATAAGTCAGTATCCACAATTTCCAAGATATCTTCAAATTGATAGTTTTTGCTCTTAAAAATAGTCTTTTCCCATTTCGCCAATCTGACAATTTTTGCATAATCCAACATCCAGTTTCTTCAAACTAGGGATATCTCTTACTTTTCTAAATTTTCTTATCTTGACCATATTATCAAAGTTTACATGACATAGTCTTCTATTCCATAACTAGCTTTCTTCCATTTGAGCAATAAACTATGAGCAATTACCAAGATCAAGTTAAAATAGGTTACTTCTTATTTGTTTGCGTGATCCAATCAGATTTCCTTTGTCATCTAGGAGTCTTGTCTTGCCATGCATGAATTCTACCTTGAATCTAATGTTGATTACCTATGCCACACTTAGTAGGTTATGTTTTAGTCCTTCAACCCAATAGGCATTGTCACATACAAGTTCATTGGTTAATGATATGCGACCTTTTCCTCTTATGCAACAAGGTTCATTGTTTCCAAACCTTACGCTACCTCCATAATAGTGTTCAAAGTGTTCAAATTTTTTTTTGTCTTTAGTCATATGATGTGAACACCCACTATCTATGATCCATGTGTCATTTTTACTGACATGAGAGACAAGTGCCATCTTTTCTTCTTCTTCATCAAATTCATCTTTTTCAGCAATGTATACTATTTCATCTTCACTATTATCAAAATCTTTAGCCATAAAACAAGTTTTCTTACCTTTTTCTTTGAAGGATTTGTGACTTTTGGATTCCTTCTTTCCTTTGTACTTGTGGCTCTTCTTGTCATCCTTTCTTTTTCTGTTTGGGCACCTGATAGCAATATGACCAATTTCTTCACATGAAAAACAGATTAAAGGAACTTTACCTTTGTACTTTCCTCTACCTCTATAATATTTATTTGCAAGTAAAGCTTCAAAAACTTCAAGATCACTATCAAAACTTTCCTCTTTTTCCTCTTCACTTTCTGATTGAATGTCCTTTTTTTTCTTGCCTTTTTCTTTCAGTGAAATTTTGGCTTAAAATGCACACTCAACATTTTTGGAAGCTAGAACATAATTGTCAAAGTTGTCTAGTTCAAAAGTTGTTAGTCTTCCTACTAGGTCATCCAAACTTAACTATCAATTTGGGTCACATCTCTTTTCTTGAATATCAGATACTCTAATTGCATAGATAGGAAGCAAAGTTCTTAGAACTTTTCTTACAATAGTTTCTTCCTTGATTTCTCCTCTGGAAGCTCTAAGTGTACTGATGCTAGCTTTGATTCTTTCCACATATTTGGCAACATTTTCATCTTCTCTCATTCTCATCTGATCAAACTATCCTCTAAGGCTTTCTAATTTAGGTCTCTTTACATTGGCATCACCACCATTGATGTCCTTTAGCTTGTTCCACATATCAAAAGTAGTTTTATAATCTTTCATCTCATCAATTCATCGTAGATGGGAGTAGATGCAATATCAATCATCATGATGTTATGGTTCTTTTTCTCAGCAAGATATTTAATAGATAATGTACCAGTAAGAGTTTTGTATTATTCATCAAGGTATTTGCAACTTGAATGACTAATGGTGGATAGATGAAGTCTCATGAGTCCTTGCCATGCTGAAAAGTTGTCCCTATTTAGCTTTGGAGTCTCTCTCTTATAAGATATCTTGATCTTTAGCTTAGGTCCTTGAAACCTTTCATGCAAGGATCAAAAGCTCTAATACCAATTGTTGGAAATATAGGAGTATCTGAGAGGGGGGGTGAATTGGTTACTATTAAAATAAATCTTAGATCCCTTAGATGTCAACAAAAAAATTTAGACTGAGAAAACTAATTACTATTGTTACTCACTAAACACACAGAAAATGATGTAACTCGGTAAATGTAGAATGTGAATTAGTTTTGATAGATTTTAAAACATAATAGTAATTAATTTTCAAGCATAAGATAAATAACATGAACACATGAGACACCAAGATTTAACGTGGAAACCCAATTTGAAAAAACCACCAATGTAACTAGTTACTATTTTTCACTCTTCTGAAGTGAGCCCTATTAAGAGCCAACCTTGTTAAAGGTTACAAAACACACTATTATATGTGACCTTGTTAGATGATTTAATCACCCCACTAGGAAGGGCTTTACAAGAGGTCTTTAAAAAATTCATTGGAATTTCCATCTTGTTAGAGGATTTACAACTAGCTGTTAAACCAACTCTGTTAAGATTTTAGATCACTGCTACAATGGTTAGAGAGTAACAATGAAATGACCTAATTGTGATGCAACTAAACTACTAATCTAGATCTCTTTTCTGCTTAAACTTGATCCTTTCTAATCAAATATTACTTTTCTACTACACAAGGATACCTACTTATCCTTCAAGTTCACTCCCTCTCTTTTCATTTCAATTCAATCAACACACTTGCACACACACGCTAGAATTCTCAACTTGACCTTTTATTTATACCTTCCAAAATTTCATGTCAGCCCAAATTCAAATTAAAATAATTAATATTCATCATCATAGCCAGTTAGAATCAATACATAAGTAATTAAGCTTCATATGCCAAAACAAGAAAAATCCTTCATAAGCTGACCTTGCTCAGTAGAAACTAACTTTAGAATTATTTTGAGGCTTGGTTAACACTATGAACTTGCAAAAATCCTTTGGCAACCGAGTGAACTTAGTGAATACTAATTTTATCCATCTTTTTCTTCGTTAACCGATTGAGTTTGGTTAACACTCTTTTTTTCCTCAATTCCTTCAACACCTAAGTGAGCTCAGTAGACACTGTCATCTATTCAGAGTAAACCTAAGAACACTCGATAGACAAGGAAAAATTTCTTCACTGACCAAGTGAGCTCGGTAAGCATTATCTATCAATTGATATGACATTTGTGTAACATCAAACACAACACACAATTAATCAATTGTATCCAAAATGTGCATCATTACTTCATTGTGTATGAGTTAATGGATTTCATGGCACTAGACCTCCATATCTTCCACAATCAAACTTTTGAGATCATCATGTTGTTCGATCATAAACATCGGATGTAGAGAAGAAATGCTCAATCCATGACATCCCAAATTTGAAAGAAATTTTGCAAATTTATTCCCTTCTCGTAACATGTGACAAATACACACTTCTTGGAAAGAATCTAAGAGCCCCCAAATTTGATTATGTATCTATTTAAGATGCCAAGAGTGTGTTCTTCTATTGATGCAAGCATTAATGATGACCAAGGAATCTCCTTCAATATTAAAACAACAATGTCTCCCCTATTTAGCTAGAAATAGACCTACAAAGAGAGTATGTTCTTTAACAATGTTATTAGTATAAATAGGTAGAGGAGAGGTAGTAATAGCAAGTACATTACCCTGGTAGTCATAGATACATGCCCCAAACCTAATAATGTTGGATTGCCTTATGAGGCTCCATCAAATTGAGCTTCATAAAGCCCTTTATAGGTGGATGCCAGTGGACAGTAGACCAATTTTTTGACATTGGTGCGGGCTTTCTTGTGCCCTAACTATATGGGATATATAACTTTTTCCATTCTTGCATCATCCTATCATCCCATGGAGTAACAATAAGGTTAGATTTTCATCTAATAAGGCTTGCATTAGTCACTTCTAAGATTGATCTTTCAATGCCATCTAAGACCTTGGCAATAGGAGAAGATTGCTTCCTAAAAATATGTTTATTTCTTTCTCACTAGATGGCCCATATGACTAAATCTGCGATACACTTCCATAAGCTAGCAAAGAGAGAGTTTGAGTAAAGAATTATCAATGCTTAAAAAAGGGCCCATAAATTATTTGGAAGTGGAGTACTATAATTTAATTTTTTTAGAACAAATTTCTAGCACTGATGGGCAAAAGGGCAAGTCACGAGAAGATGATCCACCAATTCTTGGCCTGCATTAAAGAATAGGCAATTGAATGGGGGGGGCAATATTCAACCTAACCAATCTATCACTTGTCAAAATTATATAATTAATTGTGAGCCATACAAATAAACATGCCTTTGGAAGAACAACATGATTCCAACAAAATGGAAATGCTCTAGGTGGTACTTTATTTGAGCCTATTTGTTGTAATAGTTTGTAACCCTCTTTTATTGAATAGGTACCATATTTAGCTAGGGCCTATAATAATTAGTCTTCACTTCTAGAGACAAAGACATGTTTATCTACCAGGATGCTGAAAAGAGAATATTTATCCTATTGTGACAGTGGTAATTGATCTAAGTCCTTCCAAATGACTTTCCCAAATGAATATTGACTATGGAAAAAAAGTGACTAATTTGTTTTCCCTAATGAGCTTCTAAAATTTCTATGATATCTTTAGAAGACTAGCAAGTAGCTAAAGGAGGATAACCATGCCATAAGTCTCTCTAGAATTTAACCATAATGTCATTTGGTAGAAGCAAGGAGTTGGGTCTCAATTTTGTAGAAGTCCACGAATTGAGATTAGATCATGCTCCTTTAGAAATAGGTGCACATTTTTAAAAAATAGGTACCCATTTTAGGTTCAAGCACCCGATCCTTGTTAGAATTGGTAATCTTTCCTTGGTTGTATTTATTAAATGGGATAAACTAAGGTATCCCTTATGTTGTTTGTCCTCTAGTCCACATGTGAGGACTATTCTATTTTGTAATTCCTTTATTAAGGAAAATAGTTATTCGTCCTTAAGAGGATTATGACACTTGTTATGCGCACACTTATGAATGTGGCAATCATTCACTTGGGAGTTACAAATAACTCCTCTTCTCATATCTTCATAAGAGATGCTTCTCTCTCATTCTAAAAATACAATCATGATGTAGTTAATGTAATAAGCATTAGGGCTCCCCATTATCTCCTTCTCTCTCTTTCTTCATTTTAGTCATTTGCCTCATTCATATAATTCACAAGGGGTTTTCTTTTCTTTCCCCTTTAAAAATATTTGTCTCCTCTTTTGTGTTGATCTTGGGAAGTTCTTATAAATGATGGTAATTACATTCATCACAAACTCTCTTGGATTAATTTACAATTCTTTAATTTTACTTCATTTCAATTTTATTATTTCTAACATGGTATCAGAGATACTAACCCTTGTTTTGAGTTTTGTGATAATGGATTGGAACTCACCTTAGTTCGACTAAGGTAACTCTATTTTAAAATTATTATTTTTTTCTCTTAGTAGCATTTATTAATTTGAGTTTAATAATTTTTTATTTTATTTTTTAAATTATATTATGATTCCCTAACATT